>OY390727.1:5644880-5983477 GCA_959613375.1 Heteropelma amictum
AATCTGCAAGTATGTGAGAGAATTGGAATCGGACTTTACCGATGTATTTTCGTGTATTATTTTGAAGTAATAGAAGAGTCCCACAGTGATACGAACACATGTGAGAATTCGGACGAATCATGAGACTCGTGAAATAGTTTTTTTGAAGTAATAGAAGAGTCCCACAGTGATAGGAACACATGTGAGAATCGGACGAATCATGAGACTCGTAAAATAGTTTTTTTTGAAGTAATAGAAGAGTACCACAGTGTTACGAACACATGTGAGAATTCGGACGAATCATGAGACTCGTAAAATAGTTTTTTTTGAGTAATAGAAGAGTCCCACAGTGATACGAACACATGTGAGAATTCGGACGAAACATGAGATGAGCAGGATTATTATTTCTTTTTTCACTCGATAAACAACCTGCAAGAATGCGAGGGCGTTTGGATCGGATTTTCCGATCAGTATTCGTCGATTATTTTTCTTAAAGCAATAAACGGGTTCCACAGTGATATGAACACATGTGAGAAGTTGAACGAATCATCAGATGTGCGATATTATGTTTTTTCGCTCGCCAAACAACCTGCAAGGATGCGAGTGAATTGGAATCGGACTTTACCGATGTATTTTCGTGTATTATTTTTTAAGTAATAGAAGAGTCCACAGTGATACGAACACATGTGAGAATTCGGACGAATCATGAGACTCGTGAAATAGTTTTTTTTTTGAAGTAATAGAAGAGTCCCACAGTGATACGAACACATGTGAGAATTCGGACGAATCATGAGACTCGTGAAACAGTTTTTTTGAAGTAATAGAAGAGTCCCACAGTGATAGGAACACATGTGAGAATTCGGACGAATCATGAGACTCGTGAAATAGTTTTTTTTGAAGTAATAGAAGAGTCCCACAGTGATACGAACACATGTGAGAATTCGGACAAAACATGAGATGAGCAGGATTATTATTTCTTTTTTCACTCGATAAACAACCTGCAAGAATGCGAGGGCGTTTGGATCGGATTTTCCGATCAGTATTCGTCGATTATTTTTCTTAAAGCAATAAACGGGTTCCACAGTGATATGAACACATGTGAGAAGTTGAACGAATCATCAGATGTGCGATATTATGTTTTTTCACTCGACAAACAACCTGCAAGGATGCGAGTGAATTGGAATCGGACTTTACCGATGTATTTTCGTGTATTATTTTTGAAGTAATAGAAGAGTCCCACAGTGATACGAACACATGTGAGAATTCGGACGAATCATGGGACTCGTGAAATAGTTTTTTTATTTTCGTTGAAGCTTTGCTACATGAGAATCGAGCATCGTTAGCTCTCATCTGTCGAGCACCTATGGTCTATTATTTTTTTTTCCGAGCACTGCAGCGTTCCAGTAGACATGAACATACATCTGAGAAAAAGCTGGAAGCGTTAGACACACGAAAAAACTTTTTTGTGGAAGCTTTGCCGCATGAGAATTGAGCATTGTTGACTGTCTTCTTTTAATCGCCCACAATTATCTAACGTTTTTTACCGAGTACTACAGAGTTTCAGTACACATGAAAACACATGTGAGAAGAAGCCAGAAGCTTCAGACGCACGAAAAAACTTTTTGTGGAAGCTGTGCCACATGAGAATCGAGCATTATTGATTCTCTTCCTTCAATCATCCACGGAAAAAAACCGATTGAAACGTCTTCGCACTATCACTCGCATACTGCATTATTCCAAATGCTGTATTGTTGCCTGGAATTCGTGAGACGGCAAAAAAAGACAATTCCGCGGAACAATAATAGTGCACTATAGGCGGAATGAGATTTTTTATCATTCATGCAAATTTTATCAAAGGCCATTCAATCAATCGCTGAACTTATGTGCCTCAATGTAATCATTGAAGCATGGACTATACTTTTTTTATTTTTGTTATTTTTTATTCTTATTATTATTATTATTATTATTATTATTATTAATTTTATTTCGACCTTTTGTTGCATCCTCTAATCTTCCAATCTCACACGAAATCATCAATAATCTATGCTTGCATAATAAAAATGTTTTCGACATTAATAGACTTCGTAGCATAATTCAGTGCATAAATGACAAACGCCGACCAGTCGTATGATACATCATCCGATTGAGAGGGACAGCAAACTTCGGTTGAAACAAAAGACTTTCGGGCTCGTGAAACGAAATTCTGCCTGAACTCTGTCACTCTTTCGAATTTTTCGAATCGGAGCCTTGATTACCCGGTCCTGAGGCGTCTCCGATCATGTATGAAACAGCAACTCTGATTGGTCGAGAATTCCGAAATTCTATTGCTTTTTATTTAAAAGCTATTTAGTATTTGTGAAATCACCCAAGTAATTTTGTTGAAAATATCGCCTGGAATACATAGCTGCCGGATGCACTACCTATACCGAATCACCCTGTTTCACTTCACTTCACACTTCACTTCACAATATGTTTCACTTCATCTCTCGCTCTCGTGTGTTTTTTCGCTAGCCCAGTATGTTTGTTTCGTGTTGTGTGCATGTTTCGCTCTGTATATTGCCAATTATAGTTATAGGGGAAAAAATTTACGCAGATATTTCTTTTTTATTTAAAAAAATTCTTTTTCAATTTTTTTCAATTTTTTTTTTTTTCAATTTTTTTTTTTTTCAGTTTTTTTATTTTATTTTATTTTTTCAATTTATATCGATGACGTCGATTTGTTATCGTCACTTTCTTCTTTGTCTTCATCCTCCAGTATGATGACTGTATGATGACGACCATTGACGGTCGCATCTTCGTCGACTTCTTCATTCTGGATAGTCGACGCGTCTTCTTCGTCGTCGTAGTCGTTGTCGTCGTAGTCATTATCGTCGTCCTGGTACTCCTCTACCCTGTCTTGGTTGTTTTCGGTGCTGACTTGGCTGGTCGTTGGAGTTGTTGATGTGAATATCTCAACCTTCGTATTGTGCCACAACTGACACCCCCAATTCCCTCCTTCGTTTTCCCATTCGGGATCGGCTGGGTCTGGGCCTTCGATTGCGAATCCTTTCCCTTTGAGTTGGCTCGCCAAAGAAATGCCGGGTGCGAAGACAATATCCACCCAGCAACCATCTGGATTTGTTGTAGCCGTTATTAGTTCGAGGTGATATGGCCTTTCACTGATTTCTTCCGTAATGGCTTCGGTCACGTCGCTGTCCCAATCCTGGCCCAGTAGTGGCTGTGTGCCTTTTAGCCCACATGCGATGGCAATATAGGGGACGGAAAAGAGGTTTTCTGGCGCTGTGTAGCACGTGTTTATGTGAATCTTGGCTTTTCTTCCCCAATCTCCAAACCAGGCCGTCACTTGGTCGTGTTGCACTTGTGTAACGGTGATGCGAAAAAATTCTCCTCCCTCGAAGCACAGGAGGCTCTTCCCTGGGAAGACTTCCTCTTCGATGACAGGGTATTGTCGGTTTGCGCGTTCGCACCATTTCAGCATGCTTCGGCTCTGGGAGTTCAGGATCTGAGCATAGAAGTGCCCTGGGTCAAAAAACGTCACGATCCGCGTGGTAAATCGCGAATTTCTCAGCTGCTGCACTGGGTAGTTTTTAAACGTTGTCTTCGTATGAATGTATTGGTCTGCCATGGTCCTTGGATGTGTCGTGATTGTTGTTTTTATCCTTTGTTGTGCCTCGGTCGTTGTCGTTTTTTCCGTGGATGTTTTGCCGTGGTTGTTGTTTTTTTTTTATCCTTTGTTGCACTTTGGTTGTTGTCGTTTTTCCGTGGATGTTTTGCCGTTGTCGTCGTTCTGTTCCGTTTTCTAATCGTCTTTCTTTTTGTGTGTGGCCGTTTTTGTCGTTACAATTTGTTCGATTTTATTTGATGCTCGGTGTGGCGCGTTTCGATTTATACTGGAGTTATAGGGCTCACGGTTTCCCCGGATACCAAATTTTGACTTCTTCATCGGTGAGCTCCTTGATGTGTGTGTCGTTGATAGTATTGTCCATCTCGTTCTTTTGCTCGTTTTCTCCTATCTCTTGTCTCTTTCTAGCCAAGTCATTCATTCAATATCCCCATTCATTGATATATTGAAAAAATAAAAGAACGCATCGAGTTTTCAAAGAGCATAGGTATTCAAGCATTAACATCCTTCTCATTGTAAGAAAAAATAAAAAAAATATGTATCGTCTTAATACTATTTCAAGCATTGTCTTCTATTAATGCCACCAATACGAATTTGTATGTCAGACAAATTCAGTATGAAAAAAGGAAAATAAGTACGGGTAAATGTAACCGGACGCAACTCTCATCATCGAACTTTCTAAACTGCCTTCGAGGAAAAATATTTGAATTCTATGTAGAAGCGAGAATATAATGCTCTTTGTCTCTACGGGGACACAGATGAACTCCATGGTATCGTGGCGCCAGAACGTTGCCCTCTCCGAAAAGAAGTCAGTCCAAATTTTTAATTATACGGCTCCTAATAAAAAGAAAGAGAGAGGGACAATGCTGGTGTGTTGTCTAGACCATCCCCATTCTTGACATTGTCATTCCGTCTCTCTTGAACCCTCTCTCATTCTAGCCATCTATGACAATAGCTCTGAATAAAAAAAGTCTAACCATCCACTTGGGACTGCACTCCATCTCTCTCTTCTACTTTTGCCCTCATTCTCAAACGCATGCTATGCATTGTGGTTAAGGGGGAGAGAGAGAGGGAACGGTTGTTAAAATCTTCCAAACAATAAAATATAAACAATTAATATACAGGTGTATGACAATAGCTCCAAAAAGAGAAAGAGAGGGACAATTCTGATCTGTAGCCTAGGCCACATATCATTCCATCTCTCCTACATCCCTCTCTCACACTCTAACCATCCACTTGGGGCTGCACTCCATCTCTCTCTCTTCTACCTTTGCACTCATTCTCAAACGCATGCTATGAATTGTGGTTAAGTGGGAGAAAGAGAGGGAACGGTTGTTAAATTTTTCCAAACAATAAAATATAAACAATTAATATACAGGTGTATGACAATGGCTCCAAATAAATAGAAAGAGAGACAGACAATTCTGGTGTGTTGCCTAGACCATCCACATTCTTGACATTGTCATTCCATCTCTCTTGCACCCGCTCTCACTCTCTCACAATCTACGACAATAGCTCCGAATAAAAGAGAGAGAGAGAGACAATTCTGGTGTGTTGCCTAGACCCATTCTTGACATTGTCACTCCATCTCTCTTGCACCCTCTCTCACTCCAGCCATCTACCTGGCACCTCACTCTATCTCTCTCCAACCTCCGCCCTCTCTCTCTCACACGGGCCCCGGCACCCCCACCACTCCTACCTCTCAGACCCCCCACCATTCCCCCCTTGCCGCCGCCCGCGCGCGCTCCCCCGCGCCCCGCAGCCCCCCTCGCCTACAAGTGAGCCAGAACCGCCCTGGCTATAATACTCTTTTTGTAACTAATTCTCTATTTTTTATAATTTCTTGATTATGTCGCACAAATAACGTCACGAACTGTCGAAAGAAAAGTAAAATTACCATGCGATACTGTGAAATTTGATATATCCCTCTGTACGCAATACACTGCAACCCTTGCTCTTTACGTTCGGTATAAAAATCAGTGACTCTATTTAAATTTTACTGTCGAATACTTTTACTGAAATCACTGATTTGTTCACAATACCAAACTGTAAATTAATCGGTGTAACTGTAGAAATCTCAGAGTGCACAGATAACATCACGAACCGTCAAACGATGAGTGAAACTACCGTGCCACACTGTCAAATTTCATGAATCTCTCTGTACTGAATGCAGTGTACTCAGTCAACCTTGCAGTTTGTCTACAGTATAGAAATAAGTGGTCATGTAAATTTTACAGTTAAATATTTTACTGCAAACACTGATGCATTTGCAATACCAAACTGTAAATAAGCCAGTGTACCGTAGAAATCTCAGTGTTCACAGAAAAATGCATCATTTTTTTAGGACAGGATTTACATTACTCTGTTTTACTGTAAAATGAAACATGGCACCCTGTTTTTTATGCAGTTTACACTCGCTCGAGTCTAATGCGAACTGTGTAGTCCCTGTATTTGATACTGTTTCTTTTTTTCCGTGTTATACGAACGCGCGCACACACACACACACACACACACACACACACACACACACACACACACACACACACACACACACACACACACACACACACACACACACACAAAATTCATAGACTATGTTGAATTTGGTATACAAATTTGGCACATTCTCATCGGTATAATTGTATACAGAGGCATCTGGCACTTTGTACACCGGCGATCGCGAATCCTGCCATTTTTCGCAGTCTTATGTCGACTGACTGCTTCAAACCATTCGAACGAATCACTCATTTCATTAAAACACGGTGCACAAAACCGTTTATCACCTCCAGCGTAATAATAAAACATGACCGCACAAACTTTTCTGTTGTCAGGATCACCCCGCAACTCAGCACGATGCATTCTTTTAGCAAGGCGCGTAGTGTAGGATCGTGCATCATCACTCTCATAATCAGAGTCTGCTGGAGCAATTTCGTCACCAGAGTCTTCACTCATGCTGTCAAACTCTTCAACGTCCATCATTTGACTTTCTTCGGCCATTTTTGAACTCGCGGATGATTCGTGCTCAACGTTCGTTTCACAACTATGCGGAAATTTTTCCGAGGTCTTATAACTTTCTCGTTTTGCCCTTCCCATTTTCGTCTCTTGTGAAAGTTGGGGAATGTTTTTTGAAGTAAAAAAAAAAGGGTTTGAAGCATGCAAGACCCACTTGCATTTTCTTCAGTACATTATGCGAGGATAGCAAACTCGTAAATTTCTTTTCAAACATGTTTTTTTTTTTTTTTTCGTGGTGATGCATGATGAGGACGATATCCCATAGGCATATCGTGTTGAAGTCACCCACGTTGAAGGTTTTTTACAATGACATGTAGAAAAAAGGGACTTTCAGGGGTTGATGGAAACTTCCCATTAGGCTTATCTAAAGTGACTAAAACTGTGGAGATGCCCTATGGAAAGTACCAATCTCCAAGTGTAGTAAGGCTACAATTGTTTTCCAAGGCATTATTTTTTTCTGGATTCTATCCATGAAAACCAACCATTTTCAGTCCAGCAGTTGACTTGTCGACATCGCGAGAAACCCTTTTTCTTTTGTGTCGAAATCTTTTTTTCCGTTCGCTTACTACGCGGACGATTGCATTACAAAGGTTTTTTTTTTGCCTTAAAAGTGTTTTATTGTTTGAGTACGGTGACCGCGTGGCAAAAGTTCATTTAAAAAATTTTTTTTCGTCCTTCATAAATATGGAAAATCTTCAGACAGTGCAAAATTTGTGTGAGCAGCTAGTGCGAATAAATTCGACACAAGAATATCTTTCATGTGAATGAGAATATGATGCTCTTATTGAGTCCTTAGAAGATGAGGCAAGAATTAAATGACTGCGATTATCTACAGGGAATCAACAATCGCTCATCGCTCAAATAGCTCGGCTCGAAGGATTGAAAAGATCTACACGTGGAAAGTTTATACATACGGGTGCAGGAGTTGATGATGAACTTTTATGGCGTGAAATTGATTCAGCGTTTAAAAGCCGCATACTGACAGGATGTGTGCTGAAAAAAAACCATATTGATCCGCGACAATTTTTGGAGGATGCCAGTTCATTAGTATGCTCACACGTGAAAGACATTACAGAGAATCATCAAAGTGTCAAAGTGAACACAATTCTCAACGGTGAATTCGTAACAGGTGATAAACGACTGAATAAAAGTGTCAATACGCGAAATAAGGAACTGTTTAATACATCAGACTTGAACGAGTGCTACAAGTTATGCGTAGTTGAGCCCACTTTAACAGCACTGGAGGAATTTCAAGAACGTGACAGTGGGTGGTCATTGGTGAAGATTTGCAATTTAATGATAAATGTAAATAAATATAATCCAATGCGCGCTGATGTCACGTCAAAAATCCTCGAAAAATTGCGTTGAGAAAAGCTGTCGTGAATGTGCAATCATGGACAATGCATGCTTTGCATGGGCACTGGTTGCTGCACTGTACCCCGCGGATAAATATGCAGAACGCGAATCATCATATCCGCATTGGTCAACCGTTTTAAACCTTCGAGGGATTGAGTTCCCTGTGTGTGTAAATAATATTTTTAAAATCGAGTCTCAAAATGAGTTTTCAATTAATGTGTATACAATTGGAGAAAAGGACACTATTTTTCCGGTTCATCTAACGGACTGCAAGAAGGATCGGCATGTAAATTTATTGCATATTCCATCGAATGATCGGTCATTTTACCTGGATCAAAGATTTATCAAAATTAGTCGACTCCCAACTCACAAAAGGCAATCGCCATTTGTTCATCTGCGATCGGTAAGATTTTTAATTTAAAAAATATTCTGCACAAAAGAGAGGAATAATGTCGAAAAACACTGCATAACGCTTCTTTTTTTCTCTTCCACAGCTGTTTACATTACTTCAGGAGTAAAGATAAACTCTCAACATACATGATCGATTGCAACAAAATGAACGATTGCGCAATTGTATTGCCGAGTCAAGAGGACAAATGGCTCAAGTTCAAGAATGTGACCAATAAAGAGCAGCTCCCATTTATTGTCTATGCCGATCTTGAATGTGTCTTGGCGAAGACTGATCAACAAGCGGTTGAGAAAAATTTGTATGAGTGACATGAGGTATTTAGCGTAGCGTTTTTTGTAAAGTGTACCTACGATGATGCTCAATCAGCTTATTATTCTTATCGCGGTGCTGATTGCGTGAAATGGTTTGTCGAAGAGTTAGAAAAATTAGCTTTTCGTGTTAACTATGTATTGTCAAAAAATATCCCCATGACAAATTCAACACCCGATCAATGGGAGAATTTCCGAACCTTTACTACCTGCCATATACAGGGTGGTCCACGCAACGTGTGCACCTCTTTCACGGTCGAAATATGCGTTGCACGAAAAAATGTTGTATACAAAAGTTACATGGTTTATGAGGCTTCATCATGTGGTGCATTTATTTTTATTCTAGGTGGAGGCGCTTCGGAGATTTCAAGGTCAACTTTGTTTTTTTAAAGGGAATGCTATATTTTTTATAGCGTAAGATGATAGAGTATCGAATTTTGAGTAAAAAAGTATAGACCCTTATTAGCCCTAAAATTAATAGTTAACGAGTATTTTCACTTTATTACTTTGAGTACATTCAGTGACTCGTGGCTTATCACAATTAACGTAAGTGTTCAAATTGATGTCCATTGGCATCAATACAGTGACGAAATCTATTAACTAATGAAGAAACTGCATTCTGAATTATGTCCGGACTAAGTGTCATGCATTCTAAACAAATACGATGTTTCATATCCTCCGGAGTTGTTGGTATTTCACGATACACTCTGTCTTTTAATGTGCCCCACAGAAAAAAGTCTAGAGGAGTAAGATCTGGTGAGCGTGGAGGCCACCATGAATTGTCCACCACGACCAATCCATCGATTGGGAAAATTTCTATCCAGTAGTTCCCTCACAATACGTGCGTAATGTGCTGGACAACCATCATGCTGATACCACATACGTGCACGGATATTCAACGGCACGTCCTCTAGTAAAGGTGGTAAATTATTATTCAAAAAGTTCGCGTATTTTTGCCCTGTTAATCGATTATCAATGAAATACGGACCAATCAATTGGTTGCCCAGTATTCCACACCATACATTAACGCTCCATGGGTGTTGGTGGTCGACTTCTCTCATCCAGTGAGGATTGTCAGCTGCCCAGTAATGCGTATTTTTCAAATTGATCTGTCCACGGTTTGTAAACGTTGCTTCATCAGTGAACAACACACTTTGTAGAAAATAATCATGCTGATTTATTTGATGTAGGAACCACTGACAGAACAAAACGCGGTTTTCAAAATCCGTTCCATGTAGTTTCTGATGAAGTGCAAGGTGATAGGGGTGATATTTATTTTTATGCAGAATTCGTAGAATACTGCTTTTGCTTATTCCCGAACCTCGTGAAATCTGTCGCGTACTAATATGAGGATTTTCTATTACGGCTGCTAAGACCGCAATAGCATTCTCTTCAGAAGTGGCAGTTTGTCTTACGGTACGTTTATTAAGATTGAAATGTCCATTTTCTCGAAGCGATTTACAGATTCTCTCAAATATGGTTCGAGATGGTTGAATCCGTTCAGGATATCTTTCGGCATACATAGCTTTAGCTCTTACTGCATTTCTATGACACTCTCCGTACACTAAAAGCATATCAACTTTGTCACTATTACAAAAATTCATTTTCACTTTTATCTTTCTGATAATCACGCACGATCACTGAAGGAAACTTTAATACTGGATTACAAATATTGAGAGGATTGCGAATCATGATAAGAGCGTGTGATGTGGTGAATGTGTTCATATTGATAAACACTGTCATGTAAACAATGCTATCCTTCAGATATTTGTAGTAGATTTGAATCTCCAACTTGATATTACGCAATAGAAATTTTAAAGTAATAAAGTGAAAATACTCGTTAACTATTAATTTTAGGGCTAATAAGGGTCTATACTTTTTTACTCAAAATTCGATACTCTATCATCTTACGCTATAAAAAATATAGCATTCCCTTTAAAAAAACAAAGTTGACCTTGAAATCTCCGAAGCGCCTCCACCTAGAATAAAAATAAATGCACCACATGATGAAGCCTTATAAACCATGTAACTTTTGTATACAACATTTTTTCGTGCAACGCATATTTTGACCGTGAAAGAGGTGCACACGTTGCGTGGACCACCCTGTATGTGAAAAAACATTTCAGCCTCTTGAAGTACGCGTACGCGATCATTGCCATCTGACTGGAAATTACAGAGGCCCAGCACATTCCAATTGTAATCTTAATTACAAGCAATCATTTTTCATTCCAATAGTTTTTCATAATTTATCAGGCTATGATGCACATTTTATCATCAAGGATATTGCTACAGCGTTTGAAGGAAAAACTAATGTACTACCAATAACAAAGGAAAAATATATTTCCTTTACGAAAACAGTTCACACCTTGAATGATTTCCGATATTAGATAAAATTGCGCTTCAATGATTCATATAAATTTTTAAATACTAGTCTTGATAAAGTATCATCATTTTTAATGATTGATAAGCTAAAAATTTTAAAATCACAATTTGATAACTTACCAGCCAATGATTTTGCATTGTTAACTCGAAAAGGTGTCTTCCCATATGAGTATATCGATAGTGTTTGCAAGTTGGATGACACCTGCCTTCCTCCACTAGAATCTTTCTATAGTTCATTGACTGGTAGCATGATAAGCGAGAGTGAGTATGCTCACGCTGAAAACGTCTGGCAACGGTTTACCTTTCAAACGCTTGGGGAATATAGTGATTTGTATCTGAAAACGGATGTCTTGTTATTAGCAGACGTTTTTGAAAACTTTCGTGATACCTGTATAAAAAGTTATGGACTTGATTGACCCCGCGTACTACTATACTCTTCCAGGATATACATGGGATGCTATGTTAAAACATACAAATATTCAATTTGAATTATTGACTGTCAATGACATGGTTTTATTTGTGGAACGTGGCATACGCGGTGGTTTAAGTCAATGCTCCAGCAGGTTGTTACGTCCCAGCTCTCACGCTCGAACTCTTTTTTTTAGCCCCCATTAAAAAACACGCAAGACCAACAGTAGGTACTTGCAGGGCACGCGTCTATTGGTATCTTCTTTCGGCGAAGCATATGTATAGTCCAGTCTAATAAACTTTTTTCGTAAAATTTTCGCCTACCCGAAAAGTAGCTGTGGATTCCAGTAGAAACAGGTGTCCTTATTATCCCCTAAAGTTTGCGCCAGATTCTGTCCGTGCGTTTAGCAACAAATAGCGGTTGAATGCCGGAAATCAGTGATTTTTTTTTGTTTTTCGCTTATATAATGAAAACTATTGGTCGGATCGAAAAAAAGTTAAATTGAAAGTTGTAGAGAATTGGAAAGTCTATCGATTACCGTTGGTCCGATGTCGATATTCTAATTTGTTGCTTGACTATTGCGCTGGGAAATTAAAAAAAGGCGTTTTTTCCATTATTTTATTAAAAAATGTTACAATGCATTTGAGGAGTTGCGAGTATGGATTTGGGAAGCTTTCAACTAGTAGAAACTACAGTTCTAATTTGGTTCAAAAAAAGTTGATAGTTTAGCAACAATCTAATTTGCAACTGTGACGTCGGTCTGATGAGTTCACAATGAAATGTGACGTCAAGACGTACTTAAGGTTAAGAAACCTTGAAAAAATGGTCGTTCCCTTTTTGCCCTAGCCTCTCGGCCAATAGACTGGATGGGAGTCTTTAATTGAGGAGTGCAAATAAATGTGGAAACGTCGTGTTGGATTTTATCTGACTCAAAGAGTCCGTATTTTAGAAAACAAATTAAAGATATACAAATAAAACAAATAATGGACTTACAGGTTGATAACGATGAAGACGGCAGAACGAAATCGGTCAGTCGGAAGGGTGTAAATCTTCGTTGACCTCACCGTTCCTCGAAATAACTTCAATAATTCTTAATTCTTCTTTGACTTAATACTTTTCGGTTTCAACTTTAAACTTTGAATATTTTCTCTATTAATTTCAATTTTTCTATTACTTTAATCTTTTCTTATTTCTTTGAGTTTATTAATTTTCGGTCTCTTCTTTATTATTTGGACTCGGTACTTTTCTTTTGACTCTGACTCTTCTGCACTTAACTGACTTCTCTTACCCCGCTTTGATTTTCCTTCTGCGCGTCTTTTTATCATTTCGGTTTATAGGCGTTCCGAAATTTTAAGTCGTAGAAAGGTTCAACCAATGATGGTCCATTTTCATCTTGATTTTCCCTTTTCTTAAACTAAAGGGCCTAATGCTTCGGAAGCGCACACTCCCCTCCACATAGGTTATCCTATCTTTGTCGCGTAGGTGGGTTTCGCCCCTCCCTGACGGACAAAGATGTTGCTTTGGGAAGGCCCATCTTCCCTCCACAACTTACGTCTTATGCGTATTATCGAATACAATATTTTATTTATAATGTTATTCAATGTTTGTCAAATTGTATATCGTTATTTTAAACGTATTAGCATTTGTTTTGCAATTTACTTCATATGTCTCTAAATGACAAACTTATTTAATAGCGTTACATATCTTTTCTTTTCGTGTCGTCCGTTTCAATTGTTATAATTATTCCAAATGAATTATCTATTATTTTCATTGTTATTTTGTTTCCTCATTATTATTTATCAATTATTAATTTATTTACTTTAACATTGAGATTTCATTTGTCTGTTAAAAATGTTTTACTGTTAAAAGAAAAATATTTCAATGTTGAGAGTATTTGAAAAGTGTTACGTTTGTTTGAAGAGCAGCTGCATAAAGTTTTATGATCGTGGAAATATTTAAGATTTTGTTTTTCTCGGAATTTTGGTACTTAAAAATATTCATGTTCTCTATCTACTTATGGCGTCTACTAGTCGCGAGATAAGCGGTTCTCGAAAGGTTGCGGCATCTCATATCACTCCCTTTCGTGAGTATGCATTTTCTAGTCCCCATGCGTTTCCCCTTTCGGTCCGTTGGTATTTTTTTGAACACGTGTTTATTTTTAAGACTCGTGGGAAGTTCATATATAGAAAATGTTTATTAGAGTCTAGATGTTCTGTGTGCTCTTGTAACGTTATCTAAAGAATTTCTCGAAGAGAGAAAAAAAATAAATACGGAGTTTCGACGGACGTCACACCCCCCTACATAGACGGTAGTACGAGTGAGACAAAGTGAACGAGAACGACCGAAAGAGAAAAAAAAAAAAATTATATGAATAACGAAAAGTTATTTCGTTTCCCAATATGAACTCCTTTTAATTAATATTTTTGTCTCATTTTAATATACATATTCACGTAATTCTATTCATGTGTACGAGAATTACCTATTTTCTACGTAAATCGATTTCCCTCCTTGTTGTAACTCCTGAGTTTCCGATTGAAATTGTTGATGATGACGACGCTGGTGATGTTGAACATGTTGAAGGATGTTGTGACAGTTTAGTTGGAGGTGCATGGCCATTCGTACTTACTCAGTCGATTTCGAATTCGATCCAGCTTTTCATTTTATTAATTTTTTTTGTAAGATTTTTCTTAACTTATGTTTAACTCACAAAGACTCTTTTAACCTCGATTTGATTTCCCTCCGTTCCGATATCGGGGTAAATCTTTGTATCCGCAGCTACTGGTGGAATGAGATCTTCTCCTCCCTCTAGGTCCGATAGACGTACTGCTTGCTGTTCCGCTTCTGTGTTTCGTTGGTTATTTGCCAAATGTAATAAGAAATGAGTAACTGAGTCCCACACGGCTCCGATTAATTTGAGTGACCATCCATAGACGGTGTGTAGAGTGTATCCATGAACAAAAGTATCTACAATCATTTTACAGATTTTGAGCACCATGAATATGCCAATGAAACCCGCGCTGATTGTGCCGAATTTCAAGAATCGACCCCATGTCTTTTCCCATGCGTTTTCTGCAAGTTTCTCGAGCGATTCTTCATCGAAAATGTTGTAGAGTGATGCACTATTCCTGTGTGATCCATTTGTTACTCTTTGTGCGACATTTTCTAGTATTGCGGTTTGTTCCATTGTGAACATTATCCTGTTCCGCATTGTGTCTAGATCGTCTTCGCTGTAGATTCCGCTTGTAGCCAGATGAATTGGATTTTTATAATTCCATGTTATTTTAGTGTCGGGCTTTAAGCTCAACGGTGGAATTGCCTCTACAGGTTTTGGCATAAATTTGTACCAAGTATTCCCCAATTGATAGAATTGTAACAATGGTGAATTACAGGGAATTTTCGTAGCATGATTGGTAATAATGTGTGTCTTTGGCGTTAAGAAATAAGTTTCGTTTCCTCTTACAACTGGTACACGGTTGAAGCATTCTTCCGTATTCTGTACCTTTACTTCGACTGGTACGCATTGAATGATGTGGACCACCTCTCCTGCCAATACTGCCATGTATCCTGGTCCTTTCATGAATCGGTACGCGAATTCATCCGGTTGAGTCGATGCTATCGCTAAACTATTTTTTAAGACTTCTTTTTCTAATTTACAACGGTGTATCATAACATCTCTGTATAAAGTTTGAACTTGTGACCTCACATGTCTCTCGACGTGAACAAACTTTGCATTTACATATAAAAACATATCCATATTATCAAACTTAATTTTAGCAGCCTTATTTTTTCCAAGAATTCCTAGATCTTTACCTTCCATACTAAATAATTTAGGATGTTCTGTCTTGAGTATAGTGAGACCACACGAATTTTCTATTCCAGTAATAGCTAATGAAAAAACTTGTATCTTCTACTTTAACTGTATATACGGTTTCATCTTTTGTTTTCAATTTCGTCGCTAAACCTGTGTATAACATTGAATACGTATAATCTTGACAAAATTTTCTCGGTAATGAGTCCCAAAATGTGTATCCTCCTTCTGGATCGATACAATGTCCTTGGTTTAAAGTACAACTACGTCCTGAAGTAAGATAAACCTTATTGCTATTTACTTTTACTCGAATCATTGATGATCTTAAACTAATCTTTGCAGTTCCCATTATAACTACATCATCCCAAGTGCCGTACGGGTCTGAATATTGTGTACTCATACATGAAGCATCATGTGCAGCTTTTCCTGCTAAAGTAATACTTCTAGTTGTGGTTGTATTTACTATCAATCCATCAATTATTGTATTTCCAATTCGCGCCGTGCCATGATTGTGCGCTATCTGACACGTTTCTCGTGAAATAGGAAGTACGTAATCCATGTACGCATTGACAACAATCGCCACATGCGAATGCATACCGCAATAATGAATTGTTCTACTAATTTCGATTTTACATTGAAATGCATCTACATAATCATATTCATTCGTTTGAAGAAGAAATACATTTGTATGAGAAGTTTCTACGTGTTTGGATTCTAAATCGCATTCGTCAATGTCCAATAGCGATACCGTCGTCATATTTAAAGATTTTGTTCCACAGTCGTAACCAATTATGGCTATTGCAGATTTCCATAACATTGACATTATTAAAATTTGTAACATTTCCATTTTCCTGTAACAATCAAAATTATATTATAGTACATAATCTGGGTCTTTTTCGCTATTTTTATTTTTTATCTTCTTCTTCGTTTGTTTACTAGCTTCTGATAATGAAATGTGTGATTTCTTTAATCGATTCGGATGAACGATTTTGGCTTTATTTTTAATTTGTATTTTCACATTTCCGTTTGGAAAAACTTCTAAAATTTCATAAGGTCCATCATAATGATCTCCTAGTTTATTTGGTTTTGGTCCTTTGGAGAGGAAAACATTATCACCTTTTTGTAATTTTATCGGTACTACTTTTTTATCATAATATTTTTTTGATTTAAACTTTGAATTTACCAAATTTTCATATGCGAGTGTTCTGATATCTGTCAATCTTTTTACTAAATCAGATATATAATTGTCATACGTGGGAATGCGATCCAAATAGTGCAATGGTTCATTTGTCGGTACCCGAGCAATTTTTCCATATACTAATTCATACGGAGTATATCTCGTACCTTCGTGCACACATGTGTTATATGAGAAGGTGGTTAATTCGAGCCAATCATCCCATTCTTTTTCTTTATCTGTATATTGTTTTAAATATTCTCCCAATGTATGGTGGGACCGTTCCAATGATCCATTTGATTGTGGCCTAAATGCCGTAGTTTGTATTTTCTTTATTTTGAAACGTTTTGTTATTCGTTGCATGAATGCACTAATAAATCTTTGACCCTGATCAGTTAATAATGCTTTTGGTGCACCGAAAATACAAATGAATTGTTTAATGAATGCATCAGCTACTGTAACAGCTGTCATATTTTTCAACGGAATGGCAACACAAAATTTTGATAAAATATCTTGAATAGTTAGTATATATTCGTTTTCTTTACTTGTTTTTGGTAATGGACCAACAATATCCATCGCAATTTTTTCAAATACCGTTCCTGGAGTGTCAGTTATTATCATCGGCTGTTTTGTCTTTACTCTAACTAATTTTTTAAATTGACAATCCAAAGATTGTTGAATTCGTCGTTGCACATCCTCTTTTTAATTTTCCCAATAAAAATTATGTTTGATTCGATTGTACGTTTTCGATACCCATTTGTGTCCACCCATTGGCGAATTATGAGATTCGAAAAATATTAAATCTCTTTCCTCAGTTCGAACATATCTAATTGTGCCAAGACAAATTATGACTTTAATTTTTTCACTTTCGAATATTGATTCTATCATTGTCATTATTTCTTCCCATTGGATATTTTCAATATATTTTGAATAAGCAATTGAAACTGTATCAATATTTTTTTCGTTCATAGTCATTTTTAATCGAACTAAACTTTTTGCAATATTTGATTTTATTTTAATCAACGATTCTCCTCTTGATTCTCGAATCACTAACCCAAAGTAAGATTTTTTATTTATCTTCCGATGACATGCACTACCCAAGCTAACGGCTTCTACGGGAGGCAGTCTATCCAATTTTTCTAATTTCTTGGAACCCTCATCACATGGATGTCCGCTTCCGTCGACAAAATATGCCAAATTGTCCTTTCTAAATTCAAACATTTCTTTTGAAACCACTATGTTTGATTTTACTTTATTATTCATTTTCTTTTCTACTAACTTTTCCTCTAATCAATCTACTGATTCGCAGTCTGACTCTATTGCCTCCTCAGAACTCGAATCATTCATTGGGAAAAAATAAGAATCCTCAGGATCACGAACATCCTCACTGGGTCCTTCCTTGTGTCCTGTTTTAATGGATTCATTTACCTTTGCCTCTATGGAGTCCAATACTCGTTTAGATGGCCTACCCCTTTTTTTCCGAGGTTTCTCAATAGTATTTTTTTCTTTTACTATATTTTTATTTTTCTTACTTTCAATTTTATTATTGCATTCATTTTCTCTTAGGTTTATTTCATTCGATAGTAATTTATCAATTATTTGTTGCATTTCAGAATCGAGAGAGTTTTCATTTTCATTTTCTTTTTCCGTTTGAGCACGAGTAGTAACGTTTACTACTTCAACTGGATTGCGTGATAAAGCATCCGCGTTTAAATTAACTTTTCCTGGTTTATATTTAACATCATGTTCATATTCAGCTAATTTCAACCGCCATTTTAACACTCTGGCATTTGCATCCTTTGCTGTTTGAAACCAAACTAACGGTTTATGATCTGTGACCAATGTAAATTTATGTAAGTAAATATATGGTCTGAAATATTTAACTGCTTGCACAATCGCAAGTGCTTCTTTTTCATATGTATCATATTTTAATTCTGCTCCTCGTAAGACTCTAGAGAAGTATGCTATCGGTTTATCTTTTCCGATTTCTCCTTAAGATAGTACTGCGCCTATAGCGAATCCAGAGGCATCAGTAGTTATAATAAAAGGTTTTGAAAAGTCTGGATATTGTAATACTGGTGCAGCACATAAGACTTCTTTTAAATTTTCAAAAGCATTTTGAGTTTCTTGAGACCATTCAAAATTTATATCTTTTTCTAACAATTTTGTTAAGGGTTTTGCAATCTTTGAAAAGTTTTTAATAAATCTTCTATAATATCCCGTTAATCCGAGAAAAGCTCTGATATTTTTTTGTTTCTTAGGTACTGGAAATTTCTTTACAGCTTCTAATTTAGACGGGTCAGGTTTTAAACCATTTTCACTGATAATGTGCCCTAGATAATTTACTTCTGGACGTAAAAATTCGCATTTATCCGGTTGTAATTGTAAATTAGCTTTACGTAATCTTTGCATCAAATCATCTATTCTTTTTCCATGTTCTTCCAAATTTTTCGCAAAAACTATTATATCGTCTAAATAAACAAACATTGATATTCCTTGTAGACCGCTTAAAACAGTATCCATTAATCTTTGGAACGTTGCTGGAGCGTTTTTTAAACCAAATGGCATTCGGTTAAATTCCCAATGTCCTTGTTGTGTCGAAAAAGCTGTTTTGTGTTTATCTTTTGGTTCCATCTCGATTTGCTGATAACCAGACGCAAGATCGAATACAGAAAAATATTTTGAACCTCCTAATTGATCGAGTATATCGGTTATGTTAGGTAGCGGATAAGCATCTGTTATTGTGTTTTCATTTAATTTTCTAAAATCAATGACTACGCGCCATCTTTTGTTCCCATTAGAATCTGGTTTTTTAGGTACGATCCATACTGGACGGTTATACGGAGACTCTGAAGGTTGAATAATGCCTGTGTCGAGTCCTTCCTCCATTTGTTCATTTATTTTCGATTTTAAATATTGTGGTGTGCGATATTGTTTAGTCGTTAAAGGAATATCTGAATTCGTTGTGATCCTATGTTTATAAACGCTTGTTGAATTTAAAGGTTCTCCTGGAATATGAAAACGATCGGAGTACTTCTTTACCAAGGTTTCTACATGAATTTTTTCTTCGTGTTGTAAATGATCCGATCTTAATAATTTTTTAATCTCATCAAATCTTTTTTCTGTTTCGTGCACTTTAACTAGCAATACCATCTTTTCTGTTACTTTTGACATTTTATTATTGTTTTCCCTAACAAAATGTATTCTTTCGTTTACTGAACTTTTTTCGTGAGCTTCTTTTTTCTTTTTTCGTGAGTGAACTTCTAACGTAGGAATCTTTCTATCTATTTCTTCCTCAGTTGTATTATAAATTTGCATGTACGCACGGTCATTTTGTACTTTGACTAAACATTCACCTGCATATACACCTTTACAAATCTTTAGTTTCCGCATATATCCTTCCGAAATTTCTGGATTTTTAACATAGGCAAAAAATGTCGTTTCGCTTCGTGGAGGAATGCACATTATGCCATTTTCAATTTTGTTTAATTGTTTAAATGGGTATTTTTCATTACCAATTTTAAATACTCTATTTTTATAATCAATTTTTGCCTTATGAGTTGCGAAGAACCGAGATCCAACGAGACCTGCGTGTGGAATTGTTATTTCATCTTTTATAATATGACACACAGTCTCTTTACCGAATAATTTTACTTTCACACTGCCTAACGTTTTTACTGGGATATCTGCTATTCCATGCAGTTTAATTATTTCATCTGAATTTATTTCTGTGTTCTTGTTCACATATTTTAACTTAATTAAGTTAGGCGAAGCACCTGAATCAAGCATCATTACTACATCTTCATTTTTATGAGTTTTTCCTACTACTGTATATGGTAATTCATCAAAATTAACATCTATTTCGTATACTGGGAGTCGTTGTTTGACTCCTACTCCTGAATTGTGTTTACAGGGCGACTTTGAGTATTGTTTTTCCTCGCGCCCGCTGAGTGAGACTTGTTCGAGTTTCCCTGATCGTATTTCAGCGCTTTTAATCTATAACACTGAGTGTCTTCATGTCCCGCTTTTTTACAAAAAGTGCAATATTTCTGTGTATTACTTACAATATTTTGATTCGAATATTCTTTATTATTCGTTCGACACGCTTTAGCAGAGTGCCCGTGTCTTCCGCATATTTGACATTTAATATCTGTGACTTTATATTGATTTCGCGTTTGACTATAGCAGTTTTTTGCAGTACGACCTGGTTTGTTGCATAATTGACAGTTTTTTTTGAAATTTTATCGTTTTCATTACATTGTTTTGCAAAATGTCCTGATTTTTTACATCGGAAACATACGATTTCTGAGTTTGATTGAACATTAGAATTGTTATTTTTACTAGGTTGAGTGTATGTTTTATTTTGAAAATTATTTATTAGATTTTTCTTTATATCGTTTCTTTCTGAATTGAAAAATTTTACTGGCCTATTCATTTTATTGTCCTGTTTCTGTTCCTCACTTGAATTTTCTTTATTCGGATCTCTGCGTAAATCTTTTCGCGCATTTAATTTTCGTTCAATTTCTATCGCTTTATTTAATGCTTCTGTTACCGTATCGCATTCTGGCATACGTTGATCTATATCATTTTTTAAACCCTGAGAAAAACAATGTGCTACCGAAGTGTCAATTTCGTCTTTAAATATTTGTATTTGTTGGGCTGTTAATCCTGTGTTACTAGCAATGTGACTTTCAACTATTTCTCTTGCTTTTTTCCGTAACCTATTAACAAAGTCTACAACTGATTCATTATCTTTTTGAAACATTCGTCCTAATTCTCCTTGCAATTGAAAAGTTGTTTTTGTTGGAACATAAACCTTTTTTAAATCTTTTATTAATTCTTTAATTGTTGAATATGTCGTTTTATTTAATGCATCTTTTACTTTTTGAGATAAGCGACTACCAAAAATTAATTTTGTTATATTTGATTCTGCAGCAGCTGGTAACATGTCTTTTGCTTCTGTGCAACTATTTATGAAATCTATTAAATCTTCCGCGATTCCCTCAAAATTTGGTACACAAACGATTGCATCTTTTAATGAAATTGATTGATTTTGGCTTAATTCGTGAGTAGGCATGTTTGTTGAATTTATTGTTCTTTCTGTATTATTTTCAGTTTCTCCTACCGCGTTTAATTCCTTCACTAAAGTATTGTCTCTATTTTCGTCCCCTGAACTTTCGTCAGATGTTAATGTTTCAACGTTGCGTGTAAAATCTCCTAGTCCTGAATCTATCGTTTGATCTATCGATTGACCAGTGAATTTAAAAGTTCTTTTCCTGATAGTTGGAGGTAACCCTTCTGAATTTGTTGCTTTACCAGAACTACGCAGTGAGTACTGTGGTTCTTCGTCTTTAAACAGTTTTCCTTTATCCGACATTTATTATCATTTCCAACAGTTATAAGCGTATTCCTCAATGAAAGACCTGTTTTCCGCAAGTCGAGCTTCCAATAAAATGGTAGCAGCGATCGGACGAGCCCCCAATGAAAATGTGACGTCGGTCTGACGAGTTCACAATGAAATGTGACGTCAAGACGCACTTAAGGTTAAGAAACCTTGAAAAAATGGTCGTTCCCTTTTTGCCCTAGCCTCTCGGCTAATAGACTGGATGGGAGTCTTTAATTGAGGAGTGCAAATAAATGTGGAAACGTCGTGTTGGATTTTATCTGACTCAAAGAGTCCGTATTTTAGAAAACAAATTAAAGATATACAAATAAAACAAATAATGGACGTACAGGTTGATAACGATGAAGACGGGAGAACGAAATCGGTCAGTCGAAAGGGTGTAAATCTTCGTTGACCTCACAGTTCCTCGAAATAACTTGAATAATTCTTAATTCTTCTTTGACTTAATACTTTTCGGTTTCAACTTTAAACTTTGAATATTTTCTCTATTAATTTCAATTTTTCTATTACTTTAATCTTTTCTTATTCCTTTGAGTTTATTAATTTTCGGTCTCTTCTTTATTATTTGGACTCGGTACTTTTCTTTTGACTCTGACTCTTCTGCACTTAACTGACTTCTCTTACTCCGCTTTGATTTTCCTTCTGCGCGTCTTTTTATCATTTCGGTTTATAGGCGTTCCGAAATTTTAAGTCGTAGAAAGGTTCAATCAATGATGGTCCATTTTCATCTTGATTTTCCCTTTTCTTAAACTAAAGGGCCTAATGCTTCGGGAGCGCACACTCTCCTCCACATAGGTTATCCTATCTTTGTCGCGTAGGTGGGTTTCGCCCCTCCCTGACGGACAAAGATGTTGCTTTGGGAAGGCCCATCTTCCCTCCACCACTTACGTCTTATGCGTATTATCGAATACAATATTTTATTTATAATGTTATTCAATGTTTGTCAAATTGTATATCGTTATTTTAAACGTATTAGCATTTGTTTTGCAATTTACTTCATATGTCTCTTAATGACAAACTTATTTAATAGCGTTACATATCTTTTCTTTTCGTGTCGTCCGTTTCAATTGTTATAATTATTCCAAATGAATTATCTATTATTTTCATTGTTATTTTGTTTCCTCATTATTATTTATCAATTATTAATTTATTTACTTTAACATTGAGATTTCATTTGTTGGTTAAAAATGTTTTACTGTTAAAAGAAAAATATTTCAATGTTGAGAGTATTTGAAAAGTGTTACGTTTGTTTGAAGAGCAGCTGCATAAAGTTTTATGATCGTGGAAATATTTAAGATTTTGTTTTTCTTGGAATTTTGGTACTTGAAAATATTCATGTTCTCTATCTACTTATGGCGTCTACTAGTCGCGAGATAAGCGGTTCTCGAAAGGTTGCGGCATCTCATATCACTCCCTTTCGTGGGAATGCATTTATTAGTCCCCATGCGTTTCCCCTTTCGTTCCGTTGGTATTTTTTTGAACACGTGTGTTTATTTTTAAGACTCCTGGGAAGTTTATATATAGAAAATGTTTATTAGAGTCTAGATGTTCTGTGTGCTCTTGTAACGTTATCTAAAGAATTTCTCGAAGAGAGAAAATAAAGAAATACGGAGTTTCGACGGACGTCACACTGCTATGAATTTTTGACATTTTTCAATTTTTAGTCTTACAGTTTTAGCAGTTCGTTGTAATTTTTTTCTTTTTGTTTTTGCATAAGAATTTTTTTAAATGATTGTTGTGAATTTAAATAAAATTATGAACACAATTTTGTTTGCCGTGCAGATGTTTTTGAAGTATGATGTATTTCGAAGGATTCAAAAGTTATAAAAATACACCCGACACCTCCCAGGATCCCGAAGAATAATAATTACGAGATGTTGTGGTGAAATGTTTGACGTTTGACAAATACTGACGTTGTTTGTGTTGTACAATAACTACACAACACGAATAACAATAAATGATGATCAATCATTGCAAAAAAATGTATTATCTAATATTTTTTACATGTACATACTCACCGTTCGAAGGGATACTTGAATTTTTAAGGAGACGATTTCATCCACTCCTCAATCCTAGAAATGTCTGCAAATTATGATTTGTTGAAATTAAACACATTCTGTGAAATAATCACAGACTGAAATGTTGAAATTTCTATTTCTCCGTGTCGAGAGTTTTGAAAATCTTTACCTCTCAGGATATTCGCTATTTCCCTGTTCAAAAACACCTTAAATTCAATTATCTCGAGACGATTCGTTCGAGAAGTAAGGAGGAAGAGTCATTTCGAGTTGATTATCTCACTCATCAATTAACTAAGTCGGACAATCATGAAAATAAATTAATTAGCATGCGTTAACTTCGACCATTAAAGCGCATAATTTTTTTTTGTTTTCAATCAATAATGTAAAAATATCGTATGACAAAACGCCAAGCTGATGTTTATTTTTAGTTCAATTAAATAAAGAAATGGAATTTTAACGGCTTTAGTAGAAATTTCGCTTTCCATTAAGGATTTACAATTCCACATGAATTCATTCAATTTATTTATCATCCATTTATGAAAATGTATTATCGCGGGGCGCTACTCATTTTTTTCACGTTCTCCTTCAATACAATCAACGCGTGCTGCCTAGCTTGGGCCCTCACACCCATGCACACACACGTCCACGTCGCGCGGCGTAGCCCTGCCTCTCGCGGTGCGGCCGGCACACCGTCACACGCACACCACCACGCGCCGCCCAGCCCACGCGTATATTGGCTGTCATTAATTATTAATAACTCATCAGGGGTGCTTCGGATCGAAAAACCGCTGAGGACTTTTCGATTCAGAATTTCGAGATCTACCACCCCTTCAGAGATCCTTCGACCCTTTTGGGACAGGCTGTATAAACTCTGTTCAATTCTATTTTACATACACACTTCGATAAAAAGTTTACTCTGTTCACGTCGTCGTAACGTCCGTTAAAATCCAGACAAAAATTTACTTAGAAATTATCCGGACTTCGACCGAATTATTAACACTCGATTGATGAGACTGAGATCTCTCAATCCGCGATAATCCGAACTATTATCGACAAACAATAAATTGTACCGAACTTGTAAAACGATAGTGATTAAAATATTAAATAAAACTCTGTTAATTTGTTAAATCGGCTAATACTTTATTCGGGAAAATCACTCAAAGATTTCTCCGATCCAGAACTTCCAAAACATCTCCGAAGAGTATCGGGTATAAAAACCCACATTGATAATAAATTTGTATTTCGCGAGTCGCGGACCAACCAACAGACTGTCCGGCGAAAGATATTCAAATCTTCGCGCTCCAAATCCGGTGTTCACAAAACTCGTACTCGATCCCTCTCCCGGGACGTAACAGGTATGCACAAGCTAATAACAAGTACATGGAAACATTCGATCCATCGAAAAAGTCATCATACTTGATGTACTTTGATGTGAATAATTTGTATGGATGGGCAATGTGTCAACCATTGCCATACTCAAGTTTTCACTGGGTCGGCAATGTTTCCAACTTTGATGCAATGACAATTTCGCTCGATTCCCCCACGGGCCATATCCTTGAAGTTGACATTGATTATCCACAACATTTACATGATTCTCACATGGATTTACCGTTTTGTCCAACACATGAAAAACCTCCCACCAAGCGTCAAACAAAACTACTTGCGACTCTCTATGGGAAAAAGCGTTATGTAATACATTATCGTAACTTGCAGCAGTGTATACGACATGGTCTTCGAGTGACAAACATTCATAGAATATTACAATTCAAACAATTTTCTTGGTTAAAATCATACATTGAATTGAATACGCAGTTTCGTACAAATGCAAATAATGATTTTGAAAAAACTTTGTTTAAATGAATGAATAATGCAGTCTTTGGCAAAACGATGAAAGATGTGAGAAATCATGTAGATGTTAGACTTCTAACACATTGGGATGGTCGTTATGGGGCAGTGGCAATGATTTCGAAACCGAATTTCCATAGCTGTAGTGTTTTTTCGGAAAATCTCGTGGCTATCGAACTACGTAAGCTCGAAGTGAAATTCAACAAACCAATATATGTTGGTATGAGCATACTTGGCATATCGAAGACGTGTTTGTATGAATTTCATCACGAGTTTATGAGTCCTCTATATGGGAATAAGTCAAACGTTATGTACACCGACACTGACAGCCTCATATATTACATCGAGTGTGAGGATGCATATGAGGACATGAAATGTAATATACGTAGATTCGATACTAGTGATTATTCGGTGGATAACTTCTACGGTATACCGCTAGTCAACAAGAAAGTACCAGGTCTCATGAAAGATGAGAATAATGGTGCAATAATGGCCGAGTTCGTCGGACTGAGAGCAAAAATGTATGCCCTACTTGTCGATAATAAAAAAGATGTAAAAAAGATCAAGGGTGTTAAAAGTAATGTCGTTGCACGAACAATAACGTTTGATGACTATGTGCAATGTTTAAAGGAGGAAATTGAAATAACATGTCAACAGTCAAGCATACGATCAAAATTACATGAAGTGTATACGATTAGAGAGACAAAAATTGCTCTTAGTCCACATGACGACAAGCGGTATATCATACCCGAAACTACAAACACTTTGCCATGGGGACATTATAGGATACCTTTGTAATTATTTTTATGAAAAAAATTATAATATTTCATATGTGAAAATAGATGTACATACTTTGTTCAGTAATACTGTATAAGTGTATAAAATAATTTGTAAATAATTTGTAAATATCTTTTGTATATGATTGTGAATAATGATTTTTCTTGTATAATGAATAGAAAAAAGAAATCTTGAATAAAATGGACAACATCTTGGAAAAAATCTCAACATTTGTTTTTTGAATCCTTAGTTTTACTTTTATAGCTTTTTCGAAGAAGGAGAAGAAGAAGAAGAAGGATAGTACAATACCCATTGCCATGGATAAGTGGAAGAAAAAGAACGAGAGAGAACAAGTTGATTTTTTTCTTCTTTCATGAACTAGAACCTCCTTTGTTTTCTCGTTCATCATTATTCTCCAGAGCGTTTAGTCGTTCTTCCAAAAGACCAATTATTTTCGAACTGTTTAAACTGCTCTTTCACGCTTGATTCTAGACTGACAATTATTAATTCATCATTTTCACTTCTATTTGTCTCGAATGCTCTCAGTCTCTCATCCTGATGAACAATGAGCTGAGAATTGAGAAACAAGAGATCTTCAAATACTTCATCAATATCAATTTGATGTTTCATATGAGTCTCGAGATTTTTTTCAAGAGCTTGAATCATTATATCATGATTATCGATATAATTGCGCAGATGTGACGTAACATTGTATACAAGACGAACTTCTTGTTCTATAGCACTTTGCATAACTTTTACGGATGCGGCATCGTTTTGTTCAACTGGATCAGCGATATTGCACAATCGTTTATTATTCATGTCATGTTGACCATCGAGGGTTAATTTAAATCCTTGACCGGGAGGACCACGACTCCCAGAAATACTACTTCTAATTGCACTTCTTCTCGCCAACTGTCGTGCAAACACGTCAACACTCATCTTGCAAATGTACAAATCCTCTGTGATGATGATGTTGATAAATGATTTCAGACGTGATCCAACCACCACAACTCCCATATTTCAAATGCATGAAATTGTTTCGATGATGGTGTCAATAAATGATTTCAGCTTCACGTATTTCCTCAATAATTGCGATAATTTCATTCGAATGTAAGAGATTTCCAGCGGACTGTGATCCTATAAGTAGGCGTAAACCATCCACTAGTTCATTAGGATCATCCCAATAAACGTAATCTTTTTTCATATTTTTCTCAGCAGTTTTGTACATGCCATGACCACTATGAAAAGATTCTATTTTTGCAATATAGGTCTTATATTTGAAGCTAGTATCTTTTCGTATCGCACCACTTGCTTCATAATATTTTTTATGTGCATTCGTCGAGATCACAATATTCCCATAATGTTTCAAATCGTCTTTCGTAAGGGTATCAGCGTCGGGCTTCTTTTTAAATAATAGCTCTACCAAACTAATGGTTTACGGATATTTTTTATCCTTTACACAAATCTCATGAGTATTAAATCCTATAGGAGAATCACCAATCATTATTTTCTTACTTGCAAGCTGACGTACACCGTGGATGTTTTATATACATCTAAACCTGCTTTTCGGTTTGTTTGCAACAATACGAGATATTCATTTATTAATTCATCTACATTGCTATCCATACCATTTTCAGTATTATCATCATTATGATGAATTGATTTTTCACCGATATCATTGTTATCATCATCAAAATTATCATGGTCATCGACAGCATCTTCATACATTGATTTGAAACAGACGTTTCCCAGTGCAAAGTCATTCTCGATTTTTTTCTTCCTATAATCATCAGTTGTTTCTTCTTCTTTTTTTCGGCCTCTGCATCTTCTTTCTCTTCTTTTTTAACGCTTTCATCTGTGGTTTCATCTTTAATTTCATCCTTCAGCATGTCTTTGTTTGATATCAGCTTCTCCAATGGTGTTACTATTGGTTTGAAGACTTCACGTCTTGTACGTTCAATATCATCTTTGCCCGTTTTTAACATTCGATGTTTTCGTCTGATTACATCACTTACTTTAACAAGTTGATGTAAAACATTCTTTTCCTTCAACAGCTGTGCGTGCTTCATCTTGTGTCACATACGATACGGCCTGTCTTTGCATGAAACATGATTATTTAATGTTGAGCTTTTAATAATGCTTTTAATGCATTTAATACTATCCTGTTTTTCACAAGCTACATCGTCGAAAATCGTTATGGAATGGGACCGTGCATTACTTGGCGACACAACCTGTTCATACTCATTAAATGTATGATATTGAACCTCACTCACTGGTTCGAGAAGACGCTCCAGCAACTTATATTTTGGCTGTCCCAATGATTTAGAATAAAGATAAATGTTTTCAAATCTGAGCCCATTGGAATGTATTATGGGAGTGAGCAATGCATTTGTCTTGAAACAGTTTGATGGACCACAGAATATAGCACGAATGGTATTAGGCAATATGTCACCATGACGTTTTCTTTTTTCCTCCCATCGCCACGCGTAAATTCATCGAAATTCATAACAGGCAGTTGGCCTACTCTCGACCCATTTTTCATCGTAACTAATATCCTTACTGTATAAGATCCTGTTTTTATAATATTTATCCATTAGTCGAGTACTAGACTTTGTGCAAGCATGAGCAAACGCGGAAAAGGTCTGATCAACAATTTAATTAATAGACTTCCGATTCAGCTACATTTTCCCGGGTATCAATACGGTGGGCCTGGCACAAAACTGAGTAAACGTTCAGCACGCGGTGACCCCGGAATTAATCCTCTTTATAAAGCTTGCAAGGAACATGACATTGCATATGCGAAACATCCTAACGATCTCGAAGCAAGACATCTAGCCGATAGAATATTAAGTGAACAAGCTTGGCAGAGAGTCAACGCTAAAGACGCAAGTATCGGTGAGAAAACAAGTGCCTGGGCCGTGACAAACATTATGAAGACCAAAAGAAAAATTGGTATGGGGCATGAGAAAGTGGACTGAAACACACGTTCACCTTTTCGAGCAACCTTGTCTTAAGGGGGTTAACCACCCCATGACCGTTTTAATTTTCATGTACAAAGAAAAGCTATTGACCGATTTTGATGAAACAAAAACCAAATTGAAGATCAACAAAAAATGAAGTTGACGTGTTTTTGGATTTTTCAAAAAAAAAAAAGCTTAAGGGGTTAAACACCCCAAAAAGATGATTTTTATTTTTGATATGGAAACCATTTTTTTCTATCTCGAGAACTATCTCATCACTTTTATGCACTCATTTTCAAACCTCTGACAATATTTCTATTAGCAGTTGAGAGATTAATTATTGTTGCTTTCATCTCACATATGATACTTAATTTCTCTACACTGTCTGTTTTTGGCTATATTTAAGCTCGCTGGATGTTCGCTCGAAGCGTATTAGTGGTGTGAGAGTATTATTTGGTATCCCCACATCGGGCAAATACAATAAACAGATCTAATCGTTATCTTATCGGGACGAATTTACGCATCACTCTCCAAAAAATGTTCAACGTTATTTTTACGTGGGCACTTGTAAAAATGACGTTACTTACGACCACATGAGATAACAAAACTCTAGCTCACCTATTTATGCAAAGAATGTTGAACAAGAGTTTCAGTTTCGTTCCATTTGTTGAGCTCTCATTATTATATTAGCCATAGAGAGCTAAGTGAAGTGAAAAAAGTGAAGATACAATGTATATCAATCCAATGAATGTAATAAGACTCTTACTTATCACCTTTCAAGCATTAGATCTTCCTGATAGTCCGGTTAACAACGATGAAGTAGAGTTGACAGAGAAAATAGAACAACTGTTAAAAGACGCCATGAACGAGTTTAATCATCTGGAAATTATTGAAGATACTACATTAGACTTTCAAGAACCATTCAAAGATTTAGTAGTGGAAGCTGTGGAGGACAATGACGAATGGAGTGCTGGAGTAGCTCAACTTGATTCTATGACTTGTTCCGACGATGAAGAAAATTTGAGCTATGACTACTGTTACGTCCCGAGAGGGAGATATTGGATGAAGACACGAAGCGATCCGAGATAGGGCGCGAACCTTTGAATTACAGTAGAGGTTTCGTGCAAATGAGTCTTTGGTGGATCACTCGCGAATTCCGAACACAATATATATTTAATGAGGAGAAGTTAGGATATTGATGAGGTGAACTAGGTTCTTTTGATTGATGGAAATGAAATAAACTTGCTAGGTTTATATTTAAACAATAGATAACATAAGTTTATTTGTATTAGTTCACTTGTAGAATATGGAGTTCTGTTGGTTCAAACCTTCGTTATTATTTTACAGAGAGTGTATTTTTACAGAGTTCGGGGTTTCGCAAGAAGTTCGAGAATTGAGAAGAGTTAGTACTTCGAGATGATGACTCTAAGAAGGTTCGACGTGAACTCTCTCGAGTCTACTCGAGGGTTAACCATCCCGCTTCTGTAAGGCGGAGTTTTCCCACTCCGTTTAATTTTGATTGGTTTTGGTTTTTGTAAAACTGTTTGTTTTAGTAGAGGGGATTATCTCGATCACGCGAAGGTGACGTGAGATCGTCACCTTGCGTGGATAATGCCTGTAAAAAGGGGGATGGTTTCGAGTTAATATTCGGAGAATAATAATGAGCTTGCTTATAACTAGGGTTATTCGAGCAGGGGTATCGCTTAAGTCTTTTGTTGGAATATGAATAAATGGAATTTGAAAAAATGTTGCCAGACAGGGTATCTATCTGTTTATGCGTGGCTGTAGTTTCAAATTCCGCATCTATATTAGGTTAATTTACCCGATACTCGAGAATATATGGTATTGTAGCTTTACATAAGCGTTTATGATCGATGAGTGATGGTAAGAGGTGTATATGAAATGTGTTGGTACTTTATCGATTGTTGAGAGTGAGATACCGACCGAACACGTTATGTTGATGCGCGTAGGTTTGATTGTACCGGCTAGGACGTAACACCTCCCAACCATGAAGATTGAGCGTCCCGCTCAATTTACGACCCTTAAAAACACCTGTATACCATGACTCACCCATTTACATGTGGTTCTTATTTTCTATGATAGTGACTACCAATGTTTTATTAATTGTAATACAGAGGTAAGTGTATAAAATACATGTGTTTTATGCATTGCTTGCATACTTGATTAATGTTAGTTAAAAGTTCTTAGTTTTGAAAAAAATTGTATTAAATGATTATAATACGTAATACCGAAGATCGCCAAGAGTATTGCCTGAATAATATTTTAATAACTCGTGTAACGTTTTGCATGAGTTGCATGTCACCTGGATGCACTGCTCTGCTTGTTTCGCGGTGTTGTTTATCATTTGATAAGCGGTCTTCGCGCGTTTCGTTGTCCGCGCGCGGTCATTCTTATTTTTATGTTATTTGATTCCCTTAGAATTTTTGCTATCGCTCAAGACAGGTGGGGATCGTTCTTTACGTGTTTCAATTCTTATGTGGGAGGTAGGAGTTCATTCTTGATTGAGATTTTAAAGAGTTCGGTGTGGCAATTTTGTGGATGAGAAAACATGGATTGTGCCAATGATTTACGACGAAATTGCTTGGTGAGTTATATAACATTTATTTTATTTATGTATTTATTTATTTATTTATTATTATTATTAATATTTGTTTTGTTTTTCTTTTTCTAGTGTTTGCGGGCGTTCTATGTTGCGATGCGGGAGGTTCGTCGCCAAAGGTATTGGTGCCGTTGGATGAACTCTTGGCTGCAGGATGGGGGTCTTGGAGAATTTGATTTTTATGGAATTCGATGGATGTTGGAGGGGAGGTGGGGAATGGACCACCCCGAAGACAATTGGGGTCATCCCGTTTGGCAGACCCCTTGGGGGGTTTTGGGGGCGTATGATCGTGACTGATTGTCGCGAGCCCCCCCCCCTTTTTTTTTTCCTTTTTCCTCCATTTTGTGTAAGAGGATGTAAAAAAAGAAAGGAGAATTTTATCTTATGGTTTTTGTGTAGTTGATTTTTAATAAATATGTATTTTCTGTTTTTCTTTTATATTGTTGTGTTTTTTGTTTTCTTTTATTAGCCCTTTTTCCCTATTTCAGGGGTTATTTTGTTTGATTCAGCTTGCAATGCTAAGCACAGCCCGTGGTGCTGTATTTTCTTCGCATTTTGTTGGCCGTGTCTTGTTTTCTAGAGCGGCCGTTGTAATATTTGTTGCGAAAAGGAATGGCTTGACCGTCTGTAAAATCTGGTGGTAAGGACACCGTCGGTAAGCTTTGATGGTAACCAGAAAATGCTGACCGTAGGTACATTTGATGGTAACCGTAACAGTCGACCGTCGATAACTTTTGATGGTAAGAAAGATTTGACCGTTGGTAACCTTTTGATGGTAAGAAAGCTTTGACCGTTGGTAACCTTTTATGATAACTGAATTTGATTTGATGGTAACTTATCCTTTTTGCTCGTTCGTGTTCATGCGTGGAGCACATACGGGAGTACTCAGAGAGTCGATAGGTGGATACAGGGGGGAGTATGCGGCTGCTTGCACAGCTGGTTCGGGAGCTCGTGCGACAGGGATTGTGATTGTGTTGGTTTCCACAGATGCTTGCGTAGAATTTTCGGTTTTCGTGTCGTTATTTACGTTTACGGGGAGCGAGTTTACTTGAGTGAGTGTGTTTTCCGTGTTGTTCTGACTTAACTTGTTTACGTCGTGTTTTCCGAGATGCAGGAGCAAGTTTGTGATCGAATCCCATATAGCTCCGACCAGCCATATGCTCCAACCGTAAATGGTGTGTAGGGCGTAACCGTGAACCATAGTGTCGATGATGAGTTTAATTGCTCGAATTGTCACCCATGCTCCGAGCAGGGTTGTGCTAAATGTTCCTACTGTATTAAAAAAGGAGTACATTTTTCCCCAAGTTTTTTCAACAGCTTCTTGAATAATATTTTCGTTAACCCAGTGTTTAATTGATATTCCTTGGTCCGTGAGTTTTTGTCCCGATGCTCCCCTAGCTAAAGTGTTTAAAACCGCTGTTTTTTCTACAGGGAACATCAAGCTTGTACGTACGCTATCTAGATCTTTTTCGGTGTAAATTCCGGATTTTGCGAGATGTGCGGGAGTTGAAAATTTCCATGTTTGTTTTGTTCCAGCACTTATTGTTCCTGGGGATTTTGTTAATGACAAGTGTGGAAGAGCTTGATACCAGTCGTTATCGATATAGTACATCGGAGGGAGAAAATGGTTGCATTCAATTTGGTGTCCCGTTTTTACTAAAATGTGAGTTTTCGGTGTCATAAATAATGATTCGTTATTTCTTTTTACTGGAATTTCTTGATAACATTCGTTCGTTTCTCGAGTTGTTACGCTAACTGGGATGCATTTTATGATGCGGATGACTTCACCTGCAACGTGGGCCATGTAACCTGGGCTTTTCATGTAAAAGTAAGCGAAGTCCGTTGGTGCAAATGACGCGAAAGATAAAGTGTTCTTTAAAACTTGTTTTTCGATTTCGCACTCTTGTCTTATGACATCGTTATAAAGATTTGTGATTTGAGTTGCGAAATATTTTACCATATAAACGAATTTTGAATTCACGTAAGCGAATATGTCCATATTCATTACCGAGATTTTGTTTTTTGCAAAGAATTCGCCATAGGCTTGGTCCATGATAAAGAGTTTAGGATGTTCTGTCTCGATTAATTTATATCCACATAAATTTGTTTCTCGTTTAGCCGACAGGGCGAAAGTGACTTCGGACGATGTAATTGTGTAAATTTCAACATTCGAGTCCTCGGTTAGTCCACTTCGCACTCGTTCTGCGGGGCCTTCGTAAAGGACTTCGTAATTGTGAAATTTGCATTGATCCTTGGGAATAGGATCCCAGTAAGTAAACCCTCCAACAGCATCTAAACAGTTGCCTTTGGTAAGTTTACAGCGAACGCCTGAATGTAAAATTACTTCGTTTTTGTCCAAATTAACCTTGGCTAATTGTTCGTAAACATCGATGGATACTAGAGCTGTAACGAGTACGTTTTTCCAGGTGCCGTAAGGATCAGAATATTGCCCTCCCGTACAGTAACCGTCTTTATCGACTGTGCCAGTAAGGGTCAGGCTTCGGCGATTAGAGGAGTTGATGGTGATTTGTTCAAAACGGATATTCCAAAGTTCGAAAGAGCCTAATTCGTGGATTCGTCTACATGTGTTTTCGGGGATTACGCGAATGTATTCCTCGTAACCACCTAGCACTTCGGACGTGTGTGAGTGGAGACCACAATATTTTACTCTTCGTTTGATTTCAATTTTACATTGTATTGCTCTAACGTTTTTTAATTCGACTCGTTGCAGTAATTGTACGCGAGTGTTTACGATTTCCGGATGTTTAATGGGGATGTCGCATTCTGTGATTTCGAGCAGAGATAGAGTTGTGATGTTTGTTGCCGGTGCTCCACAATCATATGCGATCAGTGAGCATCCTGCTTGCAAAAGGGAGAGTAAGATGACCAGGACAAACCTCATGTTCAGGGGCTCCATGGGTACCTGAAATGTGTTTTTGCTGTTAATGCGCGGTTTTGGCCCGGTTGCAGTGTACAATTTTACGTTTACCATTTTCAAGTTCGATTTCGATATCAGGTTTATCTGGGATAACTGCGGTAATAGTATACGGGCCTTGGTAATTGTCATCTAGCTTTCCGGTTTTCTGGTTTTTGACTAGATATATTTTTTCACCGACTTTAAAAACAACGGGGTTGATCTTTTTATCGTAACGGATTTTTGATTTTTGTTTTGCGAGCTCAAGATTTTGTTTTGCCAGCTTCTGGACATCTTCTATTTGTTTTGTGACGTTTTTCACGTGATCTTCGTATGTGAGAAGCTCGTCAAGATAGGAATATTCAGACGGTACACGACCTAGTTTGCCTAATACACATTGATGTGGGGTTACTCTTGTTCCTTCGTGAACGCTGGTGTTATAAGCGAGTGTTGCGAGAGGTAACCATAAATGCCAATCTTTTTCGTTAGTGTAGTGTTTGAGGTAGTCTGCAAGAACTTGGTGACTTCTCTCTAGAGATCCGTTAGATTGAGGATGGAACGCAGTGGTTTTGATGTGTTTGAATTTAAAACTTTTTGCGAGTTGTTGCATTATTTTTCCCGTGAAGGCTGTTCCTTGGTCGGTAAGGATAGCTTTGGGAACGCCGAAAGTACCGAGGAACCCGGTGATAAATCCCTGAGCAATTTCTTTGGCTGTAGCGTGGACTAGAGGTATTGCGAACGAGAATTTGGACAGATTACACTGAATTGTCAGTATGTATCTGTGTCCGAGTGATGACGGAGGATTAATTGGGCCTACTATATCCATGGAGATTTTGTCAAAAGCCGAAAGAGGCGTATCAGTGATTAACATGGGTTGTTTGGTTTTTATTCGCACAAGTTTTCGTTTTTGACAGCTTTCGCATTTCCTGATGTAGTTTTCGACCTGTTTTTTCAGATTTTCCCAGAAATATTTTTGCCTGATTCGATTGTACGTTTTGGTAACACCCTTGTGTCCTGCGATAGGAGATCCATGATTTTCTTTGATTATTCCTTCCCTATCTTCTTCCGGAGGGATAGTGATTTTGTCTTTACAAATTTTTATTTGGATGTCTGTATTTTTCAGGATTTCGGAAAGGATTTCTTTGATTTTTGGCCAGCTGGCTTCTTGTAAGTTGTTTCTTTTTATTGAGATTGCAACGTTTTTGATATTGAGCTCTTCCAGTTTAATTTTGAGGTTTTGAATTGCTTTAGAAAAGTTATCTAGAGTTACGAGAGTTTTGTCGTTTTCCTGTATGACAAGTGCAAAAACCCGTCTTTTTGACGTACCTGTTACTAAAACTTGCCCCATTTCGAATTGTTCTGAAGGGGATATGTTTTTTAGTAGTCCGAGCTCAATCATTCTTTTGCCAAATTCGTTTGAGACTGTTCCGTCTGCGGATATAAAGCATATATAATGATCTTGTACCATTTCGATGTTGTCTCTCGTTTCTATTACGTTTTCGTTTAAAATTTGCGTTGTGAGTGAATTGGACTGGGTGGTACGCAGGGTTTCGTTAACCGTTTGTACTGTGGAGTTGGTGTTATTCTGAGTTTCGTTTGTTAATATAGATTTTGTGTTTTCAGGGGTCGAGGTGTTGTACTCTTTATCTTGCAATGTGGAATACATTGGATTGGAACTTGAGGCGTTTGATACTTGCATCTGTGGAGTCGAGAACGTTGGTTGGACGTTAGAAATATTTGGTGCTGGTTCCTGTGAGATTGAAGATATTGTTGATGGTTTTACGATGCTTTGTTCCTGATCTTGTGGTAACGCAGAAGTCGACGGTATTGCAGGAGGTTCTGGGATGTTTTCCGGTTCTACAGGAGTTACGATGTTTGGAGGTGTGATCCGTTTTCTATCTTTACGGGCGTTTGGTTTGTTCTGGGTTTTGATGTGCGTTTCGTCGTCTGGGCAACAAAAGCAGGTTTTTTTCTTTTTGGTTCGTTCGGATCTTCTGATTATAGGAATTGGTGGACCCATTTTGGTAGGTTCTGAACAATGTGCTATAATGAGAGGTGATGTCTCGAGAATTTGTTCGCGATTTCGTGTTTTCTGAATATCTTCGGCGTCGGAGGTTTTGGATTGCATGCTTTTATTGGCCGTTGAGGCTAGGTCTTTTGCCCTAGTCTCGTTTTCGTTTATAGTGGAAAGTTCCATTACTTCCGTATGTACTTTTTGTTTCGTGATTGAACTGTTTTGGTTATCGAGAGTTGTTCCTGATTTTGATTTTGGGTTTTTTCGTTTTCTAGGATATGTTGAGGAACCGGTGAAGTACCGTTTTCCTTTACCTCTAGATTTCATCGGTGAATAGAATCTCGCTCGAGGTTGGAGAGGCGTGGAGGTTACTATTTTCACCTTTTCGTCCTCCTCTGACGATGAGGTAGAGATATTAATGATCCACCTGTTTGAATTTGGATCATCTTCACTTTCGGAAGAAGATGAGGACTTCGCCGATGAAGACGAAGGGTTGGAGGATGACGTTGTCGACTTCAGGTTCATGGATTGCATCCTTAACGATAGATTTCTGAAGGGTTTGCGAGTTTTACGATGAGGTTTAGTAACGAGTTTTTCTTGCTTTAAGTTAGTATTAAGATTTAATATATTATCTGAATTCACTGGGTCTTTTTGTTTTTCTAGATTTGGTTGACCTTCTGCGCTTACGGGATTTTGCGAGCTTGAAGAGTTTTCGAGGTTTTGAGATCTTAAAGGAGTTTCTGGACCTTGCGAGATTATTGGATCTTCCGAGATTTGCGTGTTTCCTGAATTTGTGGATTTGTGAGACACTGAGGGACTAACTGGATTTTCTGAGTTTGCTGACTTCCCTGAGGTTTCTAGATTTTCGGAATTTTGTTGGCTTCGTGAACTTACGGGGAGATCGAGCTTTGGTTGATTTATTGGGTTGTCGAGATTTGGTTGATTCGATGAGGTTTCGAGCTTTGTTTGACTTATGGGGTTGTCGAGATTTGTTTGATGTATTGAGATTTCGGGGTTTTGTTGTTTCCGTATTATTTCGAGATTCTCGGGATTCGGTGTTTCTGGTGTTGCGAGATTTGGTTGACTTTGTGACGATTGTTCCCGAGGTTGAATTGATACTGGATTTGGGATTGTGTTAGATACTGTGGAAATCGCTCCTGTAGGAGGTTCTTGAATTTGGAGTTCTGTGACTCTTGGTTTCTTTGAATTGTCATTATGAGGACTGAGTTCAGCCGCGCTTACGCTTCTACTGAGAGGTAACGGGTGTGTATACCTGTCGTTTTGGTACGGAGGTGTTAGAGTTTTCCATTTGAAATGGATTGGGAGTACGTAGGGGTTACGCGAGAGAGCGTCTGCGTTAGTGTTGATTTTTCCCGGTTTATACTCAGTTTTGAAATCGAATTCTTTCAGCCTTTCCCGCCACCTGAGTACTCGCGATGTAGGATCATTCATTGAATTCACCCATACGAGAGGTCGGTGATCTGTGAACAGCGTGAATTGGCGGCCGTAGAGGTACGGTCTGAAAGTTTTGAGCGCGAAAACTACTGCTGCCATCTCTTTCTCGATAGTAGAATAGTTTTTCTCGGCTTTGCTCAAGACTCTAGAAGCTGCCGAAACGATATGGTCTTCTCCGATTTTTCCCTGGGAAAGGATAGCTCCGAGCGCGATGTTTGATGCGTCGGTAGTAACAATGAATGGTTCGGAAAAGTCCGGGTATTGTAGAATTGGAGCTGTGCAGAGTTTATCGCGCAATATTTCGAATGCCTCCTGGTGTCCAGGAGTCCATTTAAAATCAATGTTTTTACTTGTGAGATCGCACAAGGGTTTTGCGATTTTTGCGAAGTTTTTGATGAAACGTCTGTAATACCCGAGACCGAGACCGAGACCGAGAGCGAGACCGAGAAATTCTCTGACGTTTTTCGGGGTTTTTGGAACCTGGAATTTTTGTATCGCTTCGATATTCTTAGGGTCTGGTTTCAATCCGTCGGCTGATATTAAATGTCCCAAATATCGGACTTCCTTTCGCAAAAATTCACATTTGTCGGTTTGTAACGTTAACCTGGCTGTGCGCAGTTTTTCGGCAAGTTTTCGAAATTTTCTTTGATGTTCGTCGATATCTGTGGAGTAGATAACTATATCATCTAAATACACAAATAGTTCGTTACCTTGGAGACCTTTTAACACGACGTCCATCAGACGTTGGAAAGTAGCGGGAGCGTTTTTCAGTCCAAAGGGCATGCGAGTAAACTCATAATGCCCATGAGGAGTCGTGAAAGCAGTTTTATGTTTGTCTCGAGAATCCCTAGGGATTTGGTGAAAACCTGACGCCAAGTCAAAAATAGAGAAGTATCTGGCTCCGCCCAATTGATCGAGTATATCGGTTATTAGCGGCAGAGGATACGCGTCTCCAATTGTTTTGTCGTTTAGTTTTCTAAAGTCGATGACGAGTCGCCATTTTTTGTTACCATGAGAGTCGTCTCTCTTTGGTACTATCCAAACAGGAGAATTGTAAGGAGAGTTGGATGGTTCAATTATGTCGAGGTTCAATAGACTGTCTATTTGTTTGTCGAGTTCGGATTTTTGTTGATGTGGAAAACGATACTGTCTTGTGTGTATCGGTATTTCGTCAGTTGTCGTGATACAATGTGTACAAGCGTTTGTTGATCTGAGAGGTTCGCCTGGGATGTGGAAGAGGTCTGCGCACTCAACAACAAGTTCTAGTACGGCATTACGCTCTTCAACATTTAAGTGGTCAAGACGCAAAAGGTTTATTACTCCGTTAACACGGCTATCTCGCGTCCGAGAAGCGTTTGTGTTTTCTAGGGTCTGATTTTTCGCGGAACTTTCGTTCGTTTGATCGTTCTCGTCTGTGCTCATATCGAAAGGATACAGCGAAATTACGGGAACATCCACTCTAATGTCTTTATCCAGGGTATTGATTGCGTAAATATAAGCTTTACCGTTGTCGTTCGTGACTAAGGCTTCGCCTGCGTATACGCCGTCAGGAAAAGCGAGTTTTGGTAGATATCCGGTTTCGAGTGCGTTTCCCACTTTTACGAACATCATCGTCTTTTGACGGGCCCTCAAAAGAAACGATTCTGGACTAGCAAATGGGATTTGCTCTCCCCTGATACGTACTGATCTCGATTCCCAATCAATTGCGCCACCACTCAAACCAAGTAATTCCTGTCCGATTATGGCGTCGAATTCTACAGGAAAATTGTTGTTTACGACGTGAAAATTTTCAAGTTTTGTTTTGATATCTATTTTGACATGTCCAAGAGTCATAGGCAAATCCGTTGCCGAGATTCCGTGTAATTCAAAGACAATGGTGTGGTTAATTAAATCGGGTTTCCGGATGCATTCTAGTTTAATGAGATTGAGCTCAGATCCGGAATCCGCGGAAAATATTGTATTGACTTTGATTAACTCCTTCGAGGATATTAATATAGCAGGCGAAAGATACGTTAGAGTATTTGAACTTAATCTGCACTTTGCCGTGCGAATCTCGACTGATTTTATTTCAGTATCTACTCTTGGCGTTCCTGGTATGTCTGACCACTCGTGACGCCGTCTCGAGAGGTCGACATAGAGTTTCCCTGATCGCTTGTGTTTTCGGGGCTTGTTTGTTTTCTGCCGTCATTGAAAGCTCTTTTTCGGCAATCGTTAATCACGTGACCTGGTTTTTTGCAATAATGACAGGTTTTTTGTTGAGCATTTTCGTTTTTCGTTTCGCTTTCTTTTGATCGATTTTGATTGAAATGTTTAGCTAGAGCGAAACACTCCGTGTAATTGTGATTTGATTTTTTGCAATGAGTGCAGAACTTTTTGTCATTACTTTGATGCGATTGATTTATATTTATTTTTGGTTTTTGTGTGATTGGAAGACAAGTTGTGCTATTTACTGCGACTGGACCAATAGTTTCCTCAACTTTTAGCGCTTTGGTGTAAATGTCTTTGAGTGTGTCATATCGCTGAAGTGGTACTTGTGTGCGATAATCGATAGTGAGACCTTGTCGAAATTGGTCAATGGCGATACGTTTTAGAGAAAGTATGAGACCTTCGATTTCTGGCAAGTCCATACCGCGAATTGATTGTTCTGCCGCAAGGAGGAAATTACGTGTTCTACCATAGAGTTTAGATACGGATTCGTTACGCAGTTGTTGATATTTGCCCATTTCCTCGAACCATTGTTTTATTGGTTTTGACGCTGTGAATGTGCGTTTTAATCCCGAAATGAGATCGTCGAGTTTGGTTTCGAGAGGGACTGCCTCGCTAACTTCGCCTTTTGCATTTACTGTATAAGAATGTGCATACGCCTTCTTCTCCAATAATTGGGAAGAATTCTCGCCCTTTTTCGCAAAGGTTGATAAATGTGTTTAAGCCACATGTTTTTGATGTCCCGTCGAATTCGGGTACATATCTAACGTAATCTCGATATCGTGCGTTTAGTGAAGCGAGTTCGTGATTGATTGTAGTGTTTGTACGTGAGGTTGACAGATGAGGGTTTGTGAAGTCCCCATCGACTGAATTGTTTTGCATGTTGATTTGGTAATTATTGACTTACTAATTGATACTTTTGTTATGATTTGCAGGTTGCCGACTTGGGTGCTGGTTGTTGACCGTTGGCCTTGAATTGTAGACTTGGATTTGGATGACCATGTATGTATGGTTGATGTTGGATCTAGTAGTCGGAAGATTTTCCCCTGTTTTGTTGTTGTTGAGCTCTTCTTGAGCCTTTGATGATTGAAATTTTATTAAATATATGCGTGTAGTCGTGTTGCTCGAGTGTTGAATAAAGCCACTGGTTCGTGAGATACTGCAGATCAGTTTGTGTTTTTCACCCACTTTTCAGATATAGCGGAGCGTTGTCGAAGATAAGTTCTCGTTGTCACTAATTGTCCGGATAACGAGAGAGTTTTGAAAGTTTTATACTGCCACCTATTTTGTTTGTTGGGTGGTTTTGTTTTTGAAGTTGTTACCACTGCCACTTTTCTGGCGTGATTTAGATTGTTGTTATTTGTTATTTTCCGCTGTCACCAATTTTGTTATTGGTGCTACTAGTTGAAGTAGTGGTGAATGATCTGCGTCACCCACGGATTTTGTTTGTTTCCGCTGCCACCAATTTTATTAAATATATGAATTGTTACGTCCCGAGAGGGAGATATTGGATGAAGACACGAAGCGATCCGAGATAGGGCGCGAACCTTTGAATTACAGTAGAGGTTTCGTGCAAATGAGTCTTTGGTGGATCACTCGCGAATTCCGAACACAATATATATTTAATGAGGAGAAGTTAGGATATTGATGAGGTGAACTAGGTTCTTTTGATTGATGGAAATGAAATAAACTTGCTAGGTTTATATTTAAACAATAGATAACATAAGTTTATTTGTATTAGTTCACTTGTAGAATATGGAGTTCTGTTGGTTCAAACCTTCGTTATTATTTTACAGAGAGTGTATTTTTACAGAGTTCGGGGTTTCGCAAGAAGTTCGAGAATTGAGGAGAGTTAGTACTTCGAGATGATGACTCTAAGAAGGTTCGACGTGAACTCTCTCGAGTCTACTCGAGGGTTAACCATCCCGCTTCTGTAAGGCGGAGTTTTCCCACTCCGTTTAATTTTGATTGGTTTTAGTTTTTGTAAAACTGTTTGTTTTAGTAGAGGGGATTATCTCGATCACGCGAAGGTGACGTGAGATCGTCACCTTGCGTGGATAATGCCTGTAAAAAGGGGGATGGTTTCGAGTTAATATTCGGAGAATAATAATGAGCTTGCTTATAACTAGGGTTATTCGAGCAGGGGTATCGCTTAAGTCTTTTGTTGGAATATGAATAAATGGAATTTGAAAAAATGTTGCCAGACAGGGTATCTATCTGTTTATGCGTGGCTGTAGTTTCAAATTCCGCATCTATATTAGGTTAATTTACCCGATACTCGAGAATATATGGTATTGTAGCTTTACATAAGCGTTTATGATCGATGAGTGATGGTAAGAGGTGTATATGAAATGTGTTGGTACTTTATCGATTGTTGAGAGTGAGATACCGACCGAACACGTTATGTTGATGCGCGTGGGTTTGATTGTACCGGCTAGGACGTAACACTACAAACGCAGAGCCGTTGAATATTCGAGAAGTGCTAAGACAACAAAAAATTTAAAAATAGAGACGGTCCAAAATAAATTCAAAAAAGTAACATCAGTGCGCCAGTTGCGACGTTGGGCTCACCAAATAAATCGAGGAGGAACCTACAGGGAGCAATTATCACGCATTTCAGAATATACACTCAATAATCTGAAATATGCTATAGTCAGGTTTAATTGTTCACGATGTTGATATCCGAAGATGGGCTTTACGAGGAAAACAATTGATTGGAAATGAGGATATTCGTTTTCGGGCTTCACATGCATGGATACATAAATTCAAAAAAATTCATCGTATAACTAGTAGGAAAATAAATAAATTCATTTCAAGAAGGACCCTAGAATCAAAAGAAACATTGCAAAGTGATGCAGATACATTTATTTCTGAAGTTCAATTAAAAATCGGACAGTACGGTTTAGAAAATATTTATAATCCTGACCAAAGTGGATTCCAATTAGAAATACATTCAGGACGAACATTAGCGGAAGAAGGTACGAAATAAATAGAATGCGTCGTACAATCCGTTTCGGCGACAACACACAGTTACACGATTCAGCCGACAATATCAGGAGATGGAAAACTCCTATCCCCGCTTTTGATAGTCTTGAAAGAACCATCTGGACGATTGGGGCCAATAGTAGAAAAAAATATTTTTCGACCAGCGAATGTCTTCATAAGTGTTTCCAAATCTGGCAAATTCACATCAGGTATATTGCAATTTTGTATTTTTAAGATATCAAAAGGGATCTTGAATATGGAAAAATGTTATATATGATATGTTCAATTTACATTCCCTTGCAGAACACTTCAAAGTATGGCTTAAAGAAGTTTCCTTTCCGAACGTTGGTGAGAAGAGTATTCTTTTGATCGATTCTTGGAGTGGACATTGCCCCGAAGCTGTTAGCGAAGTCACACCACGTAATCAGCAAGTCATCACAATGATTATACCAAAAGGCACAACAGGAAAAATTCAACCACTCGACGTGTACGGATTTAGAATCTGGAAAAATTATGTTAAACACTTTTCGGACTTTTCGGACAGTATCATGTTGATGGACTATGATTTAGATTTGCACTTAAGGAACAATATAATCAAATTACGATCCCTTGTACATAATCAATTGTCTTCTCCGAGGTACGAAAATTTGTTTCGATATGCTTGGTTCAAAAGTGGTTACATAAAAGAACGACCTGAACATTTTGAAAATCCGGTCGAATTCGCTTATGGGACGTTATCGCAGTCCCAATATGAAATTGAAGGCTGTACAAATGTAGCTGTTGTGAGATGTTCTTGGTGCAAAAAATCACTTTGTTTTAAACATTTTTTCGAAGAATACCACTTCTGTTCTACATATAACCATTGAATTTAGCACTAAACGAGTCAAGTAAAAATAAACCCAATAAAACAAATTTATTTATGTATCGTGATTCGATTGTATGTGCCATGCTTAAAATTTGTATTCCAAATGAAATAAAACACAATTCTGATCTATACAAATTTCAATTTGATTCATATTAAGCCGGAAATGCAAACAAATTTAAATATAGCCAAAAACAGACAGTGTAGAGAAATTAAGTATCACATGTGAGATGAAAGCAACAATAATTAATCTCTCAACTGCTAATAGAAATATTGTCAGAGGCTTGAAAATGAGTGCATAAAAGTAATGAGATAGTTCTCGAGATAGAAAAAATGGTTTCCATATCAAAAATAAAAATCATCTTTTTGGGGTGTTTAACCCCTTAAGCTTTTTTTTTTGAAAAATCCAAAAACACGGTAACTTCATTTTTTGTTGTTCTTCAATTTGGTTTTTGTTTCATCAAAATCGGTCAATAACTTTTCTTTGTATATGAAAATTAAAACGGTCACGGGGTGGTTCACCCCCTTAAGACAGGGTTGCTCGAAAAGGTGAACGTGTGTTTTTCATTACTCGACATAAGGAATGTCATGGATCTGGTTTTATTCCGATCCGTACACTCTTTCTATTTGAAACAGCTCACCGACCTTCTAACATGCCCAACTTTGAGGGTTGATTTCACCCCTTAAAACCCCGTGACCGCCGATAAAAAAAAATACGTGTCTCTTATTTTTCGATGGACTATAACATATCAAATTTTCGTCGAAATCGGAGGGGGACACCTCGCATACTTTCCTTGTTAGTGTTGTTTTATTTAAATTTATACCAATTCATTAACCAAGTTAGAAAGTAGCGAGTATCGAAAAGAAATCCGCTATAATTATATAAGTAGCGAGTAGCGGAGCAAAATCCGCTACAATTATAAAAGTAGCGAGTAGCGAAACAAAATCCGCTACCTGCTACAAAAGTAGCGTGTAGCGAAGCGAAATTCGCTACAATTATAAAAGTAGCGAGTAGCGAAACAAAATCCGCTACCCGCTACAAAAGTAGCGTGTAGCGAAATGAATTCGCTACTCGCTACGAAAGTAGCGCGCTCCCATGACTTCTCGCTACAAGTGTAGCGAAGTAGCGTCAAAAACTATTTTTTCGCTACATTTGTAGCGTGTAGCGAGTAGCGCTCGCTACAGATTTTGGACATCTCTGCTGAGGACTCGACGTCGAAACACGGCGTTCGTCTCGACGACAAATCAGTCGTCAAAACTCAAGGAGGTACTTATTTCGTGATCGACGTAGGCGACGTATATGGGCCACAGTGGTTCAGTGTCCTCCCCGGGCTGTCTTGCTCTGTTGTATCGGGGGCAGACTTCTGGCTGGCTTTTCGAGTAAAAGTCGATTCCACTTCGGGTACATGGATACTGGAAGGTAGTCAACATTCTTTCCTCATAATTCGACGTTTCGTCACACACCCAGAGCTAAAAGTTTTAACAACAGAGCATTCCGATAGGTTGAAACGATTTCTTGATGAGGAGTTTGTCATATCTAATAATGATTCCGTAGGAGTCACGGATTTGATTACGCACGTGATCGAACTAACAGATTACTCTCTTCACCATCAAAAGCCGTATCCGCGTAGCGAGGCTATCCGTTCATTTATCGACAAAGAAGTCGATCGCTTACTCGAGAAGGGCTACCGTGGAGCATTATCAAATCCCTATGGACCCCGACAGCCGCCGTACACTGCGTTCGTTGCCGAGGGTAAATATTGCTGGAGTGGGTCAGAATGCCATACGGTTTGACCGGGGCTCCCTCCACATTACAGAGCCTAATAGATAAACTCAAACGCCGAGTCGGAGAAATAATTCACGAAAGACTCACAAAAAAAAACGAAGCAAACGAAAACTATAAATTTTTGCCTATCTAGATGACTGGATCACCGTCAGTCAAAACCTCGACGATCACCTTGCAATTTTGTCAATATTGTTCGAGGTCCTGCGTGAAGCGAAGTTGAAAATCAACCGCGAAGAGAGTAGTTTCGCCTGCAAGGAAGTAACATTCCTGGGCTATATCGTCGACAAGTTCGAAACAAGACCAAATCCTGAAAAGTTTCGGCCGATTCTTGACTTTCCGACACGAAAGGATCGAACTCAGTTACAACAATTTACCGGTCTTGTCAACTGGTACCACCGACACCTAAAAAATATTGCGCGTGTTCAGGGCCCCCTCAATAAATTAACAAGCCCGAAATTTCCTTGGAAATGGACAACCGTTGAACAGAAAGCTTTTGACGAGACAAAATTCGCAGTCGCAAATGCACCGCGGCTGTATACGCCTATACTGAGGCAACCGTTTATCTTGTATACTGACGCTAGCGATTTCGGTTTGGGAGCTATCCTTGTTCAATGAGATCTGAATGATGGGAAAGAAAATTTTCTCGAAGTTCTCAGCCGCCCGTTACGAGGCGCTGAAATTCATTATACGACCATCGAAAAAGAGTACCTGGCAGTAGTATGGGCGGTTGGCAAATTACGGTGTTATTTAGAAGGTATGTCGTTCAAGGTTGTCACCGATCATCAAGCGCTACAATGGCTCCATAGTGTTGTGACCCGGAATTCCCCTATTTCACAACATCGGTCAGCAACCGAACTGCGGTTAAGCAGTTGAATGCCGAATAAAAAGGCATTCAACTGCTCATCCCAGCAGAGTTGAGCAATTGAGAGCAAATAATTGCAATAATGCTTTCTCAGACTATTGCAAACGATCGATAGCCGTCGCCTTTCGAGCAACGACGTATCGATCCCAAAAGTCAGTCTTGATCTGGGCAGCGACTGGTTTGGTTCGAAGGCAAAACCATCACTTTGTACTTCTTGTTAAACCTCTTTAGACCAACCTAGTCAATAAACTTTACAAGTATTTTGTAGCTGCTTGAGTTGGAGTTTAACTCATTTGGCGAAGATGGCGCCACAACTCAATTATTGCTTTAAATTACAAAATACGAGTGCATACTCGTATATCGCGAACGGAGTGACCGAGTCACCTCGCGTGTGAGAGTGTCTGCATCGACCGAGTCAAAAAATTACCCATGGAACGTGCTGTGACCGAGTCGACCCACGTACGAGAAATCCCGGATTCCGAGGATCACCGAAAGGCCCAACTGCGTCAAGGACTCAACAGAGACAGCCGCGTCAAGCTGAGGAACGCGGAGAAAACGAAAATCCTATACGAGAAATGTCACGAGGATCGTCATGCAACTTGCGATCATCTACCTGTAAGTGACGGAACATTTTATTTTGCTGAGACCCTCCGAAGCCAGAGAAATTAGTTAACGCGTATGTCGGACGAAGACCTGTATAGCCGCTTGTGTTTGCAAGGTCGTAGTAATTTATCGCGGTAGTTAGACTCATTTTTGTGTCGATAGTAGCTTACGAACGTTCGGACGAGGAGGAGGAAAGATCCGCTAAACGTAGACGCGAAACCGCTAGCGTTGAAGGTTTATATTTATCACCGGAAACATTAGCTAAACTTAAATTCCCGAAACGCGTACGTTTTTCTAATCCGAACAAATCTACGACCGACGGGGATGAATCTTTTAGCCCCATAGATACTGAGCGCGCGCGTGAAATAAATCCCGACGATTTTTCGTTGCGAAATCCGCATTCAGCAAACATGTCGAATATAGTAGAGTACATGACGATGAAGGATGCGAGAAACAGTTTCCCCAAATTCGACGCCTTCAAACCGGAGCTCGTTACGAACTTTATTAGGGCGTACGTTAAAACAACGTACGGTGCCCGCGTTACAGGTCGAATTCAACACTTGTCGACAACAGTCAGAGGAATCGGTGCAAGCATACGCGCATCGTGTAGCGACCATTACAATGGAATTAATTGCCGGTTGTACAGCAGAAGTCACCCACGAAATTGGGAAAAAGGCCGTTGAACAGTTGTTCCGTCAGTTCGCCCTAAACAACTTCGAGCGAGGGTTACGTAGGGACCTTCAACTCTTAGTAATGTCTCGGGGCTATACGAATCTCCGAGAAGCGATTAGAGGGGCGATAGAGGAGGAAAAGGGCATAGAAAGGACGCGGATAATCGCGAAAAGGTTCTCCCACGGAGGGGAGCGAACCCAACAAAAATATCAAGGGCAACCGTACACCTCGTTCAGCGACAAACGGAAATCCTAGGGGGGTACACAATTCACACCGGTCACACAGGGCCCATCGTCAGAGCAAGGGCGGCAGAGCCTGCCCGCGCAGATGAAAACAATCTAACAGCTGGACATCGTATACCATTACTGTAAAAAAAAGGCCACAACATCGGAGATTGCCGAAAAAGGATCAAGGACCAAGGAGGATCGGGTCAACAAACGGCACGAAAAAAAAATGGAAGGTTCCAGTACAAAGGTACACCAGAGAAAAATTCAGGCTCCGAAAATCAGAGGACCCTAAACTCCCTCTCCCTGGGAATGCTTACGGCAACAAAGGTCGAAACGCGAGGAAAAATTCAAGAGGCAAAACCGGGACCCCGGCGATGTAGAACAATTGTAGAAGGAAGAAGAACAAATGTAGAAAAATTTGCCAAGTCAGCGCTTCAGGCCCGAGCATCCACCCTAGTGACCTGCATTTGCGCTCGTCGCAAGTGCGTGAGGGACTTCTTACGTTACGTTGCGATACGAGTCGACGAACTGCGTGATGGTACTCCTATCGTCGATGAAGTAATAGAACTTCACGGCCTTGGAAGAAGGGCCTTCCACTCGCTGTGCAAAACGGAACTAGAGATAAAGACCTCTGCGGCCGTCATAAAACACGATTTCCACGTAGTCAGCAAGGACATACTTCTGGAGGTCGACTGCTGGGCTGCTGGGAATGGACCTCATCGTGAAATACAAGGCCAATATCTTGGGTGGTAGGATTTTTAAAATTTTTGGGCAAAGACTACGCTTCGTACGCGGATCGAAGCGGATAAAAATACCTTCCCGGACAGAATATTTATTGTGGGCCAGGATGCCGGGAGACGGCGCCGGTTACGTAGGGAAACAGGACATCCGCCCGGGAATAACGCTTGGGGGAGGGTTAGTGAGGCCGGAGACGTACTCTTGTCCCGTTCTCAGAATGAACGCCCTAGAAGAGGCGCAAGTAATCGAACGACCGACCGTCGAGATCGAGGAACTCGAATGGATCGAAGACGAGCCCGCGGAAGTATACGAGCAAAGGGAAATATGCGAGGTATCGCACGGTGAAGGGAAATACAACAAAGAGCGATTGGAAAAAATTTGACTGGAGGTTAGACGGGACTCGCATGTAAACTCTGAAGAAGAAAAGAAACTCCGAGAAATTTGCGAGGAATTCGCCGACGTGTTTCACCTAGAAGGCGAAAAATTAGGCTACACCGACGCAGTCGAGCATCAAATATCTTTGAAACCCGGGACAACATCGATCGAAGTGCGTCCGTACCGGTTGCGAGAAGAGTACAGGAAGGATGTGCAGAAACAGGCACAGCAAATGCTGGAAGATGGAGTAATTCGAGCCAATGGAATGCTCCGTTGCTCGTCGTGCCCAAAAAAGCAGATACCGATGGCACAATTCGGAAAAGAGTCGTCGTCGATTTCCGCAGACTAAATCTCGCGGCTCTTATCCACTGCCCAATAGCAACAAAGTATTGGATCAGTTGGGAAAAGCAAAATACTTCACGACCTTTGATCTCGCATCAGGATTTCACCAGATCCCGATGGCTGAGAAGGATAAAGCAAAAACCGCTTTTTCCACGCCCATGGGTCACTACGAGTATAATCGTATGCTATTCGGATTAAAAAACGCTCCTCCAATTTTTCAGCGACTTATGGATATGGATTAACCGGTTTACAAGGAATGAAATGCTACATTTACCTCGATGACATCGTGATATACTAAACCTCACTCGCCGGGCATAATAATCATCTCAGGGGGGTGTTAGCGAGGCTGAGGACGGTGAATTTACGCATACAACCGAGAAAATGTAAATTTATGCGTAGAGAAACGCAATATCTCGGTCACATAATAACCGAGGTCAGAGTAAAATCCGATGAAAGCAAAATCGAGGCAGTACAAAATTTTCCAACGTCAAATATTATGAAGGACGTACAGTCGTTCCTGGGATTGGCGGGATATTATCGCCGATTCATTAAGAATTTCTCGAGTATTGCGAAGCCATTGACCAACTTAACGGAAAAGGAGGTTAAATTCGCGTGGATGAAACAGTGTGAGGCCGCTTTCGAACGCCTGAAAAAGGCTTTAACTACCGGCCCAATATTGCAGTATCCCGATTTCTCGAAGCGTTTCGTGGTTCGAAATAGAAATTGGAGACACATTTTTTGCACTATTATTCCCTATAGATTGCACTCTTGGAAGATTTTGGAGTTTTGTCACAATTTGCTTAAATAATTTATTTGAACAAATTAATTTTGCAAAAATAATGCCAAATTCGTGACGAGCGACCCAAAGAACATCGGAAGCCATATGCAACTTACATAGCGACATTGACTGGTCAAGCAATTTGTTTAAACAAATTAATTTTGCAAAAATTATGTCAAATTCTTGATCAGCGACCCGAAAACCTCCGAAAACGACAGTGAATTTACATGTTGACCTTAAAAGACTCATTTCGATCACAATATTTGAATACTCCAAAACGGAGAAAATTTGTTAGTCTATTTGTTGATATTTTGCAGGTATAACGCCAGAGAAAAAATTTCTTTTCTACATATTTTGAAAGTACAACTATCGAGGACACCTTTAGAGCACTTTATTGTCCGAAAATAATCCGTTAAAACTTCCGAAATTCAAAATGTAAAAAAAATGTCACTGAAAAATTCGTGTCTTTTCAACTTATTTTGCAAAAATATGATATAAAAAGACGTTTAATTGAAATTTAAATTGTGCCATTCGGAAGAGCACCCTTGAAAACAGTTGACAAGGTACTTTAGGAATTTTTTCGCGGACATATTTATGGTAAATAATCACGTCGAAAAGAGGACTTCTGAAAAGTGGAAATATTTAAGATTTTGTTTTTCTTCGAATTTTTGGTACTTAAAAATATTCATGTTCCCTATCTACTCATGGCGTCTACTAGTCGCGAGATAAGCGGTTCTCGAAAGGTTGCGGCATCTCATATCTCTCCCTTTCGTGGGAATGCATTTTCTAGTCCTCATGCGTTTCCGCTTTCGTTCCGTTGGTATTTTTTGAACACGTGTGTTTTTTTGAGAAAACAGACTCCTGGGAAGTTTACATAAAGAAAATGTTTGTAAAAGTCTAGACGTTCTGTGTGATCCTGTAGCGTTATCTAAAGAATTTCTCGAAGAGAGAAAAAAAAGAAATACGCGGTTTCGACGGACGTCACACCACTGTTATTCAACAGTGTTAATAATGCTTTTCTCCTTAAAATAATATAAACGATTTGAAATATTGACTGTCTTTATTAATCCCCCCCTCCCTGGAATCAAGCGGTCACCCATCCGAGTAGTATCCGCATGCAATACTCGCGCGACGCTCGAATCATCAACTTTTTTTTTAACTTCATGCTACTGTTATTAAGCAGTGTTAATAATGCTTTTTTTCTTAAAATCTAAACGATTTGAAATATTGATTTTTTTATTGAATGTAATCGCAATATTTTTGTCCTAATTGCAATGAGCAATTCGAAAAGTTCAATTTCATTATATTGCGAAAATATTCAATCGGAAATAGCATTTGATTTTCATACGAATTGAAGAAGCAACATTTTTCTCTAAATTGCAATAAAGATTTTTTCCAAAAATGTTTTTTTCAAAAACAGCAATAAATGATTTTAGAAGCTTCGTAAATCGTAATTGCAAAAAATCAATCAAAAATTGTATTTTTGTCCAGTCACACTTCAAAATCATCGACATTTTTTTTCATTTTTTTCATTCATTTAACAATTAATTCGAAAACTGATTGCAAAAGCAATCAGTTTTTATCGTTCTTCCTTACATTGTGTGCCCTCACTAACAACACTATCTCGGTCTATTCATGTTTTCGGGAACGTTCGACGTTCCACACTTTCTCACACCAACGCACGCACACTATCGATCTCCTTCGCGCTTTACACGCACGTTTCCAAGGCTGCTACGCTTGCACGCACACCATTACTCGCCGTGTAGCCCGCTTATTCGACGTGTCCTATTGGCTGAACTTAATCAATTGATATCTAATCAGGGGGCCGCAGTACAGCCAGATCGCGCGGAAATCTTACCCTCTCTCTAGTCCCTTCCGCGCCTACCACACAACCAGAGAAGCGCGTGTCCGTGAGCAAGCGACGGTCGGACGCCGTCGGAAAGAGCCGAGCGCGGTCGAGAAACTTCGACCGCGCCTTCGGCAGCTACACTCATACATGGGGACGCTGAGCACGGTCATGTGGCGCGTAAGAGGACTAGAGAGAGGGTAGCCTTTCCGCGCGATCTGGCTGCTGGCTTCTGGCTGCGCGCTTAGCACGGCTCGCGCGTGACGTCACCCGACGGCCCGCGCGAGACTCTTCTAATAAATTGTTCCCGCTTCACTCACACCCGTCCTAATGCTAAATGCATTATAATCCCTACAAATAAGCGGAAATATATTTATATTACTAATATTATATTAATTCTCATACTTTTATCGAAGGATAAGCATCAAAACAGCGACCGAATACAAGCCAATTATCTATCCGGCCGCGATGAACAAGTACGAGAATGTGCACTTGTACCTCAAGCGATTAGATGGTCCAGTCGGTAGCGTGCCTGACTACGGTCCGAAGGAGCGCGGGATCGATTCCCGCTCTAAGTATTTTTTTTTTTTTTCTTTTTTTGGGCGAATTGTTCATTCGTGACACACGCTCAGTGAAAGAACAACAATTTTGTAATCGTAAGTAGTATGTGGACCACTATGGCGAATCCCCACTCCTATCCCCACTCCTTGGAGCGGGTAGAGTGGGGGCGGCCGGGAGAGTCGCCATAGCGGTCCACTCATTATTATTATTCAGAAATAATAATAATTTTTGTTTTATTGATAAAAATATGGTACAGATAATATTTTTACAAGATACAGATAATATTTTACAAGGTACATATTTTATAATGTATAGATTATTATCGCCAGTGATGATGGAATATGTTTTTTTGGAGAGAAAACAGTTTCAGATAGCATTGTATTTTTTTTACATTTTGTAAGGCGCAATGATAAATTATAGGATAGTTTAGGGTGAATTCGTTAGGTGCTTTGCCATGCCAGAAGCACACGATTGGTGATGGTGATGGATCGGCGCTCGATGGGAATTGTTCGCTGCTGTCGATATTGATGATTTCGTAGCCCGTTGTGTCTTTCAAGAAGTCGACAGCATCGTGACCTCTCGCGTAGAGGAGAACATCGTCACTTGGTCCGTTGGCGATTTCACACAGCACGTCACGTAGTTTGTCGATGGAGACGCCGTCCTCAGCCCAGTGTATGCCGTGATAATTAGCGGTCAGCCAATTATTTTCTGAACGCACTTGCGCCGGTAATTCACTGGCGTCATAGGGCGGTGCAACAATCCATAACATTAGATGTCGTAGATTACACAAAGAGCCGACCGCGACTTCTTTCGGTAGAAAACGCCCGTGCTTATCTTTGAAGCCGAGAATATCAAACACGATGGAGGAGGAAGTGGTGGTGGTGGTCGTGATGGTGGTCATGCTGCGGCAGAGCATCGCGTATACTATTGCTGGGCCGATTTGAATTCCACATTATTAAATTTTGTGCCGAGGTACCGCATGAGCAGATTATTGTCGCGAGCTGCAGCCTGAACCTCGGAGAATAGAGCAGCGTCTTCTTCGAAAAACTTGACGAATCGCATCGGTAGAAAACACGTGAACTTATCCTCAATATCGATAATTATACGAGGGCCCCACTTGGTCTGAACACGGTTTAGATTCGAAATTTTGTAATCCGTCGCGAGCTCGAGCTCGTGCAGTTTTTTCGTTGGCAGGAATTCCGCTGCTTTTCCAACTTTGTTGATTCGTGTGAAATCCATTGGAGATTCGTAGACGCTGGAGCAGACGCGTTGACTGACAAGGAAAGTATGCGAGGTGTCCCCCTCCGATTTCGACGAAAATTTGATATGTTATAGTCCATCGAAAAATAAGAGACACGTATTTTCTTTTTATCGGCGGTCACGGGGTTTTAAGGGGTGAAATCAACCCTCAAAGTTGGGCATGTTAGAGGGTCGGTGAGCTGTTTCAAATAGAAAGAGTGTACGGATGGGAATAAAACCAGATCCATGACATTCCTTATGTCGAGTAATGAAAAACACACGTTCACCTTTTCGAGCAACCCTGTCTTAAGGGGGTGAACCACCCCGTGACCGTTTTAATTTTCATATACAAAGAAAAGTTATTGACCGATTTTGATGAAACAAAAACCAAATTGAAGAACAACAAAAAATGAAGTTGACGTGTTTTTGGATTTTTCAAAAAAAAAAAGCTTAAGGGGTTAAACACCCCAAAAAGATGATTTTTATTTTTGATATGGAAACCATTTTTTCTATCTCGAGAACTATCTCATTACTTTTATGCACTCATTTTCAAGCCTCTGACAATATTTCTATTAGCAGTTGAGAGATTAATTATTGTTGCTTTCATCTCACATGTGATACTTAATTTCTCTGCACTGTCTGTTTTTGGCTATATTTAAATTTGTTTGCATTTCCGGCTTAATATGAATCAAATTGAAATTTGTATAGATCAGAATTCTGTTTTATTTCATTTGGAATACAAATTTTAAGCATGGCACATACAATCGAATCACGATACATAAATAAATTTGTTTTATTGGGTTTATTTTTACTTTACTCGTTTAGTGCTAAATTCAATGGTTATATGTAGAACAGAAGTGGTATTCTTCGAAAAAATGTTTAAAACAAAGTGATTTTTTGCACCAAGAACATCTCACAACAGCTACATTTGTACAGCCTTCAATTTCACATTGGGACTGCGATAACGTCCCATAAGCGAATTCGACCGGATTTTCAAAATGTTCAGGTCGTTCTTTTATGTAACCACTTTTGAACCAAGCATATCGAAACAAATTTTCGTACCTCGGAGAAGACAATTGATTATGTACAAGGGATCGTAATTTGATTATATTGTTCCTTAAGTGCAAATCTAAATCATAGTCCATCAACATGATACTGTCCGAAAAGGGTTTAACATAATTTTTCCAGATTCTAAATCCGTACACGTCGAGTGGTTGAATTTTTCCTGTTGTGCCTTTTGGTATAATCATTGTGATGACTTGCTGATTACGTGGTGTGACTTCGCTAACAGCTTCGGGGCAATGTCCACTCCAAGAATCGATCAAAAGAATACTCTTCTCACCAACGTTCGGAAAGAAAACTTCTTTAAGCCATACTTTGAAGTGTTCTGCAAGGGAATGTAAATTGAACATATCATATATAACATTGTTCCATATTCTAGATCCCTTTTGATATCTCAAAAATACAAAATTGCAATATACCTGATGTGAGTTTGCCAGATTTGGAAACACTTATGAAGACATTCGCTGGTCGAAAAATATTTTTTTCTACTATTGGCCCCAATCGTCCAGATGGTTCTTTCAAGACTATCAAAAGCGGGGATAGGAGTTTTCCATCTCCTGATATTGTCGGCTGAATCGTGTAACTATGTGTTGTCGCCGAAACGGATTGTACGACGCATTCTATTTGTTTCGTACCTTCTTCCGCTAATGTTCGTCCTGAATGTATTTCTAATTGGAATCCACTTTGGTCAGAATTATAAATATTTTCTAAACCGTACTGTCCGATTTTTAATTGAACTTCAGAAATAAATTTATCTGCATCACTTTGCAATGTTTCTTTTGATTCTAGGGTCCTTCTTGAAATGAATTTATTTATTTTCCTACTAGTTATACGATGAATTTTTTTAAATTTATGTATCCATGCATGTGAAGCCCGAAAACGAATATCCTCATTTCCAATCAATTGTTTTCCTCGTAAAGCCCATCTTCGGATATCAACATCGTGAACAATTAAACCTGACTCTATAGCATATTTCAGATTATTGAGTGTATATTCTGAAATGCGTGATAATTGCTCCCTGTAGGTTCCTCCTCGATTTATTTGGTGAGCCCAACGTCGCAACTGGCGCACTGATGTTACTTTTTTGAATTTATTTTGGACCGTCTCTATTTTTAAATTTTTTGTTGTCTTAGCACTTCTCCAATATTCAACGGCTCTGCGTTTGTAGTCATAGCTCAAATTTTCTTCATCGTCGGAACAAGTCATATAATCAAGTTGAGCTACTCCAGCACTCCATTCGTCATTGTCCTCCACAGCTTCCACTACTAAATCTTTGAATGGTTCTTGAAAGTCTAATGTAGTATCTTCAATAATTTCCAGATGATTAAACTCGTTCATGGCGTCTTTTAACAGTTATTCTATTTTCTCTGTCAACTCTACTTCATCGTTGTTAACCGGACTATCAGGAAGATCTAATGCTTGAAAGGTGATAAGTAAGAGTCTTATTACATTCATTGGATTGATATACATTGTATCTTCACTTTTTTCACTTCACTTAGCTCTCTATGGCTAATATAATAATGAGAGCTCAACAAATGGAACGAAACTGAAACTCTTGTTCAACATTCTTTGCATAAATAGGTGAGCTAGAGTTTTGTTATCTCATGTGGTCGTAAGTAACGTCATTTGGACAAGTGCCCACGTAAAAATAACGTTGATCATTTTTTGGAGAGTGATGCGTAATTTCGTCCCGATAAGATAACGATTAGATCTGTTTATTGTATTTGCCCGATGTGGGGATACCAAATAATACTCTCACACTACTAATACGCTTCGAGCGAACATCCAGCGAGCTTAAATATAGCCAAAAACAGACAGTGTAGAGAAATTAAGTATCATATGTGAGATGAAAGCAACAATAATTAATCTCTCAACTGCTAATAGAAATATTGTCAGAGGCTTGAAAATGAGTGCATAAAAGTAATGAGATAGTTCTCGAGATAGAAAAAAATGGTTTCCATATCAAAAATAAAAATCTTTTTGGGGTGTTTAACCCCTTAAGCTTTTTTTTTTGAAAAATCCAAAAACACGTCAACTTCATTTTTTGTTGTTCTTCAATTTGGTTTTTGTTTCATCAAAATCGGTCAATAACTTTTCTTTGTACATGAAAATTAAAACGGTCACGGGGTGGTTCACCCCCTTAAGACAGGGTTGCTCGAAAAGGTGAACGTGTGTTTTTCATTACTCGACATAAGGAATGTCATGGATCTGGTTTTATTCCGATCCGTACACTCTTTCTATTTGAAACAGCTCACCGACCCTCTAACATGCCCAACTTTGAGGGTTGATTTCACCCCTTAAAACCCCGTGACCGCCGATAAAAAAAAATACGTGTCTCTTATTTTTCGATGGACTATAACATATCAAATTTTCGTCGAAATCGGAGGGGGACACCTCGCATACTTTCCTTGTGAGATAATTCGGATTGTACGCGTATTAGCTCTTTAATAGCGGCAATGTTTTGCAAATGTTTTTCCAGGCGCACTTTCAAGGCGTATCGCTGCTCGACGCTCATGTGCTTGATTTCACAAGATGAAGAAGAAGACTGCGGTTTGAGCGAGATTCCAGCCACTACTGATCTTTTTCTTCTTCTTATCCTTAGCGAACATATTAATTTCAAAAAACTGCGATGCACGCACTTTGACGAGTCTGCAAAATTCTGCGGATACCCCTACCACCACCACCACCACCACTTCTTGCGACGTCTGTGTTTTCGCAATTCAGCAAAAATTCTCGGCCGAGCTACGGCGATGAAACATAGCTGGATATTAAGAATACACGTTAAAATATAACAATAATAGGTTTATAATTTTATTTCACCACACACACACACACACACTTACGCGCGCGCGTATGGATAATTAGCGATTGCGAGAACAAGACTTTTGTATACAACATATCAGCTCGTTACTGAATTTATCATGATTATTGGCGTTGTGTTTATTGGCATATGCATAATAATAATCATACGCTATGCGATCGTTTCTCGACAAGTTATCTGAAAATATGCTTCTAAACTCGTCAATACCGAGGCCAGCACACATATAATGAAGAAACATAATGCAATACTGTCCGCAACACTGCGAATCCGGACAAATCCGGATGATTGGCGGTAGTCCGTAGCTATCGAAGAACCATCCACATCCATCTCGATCGACGTACATGGCGTTCCAGTGCGTTCCTGGGCATTTGTGTCCATCGGTATTAACTACGAAGGCTACGGGTTTAGCCCACACCTTCGGAATACGATCTGCCGGGTATACACCTGTAGTATGGCCCTTTATACCGCGCAGGGCGTGCAGAATTTGCAGACTGTTCATGATAAACCACCGGGGGGGTGAATGTACTTCTTCTTCTTCTTCTTTTGTTATCCTTACCCGCTGAAGTCTACGATAACTTGACGCGATGAGTCAATTTCCAATACATTGTCATACTCGGCATACACAATACAGTTAACGGTTGAGGCTAAAGCTTCCTTAAAACGCACCTCTATTCTGACGCTACCGTGTCTCACGAGATTCCAATGGCTATTACTGTTTGCCGACAGATCGGGTGTAAGGTCAAATGCAAAGAGACAATAGCCCCAAGGGTAGGCCGTACGGGGAATACAATTACCCTGATTAAGAAAGTGAATACCCGTGCCGGAAAATAACGTATGATAGGCGTCTACATATAGAGAAGTATTCGGTTGTAGGGCCTTTGACGGTATCTGTACACCGTCGGCATATAAAGAAAGGTAGTTTATTTTATAATTCTGAAAGTTGAAGGGGTTCAATGTACAATTGCCATTGAAAGCTTTATTATCGACGAAACCGATGATTATGCGTTTTGGTAGCTGCCCGAGTATCACATTATCCAAAGTATCGCCGTGTACACCGGCGTACATTGATATTGCTTTTACCTCTACACGCGTCAGGGGATATTTAGCGGTGGATTTTGCGAGAGCTCTTGCATGGGCCAAGAGTATACCGGGAGCTATTTTGACACGTCGTACAAGGAGCGACGCCTCGCTTACATGTATCGTGTAATCTTTCGAGGTGGTCATGAGGCAAAACGCGTCATTGGTTCGCACGAGCCGTAAGCGCATTTCAACACCATTTATCAAGAACCTCTCTTGATTGAAGATATCGCAGTGGAGATGGCCCAATAGATCAACCTCGCCGTTTCCATTGATAATTGCTCTACGACTGGTAAGCCCTGCATTAGCATCACCCAAATCATCCATTTTGCGGGGAGTATCGTTGCACCATAAAACGCTCGAAAGATGGGTGGTTTTTGCACCTTGTCCATAATTCAGCAGAGTTTCAATGTACGCTCTGTATGCATAGGCATTATTAGGGGGTGATACAAGTTTTTGATTCAAGAATACATCGACTTGATTGAATAATGAGTGTAGCAAATTATTGACAGGACCGACTTTTGCTGTTAGATCGGCTGCTTTCAGGGCTGTTGAGCGTATTTTAACGCGCACACTGAGCATAGTGTGGGCAAGATCAATGTATTCATCACCCTGTCCAGGTACGACGAATTCGATAGGTGAATCATCGGTCAGCGACGAGATTGGCTTGTAGTATACCCATTGTGTTCCTTCAATCGTCGTTTGGGTCGGTGGTAGTGTGAATAGCTCAAGCTAGGATTTTAGGCATTCGCACGAATGAGCGTGTAGAAAGGCCATTTTGTTCGCGAAGGAGGATTATGCGAAAATATCAGATACGGTTCTTGACTTCTTTTTCCGCTTCTTTATGTTTTTAGAGCCCACCTTTACCGAGGTTTTTCTTCTTCTTCTTCTTCGGCCTCCTCCTCCTCCTCCTCCTCCACCGCTCTTCTTCTTCTTCTTCTTCGTCACGCGCCCGGGACTTTTTCTCGATGTTGCTGATCGTTTGCGCGTACCGCTGTTGCTGCGACGCACAACACCACCACCAACGGAATGCAACAGTTTTCGAATGTTTTCAGCTTTACATCCCGAGCCATGCATAAGGGCATCAATTTTTTCCTCGGCTTTTCTCTTGAGATTTTGGCCCGATTCGCGCAGTGGCGTATTGAACGCTTCTCTCGGATGCACACCGGTGTTAAGAATATCACCGGCTACATTGATACCCGAGCGTAATGCCTCCTTGCCGACAGCTTGTGCGCCCCGTTTCAAGAGAGGTATAATTCGCCGAAAGAGCCCACCGAGGAAACTGCCGATAACATGACCACGCTGATTCGGCGAACCTATGTATACATGGCTAATCCCCCCATATCCTGTTCTAGCCCCGCCCGATTGGACATCAAAATACTCGTCGTAATAAGACATTGTGTTTTGCACTGTCAATCCACACGTTTGAACTGTAGCGTCGCTGTTAGTGTCCCATACTCGAATGGTATCGGCTGTCCTAATTCGTCTCTTATATCGATGTCTATCGTTTGAAAGCTCGTGCGTAATAGAGGCACATAACGAGGTGGTGAAAAACTTCTTATCTTTACCGCGCCATAATTGTAATTATTGGCAGCATCGGATGGTACTACTCGTAGCAGAGGTGCATGCACATCACCAATGATATAAGGCTCGCAAATATCTGTATAAATAAAGAGCATGTTGGGAATACCGTTGGTCAGACTGGCTGGCCGGGGGGCAATATACGGCGTCTCGCTTTTGACCACTAAACCATTTGAATGAGTAAACCCTAAAATTTTGTTCAGGGCATCGGAGAAGCAGAAGGAATGTTCCAAATTTTTACAGTCGTCGCAAATACGCGTCACCGTGACATACCCGTTACGTGCATATTGAAATTTCAAGTGCTCAGACACACCGGGAATATCGTTTATCGTTTCAAGCAATGACTCAACACTGCGATATACGCCTGAAGGCACGTAAGCGCGATCCTCCGTATAATCGAGGGCTGCTGCAGCAATACCCGGTGTCACGACGTTCGTTACGATACTCAAAAAATTGTCTTTACCCTCAGGCGGCACGTGCAAAATTGTCATAGGTATGTGTATTTCGGCTAAAGAAACGGCCCACCTACCGAGCAAAGATACGGTCTGGGGTAATCTCGTGGTGTATCGTGTAGTCGTATTGTCCGGATAATACTTCATACTACTATTGCTAGGTAAAATAATATGGAATTCGTCTTTCATTTTTCTTCCTCGGGTTTTTCCGTTTGCGCTTGCGGCGAAACAAATGATCGGACTCGCGATAATTCAGCCTCGTAAAAAATACCGTCAATGTCCTCACCGTGAAGATCACGTAGAATGTATACTAAGGGTCTGCTGGTGAACGATATCCGGTGTATTCGAAATAACTCACTGCTCCAGCCACCCTCGTAACCTTTTGCAAACGCAGCCTTTGCCTTACTGACGCGCACAATATCGCCCACCCTGTATTTAGGAGCTCGCTGATATTTTGGCTCCCTGTAGCGTTGGACCAGATTGAATCGCGCTTTAGCGGCTGTAAGAAATGTCACAGCAGCAGGAGCCATTTTTATGCTGCTATGCTGTGCATGATTGTACGCTGAAACAATATTTTGCAAAACGTCAATGTAGCGTTTCTCTCGAGAATACGTGAAATAACGCCACATTCTCTCCTTGAGCGTTCTGTTGAATCGCTCAGCAATGGATGCTTTTATGTCCGGATTTCGGGCGGTACGAAACCGAATCTTTTTTGTCTTCATGAGCGCCTGAAACGCCGCTCCTATGAATTCTTTACCCTTGTCCGTTTGCAGACATACGGGTGATCTGCCGTTGGAGCGCTTCAATGATAAAACGCGCGTAAAGGCTTTCGCCACTGTTGCAGCCGTCTTGTCGCGTAAAGGCTCGACCCATGCATATTTACTGAGAACATCTATAACCACTAGAAGATAGGCATAGCCGTCATTGTAATTTTTGATCGAGCGTAAATCTACGAGATCAGCTTCCCACAGATCGTCAATATTCCCTACATTGTAGTGACGTCGCGGGAATCGTAATCTCACCGGTCTATGCTTCGTATAAGTATCCTGCGTCTCCAGCCACTGTACTGTTTTGTCATCGGGAATTTTTTTCTTTCGGCTAACAGCCAGTAATTTCGCAACGCCTGAAAATGATGCTTCATGGGACGGATCGAAATACACTTTTTCCAATATTTTCATAATTATAATTTCAGAGAAGACCAAGTCACACGTCTTTTCTTATTACAATGACCTGAACCGCTCTGTACACCACGGTCCGATTTGCTGTGTCCGCTACCGCTGTAAAACTCGGAATGACCTATGTCGCTGATCTCTGCTTCGTCGTCGCTGCTATCGCTGTCTTGTTGTTGTAACGTTGAATTGGCTCTTGTCTCTCGCCACAGCTCGTCATTACCCACGGATTCTCGCGGTGCCTGTATAGATCTCAAAAATCTGGCAAAAGCTTTGCGACCAACGGGCATGGTAGCTTTTCTCGCACGCATAGCATCATTAACGAGATCAACGATATTCGAGTCCTTGATTGGTTTCCCCTGGATGGTGACAACACCCGCAGAATCCCATGAAAATTTTGGCGCTGGCGTGTCGTGTAACCGCCGTAATAGAAGCTTTGCTTTGTTGCGATATTTCGCTGGGACGCTTTCAATTATAATTGAGTCGTTCATTTGTCCTTTTTTGTCGGACGATCGCTTCTCAGTCTCCTCCTCCTCCTCCTCCGTCTTAACCGCATCGTCCGTCTTTTTCTTCACAAGGCCAAAGTGTTGCTGCTGCTGCTGAGTTCGCTCGTAATCGGCAAAATGTAAATAACGCTGCAGCACAGCCAAATACGCTGCCCACTTTTCTCGCTCATCCTTGTACACGTTTGATAGCAAAATTCCATTCATTTCGGCATCCAAACGGCTCAAAGTTGTCGCTATCGCTTTTTCCGCTGGTCCGCTGGCTAACGAGCCGTCCGTACCATGCTGGTGATTTTGCGCACTCATTTGATGTAAATTCTCCTCTGGTATGAGCACCATTTTACGAGCGTGCTCCATTATTGACGATTGCCGAGTAAACTTGAGAGAAGGGTACCGAGTATCGGGGCCAGCAGAAGAGGTAAAAATCCACCGCTTTGAACGACAAAACGCTTCTTAGCCCTCCAGCAGCCGGTTTTTGCCGCAAGCTTCCGGAGTAACGGTGCGTAACGTCGTAGTTTCGCCCGCTCGCCGGGCTTAAGAGGCACGTTGCCTCGAAGAACGTTTAATGCGCACTCACAAACACACCGATTCGTGCGAAAATCTGCTTTCCTCAAAACTGCCTCACGTTGTTCCTTACTCAGATATTGGAGAGCGTATAATATTGCAACGTGCTTCTTGCAGATTGGTGACCCTCTATGAGCCATTTCAAACGTTGTACTGACAACTTTTCACCGAAGCCCCCGTCTTTTTTACCGCTTGCGCTTGCTAGTCGGTACACTACCACGCAGAATATGTAAGGCGCACTCGCAAAAACAGCGAATAGCGTCAGGCGTCACATCGTTTGAATTAACGGCGCGTCGACATGTATTAAATTGCTCAAGACTGTATACTGCTGCTGCTGCTGCTGCGCGTTTTTTGTACCGCGAGGCACAAGAGCTATCCATTACAAACGTAAAACTGGCAACTGCCCCCCTCTACATCCTCTTTTTATCTTCTTTCGCGGCACATAGGCAAAGTGATGAGGATCATCGGGAAAAATACAGGTACGAAATCGGCAATTATCGGGTGTTGCCTGCTTCAAATCTAATAACAAATAACCATGAGGTTTACTCGTGGCGTCATGATAAACCTCTTGTAAAAAGCGAGGATTCTCAGGGTATACCTGACGGGCTAGATGCTGTATTTGCGCACGATCACGGGGGTTTTTGAAAACGACGATATAACTGGCATTGAGTGAAATATCACGCTGACCGTGACCCTGATGAAATAAATTTTGCGTAATAAAAATGACGCTGAGATTCTTGTGATGGCTGCCCTTCGTGAATAGATCGACAACACTGTTGTTCGAGGCTTCGCGCATTAAATCATCGATAATTATTAGTTTCGGTCGGGGGTCGTCAGCGTAATCCGCTGACTGTGGTAGACCTTCGTGAAATTCTAGCGATGAGCCATATTCCGTATAAGCCTGCTGCCATTCGGAATAATAAAAAATTATTCTGTCGAAAGGAGTGCTACTCATACACGCGATATACTTTGAAAAATTTTTCACAAAATATGTTTTACCGCAACCTGTGGGCCCGCAGATCATCGAGGTCCAGGGATGCTGCCACCGCGTATCCATTATTACGAATGAATGAAATATCCTTCTGAAAGGGTAAATAAGGATTTTCCGCATGTAATCATTCTTTTTATGACTAATTTATTGATAACATATGTAGGTGTCGTTTGAAACTTGACAATTTTCAAACTTATGAAAGATAGCCGTAGGGTAGCGTGCCGTATGTCCCGTCGCGTCTCCGCTTGACGCTCGACGCTTTGCATGATTTACTTTCAGCACGCGTAACGACCTGATGGAATGCCGTTCGACGAATCGCGTCATAATGGAGCACGAGCGGTTCCTCTATCTCATCAACTATAAACGAGCGCACCGAATTGTAATTTATTAATGAACTATTTTTAAAATTAAGCGTTATACCTTTTACTTTACAAACTTCTTTTTCCGAATTGTCGGGACATCGTACGATAAATGCATAAAATTTCGGGCCACCCGAAACGAAACTTCTGATATAGCTACCCTCTCCATAAGCGCTCAATTCGTCCGTCAAATCACCCAAAAGTTGACCGGTCGGTGGCTCGTATTCATTCGGATCTTTTTTCGTCACATAAATAACCGAGTCGGTGTCGCAGTATAACGCTCGTCTGTCCAAATGCTCGAGATAACTGTACAGTTTTAAGCGAGCCTGAGCTGTCGTATATGCGGCTATTACGGCGTTCGCCTGATTCGACGGTATCACAGCCTCGTCGGTTTTTATGTAATTAACGTACAATACATGGTTGTTAACAGGGAGTACACCGGTGATTTCGTACTCTGCATTAGCGAGTAATTCGGTGAGTTTTTTTCGCGTCGAAACTATGGTTGTTTGTGGCAAATTTTCACGCTGACCAAACTTGCCCCAAAAAGAATTTAAACATAGCTTAGCAACGGAGCGTAAACCGGGATTTTTCGCGATAGCAGCGCGATCGAGCTGAATACCTTCGGATTTTTCAAAGTCGCTGATGTAACGCTCACGCGCGGCATCATCATCTTGACAATTTTCCGGCCAGCCGCTAGCTTTTTGTTTGATTTTCAAAAAAGTGTTAATATACCCGGCAAAATGGCCGCCTTTTTGCGTATCGCGATTCAATACCGTTAACTCGTACTGCCAGATTTCTAATACACGTATAACGGTGTAGCCGCATGAAATAGCTTTGCGTAATTCATCGACAACCCATGTACCCACGAATACACGTTCCAACGGGTCGTCATGCGTACACGCGTCCTGATTCATAATCTCGCAACAAGTGCGGCATAAAGCGAACAACAGACGCTGATGCATACGCACCGGTAATACAGGGTGATACAAATTTCGAGGCGGCAGTACGGTACACTTTACGAGCCCTTCCACGCGCGTAAGATCGTTATTATCAGGACCGGTCAGATCTTTACACTCGTCACCCACATATACTTTGGGATGACCTACGGGGTATTTGCCGAATTTACATACATACGGGTACAAAGAACAAACATCGACGTAACGTATCTCTTCTGTGTCGCGTATGTCATAGAGAGTAACCATATTTTCCGTTCGGCCGCCGAAGAAAGCGTCACGCGGTTCTAAGGGCTCTGCTGTAACCAGAGGATGCTCCCGCAGAAATGCTCTCATTTCCCCGTTTGTTTTCAGCAACGCGTCATATTCGCACTCCCAAATCTCCAGCAGTGTGTAGCCACCCGAGCGTATTCTATCAGCTATCGCGATAGTTCTTTCAAAACGCTCATCCATCGTTATATCATCGCTTTGTTTGAGCTCTCGATTGATGGGATAGCAGCGCGGACAGCCGTGCCAGTAACACCCGTGGAATTGTAATACATGCGCAACGATGGTATTATCATCGTCATTACGTGCCTCGTAGTAGCCGTCGACTAGGAGATTTTGCGGGAGCTTAAATTCGCGCGAGCGACCCGCATGGACAATTGCATGCCCGAGAGAATGCTCCATCCACACGAGCCACGATACCGCTTTTTTCGATTGATTATGGGCCCATCTGTATCCGCCTGTAGGAATAATACCGATCGTGTTGTCTGTCAAAAAATTTTTACGGAAAACACGAAAGCAGGCTGAGGCTATTGTGGTGGCCTCGTCAAAGGGACACACACGACCGCTAGCGATAAACATATCGCGAAAAGCCATACACGAACGTCTCAAAATTGTCACGTCATCGGTGCAGTAGGTTACGAGTTCATTTGCAAAATTAAAGACATACCCCGATTCTACTAGCTCACGATACCACTTTAGAAATTGTGCTCGCGCAGCCGTATGCATTGTATCGGGCGAATAATTTTCGATAGGCGGCAGCTCACCGACATAATTTTGGTTTTCCGGCCGATTGAACAAATGCGGGAAAGTGCCTTTTGCGATAGTGCCTGAGAGGCCAAAAGCTTTTGGCAAAGCACTCAGCGGCATGTGAAAATAATTTAGACTATCGAGAAAGATGAGTTTTTCGAGACGCATGGAAATTATCTTTGTACCGTTCATAATTAAAGACGGAAGTTGCGTTTTTTTCTCCTCGATTAGATAACGCAGGATGAATTGCGCGTCGAAACCCCCTGCATTATGAGTGATACATATTGTTCGCGTGAACCCCTTAATACGCTCCGAGGCTAATTCAACCAGCTGAGATACGGGGTTTTGTTTAAAAATAAACTCGTGCGGGCCGCAATGCTCGCACGGCTCGTCTATAGAGTCATTTGTACAGCAAAATGTACAAACGCGCTGAGCTACACATAAATTTGGCTCGTGCTTGAATGTGCTCGCATCACCGATCACCGGTGTACTCTGCTGTGTCTCAAAGTCATAAAAAATGAATATCACCTTTGGGTCGGCTTTGCGCGAATAAATCGGTCTCATGAAACATAAATGATTATTCGGTTGATCGCTTTTACATGTTTTACAAAATGTCACTCCGCACAGGTGTTTTTTTCTTTGATTTTTTTCCAATGGCCTTATCGTGCGGAAACAGTCGCGACAGCGTTTAAGCGAATCGCATATGCTGGCTGTTTTACGGCCGCGATACGCGTCAATTACGGAATTGTGCTTTTGGAAACATTCATCCCCATAAAAATCACGATAGCATACCGGGCATCTGAGTGTATTGTTTAGACGTCGTTCACACGGTGGTGAGCCGAAACAGCGAGAACATTTCTTTTTTTGCGAGCATCGATGGCCAAATCGCCGATATCGCGTATTACAGGCTATGCAAAAATCTCTACTGCCAACTGCGCCCCTTAGGTTCAAAATTGGCTGAAAGTGATGCGATCTTTCGTAATACAAGATGTACAAAGTATGCCTGATAATACCGACTGTGTTCAAAACTTGTTGCGCACCGTCGAATAGCGGCTCAGACCTACGGCCGAGAGTGAGAAATTCATAAACTATGATAGCAATACCCTCAGACGCTAAATAATTTTGATAAAAGGCAATTTCGCGTACACCGCAGCCACGCGCGGGTATGACAACATTTGCCGATCTCGTGAGTTCAAGAGCAGCCTCTCGTTGCGCAGCACCGTTTATCTGTCGTATTCGCTGCCAATTAGCGTGCAAGACACCCGATCGTATTTCACCGCGTTCCGCGTAAGCCCGACCGGCCACCAATGAGCGCGCCAAACAAAGCTTATCGTTGTTCCTAATCGTTAAGATAGATTTTTTTGCTACACCCTCGTGTGTCAGACCCTTTCGACCCGCTCCCTCGACACCCCTGACAACGCATGTTTTTATACTGCACGCTTCATCGATATTTAAGGAGGAGGAACTCTGAGCAACGCTACTTATTAAATGCCACAAGTCGCGAAAAGTGTAATCCCTTGCAGGCCGAAAAGATAGCCATACGGGCCCGTGTGACAGGCCGCCGGCCGTAAAAGACACGCCGACATAATCGCAGCCCTCGCATGAGCTGGTGATATGCGTCAGGACGTCACGAAATGCTCCTTCGAGCCATTTTATCGTACTGGTCCCAGACGGTGGTTGACGAACGCGCATTAACGTCTCTCTGCCACGCAGTTTAAAGCGTTTAAAATAACGCCTCGACTCCTCGATAATTTCAATGCGCTCTCCCGGCGGCTGTACATCTTGAAAAGTTTCCGACCGGTCTGTATTGCGCGGCCTGCCTTCGCCCACTTGTATCTCTGAAAAATCACAAAATAGTAAGCGTCGAGAATTTCTGAGTTTCAGGCAGACTCCATCAGTATAAACTATTACCATTTATTATTATTATTATTAGGGTCCCTGCTAGAAAGGAGCTTCATCGTCTTCAAAAAAACCCCATTCCGATGAATAACCTGTCATAAAATAACCAATCTTACTTACATTTTTCAAAAATTACATGTCAAATAAAGCTTTTACCTGAGTCCGTATTGCCAGAGGCCATGAGCTGCTCATACCACTCGTTAGCTCTGTCAAAATCACCGTCCGCGTCTGATTGATCCAGCTCGAGCTCCATCGGGTATTCCCATGCCTGATTCTCGCGATGATCGAATTGTTGTTCAGCGTCATTCTGAATTTCACGAGCCCATTCCTCTAGCAGAATGTTACCCCTTCCGCTGGCGGTTTCTTCCTCTTCGTCTCCTTCATCCGCAATACGGTTCTCATCTATGAAAATCGGGTTGTGTTAGATAATTTCATTTTCGATTTTTTACTGTAAAAAAATACTTACACGAGGGTCGTGATAAATCGGAGAATATTTGAGAGGGGTTAAAAACACTCGACGCTGCTGGTGCTGGTGTAATATCGGAGCACGTGGATGAATCGCTATCGGCACACTCGTCTATTTCCCGACCGCGTCGATATGCCTGCCCTATACCCGAAGGCCCGGCTACGCACATTTCTTCTTCTTGTTCTTTATCATCATCATAAGTGCGCTCTTCGACGGCCTTTGTCGCGTCAATAAGAGCCGCTTCTTCATCGCTCGATGCATCGAGAAGCTGCTGATAACCTGTAATCGGCCGCCCGCCACCGCTGTCGTTAAGCCTTATCCGTGTTTTGCGGAATGGCGATATGTTACAATTAAAACGGTACTTACCCTTAATTTCTTCAACGAGAGCTCTGATACACGATGAGTCATTAACACCGCGACGTTTTAATTCTTCATATACGCATGTAAGAATAGACAGCCCTTTCAACAGACCGCGCTTGTGCGCTTTCGCAATGACGCGCAGAGGTGTCCACCATATTACATATTTTAAGCGCTTCAACAGTCTATCTCTGGATAAACACTGTAATTCACCGTACCAGCGTTCATTGCACCGTCGTCGAAGCTGCGCACTATGAAATTTTGAGAATCGCAAAAGATCTATAATACACTCGCGAATAAGCGTTACGTCTGACATTGTCGATTAATCGCGCGAGATAACTCTCTGATGCTCGGTTAAATGACAACTGAGTATCTCTCGCGTTTAAAATGAATATAACATTTAATAAAATAGCTCTATGTGCGTGTGTGTGTGTGTGAGTGTGTGAGAAGGGCGCGTATGCAGTTTTCGCGACTTCGGCAAACTTGATGGAAAAAATTAACGGCCGAGCGATGGTAGAAAACACGGGTACGACAGCGACGACGACGATCGTGATGTTCGCCTAAACATCGTATTATCTTACAAGAGCTCGAGCGAGCGCTCGCACATGTGCCATCACCATCTCCGTATTCCTCAGAGCAGATATTTTATATTATACACGTATATATAATAGCGTAGAAAAAATAACGAGCTGACCAGGTCACGTTAACGGTGCATTGAACCATTTATTCATACTCAATTACAATTATTCATTGAAATTATAATTTGCAAAGTTCCTCCGTCCAGATCTCGTCGGGGGGATGTCGCGGAAAAGGCTCCATGTGACAGAGGCGACGGAGCCCCAAAATGTCTGCGGGAGCAGCCACGGGATCCCATACCCAACACTCCTCTGTATAATTAACGTCACTCCATAATCTCGCGAGATTTTCGGGGTTTTCTCTTCTACGTGTTCTCACGGCTTTAGCGACTTCAACGAAGGGACAAAGAGCCCTCTGTAACAATGCAAAAATTAGAAAAGAGCACGTACGCACACACACGCACACACACACATGAAATGTTTTTTACTCACCAGGACCAGGTCCGATCCTTCACGCTTGAAAATAATCTTGCTTCCCTTCACATAGAACTGCATCTATTAATAAATCAAAGCATGAAAAAAAGTGCATTTGGCATGGAACGCCTCATATACAAATCGTATTGTAACAAATAATTACTTCAAAGGTTTGACTGTGCAAATTCTTCTTCTTCTTCTTCTTCTGCTGATGATATAAACGCGTTGTTTTCAAATTGCAAGAAACTTTAGATCGCTGAAAGTTTCTTCGAGCTGATCGTCAGACGATACGATACTCGAAACGACAGATAATAAACTGAAAGCGAAAAAGTAATACGCTATTGCGTCGACCATCACGATCGTTTCACCCGCTCCCCCTTCTCCTTTTAATATTCTATGAACAAAATACACAATATGATGAACATTAAACAATTCTACAATTCAGTTAAATTCGCCGTGTTTTGTGACGAATTTTTAGAAGGGTGTTTCTTTTTTTCGTAATAGCGTAGATCGGAAAAAATCGCGATATCTCGAGAACGGTGCGAGATACGCGAAAACGGATGAAATTTCAGGGTGGCGTATCGCAAGGGGTTCGTGCTCGGCGTATCGAAAAATTTTCGTCCGAGAAAGGACGTAACTCGCGTCGTTGTACGTGAGAGATACGTCCTTATTTCTCGGCCTGCTGTTAAGGCGAACACACAGCTTGTCGCTAATAACGCTTCGGCATATGAATCTCTCTCTCTCTCTCTCACTCTCTTTCTCGCTCTTTTCGCGGGCCCTCGCGAATTACGATGTCCATTATAATATTTAATAATGTTCATCAAAAGGAATCTCTGTCTCTCTCTCGTGCGTATACTTCGTGTGCTGTTGTTGCCTCGCTGTGGACACGTGTCGATTCAAAAAGAGATGCATCGTTGTCCTCGCCCGGCAGAATTAGATTTCTTGGTGCGGTCATTGGCGCGACGACGTGCAATTTTGAAAGAATCTGCTCGCTCTCTCTTTCTTGCTGTCGCGAATGACGGCTTACCTCATATACTTAAGAATCTATGTCTTCTTTCTTCTTCTACCAAAGTTTGCAGCAGTTATTCCCGCTGACATACGCTTTTCATGCTGTCGCGCGTGTCCAAAACAGATGCATCATTTGCCCCCCTCGAACTGCGAGATTAAATTCCCTGGTACGTCTCGTAACTGCGACGATCCTCGATTTTGATGACTCTTCACGAGCGAATATGTTTCATACCGGAGCAAAGAATCATCCTCAGTCTTCTTCCAGCTTTTGAAACGCGCGGTTCTTAAAAACGGTGAAAATGTTTCCGCGATACAGTGCGTGTTTGGAGGCTGTATTTTGCCGCATTGTGTGTGTTTTAAGCGAGTGCGCCGTTTTTTTGGGCAGTAATGAGGTGCAGGCGGCGTACGAGGCCCTGCAATTAACTATAAGGGCCTTCTACGAGGAGGAGCCAAGGGGCTGGCGTCTGCCTCGTGAAGACGCCTTCGTAGGCGCCTCGTGCGTCGTTTTTCGCCACGGGGCGGTTTCGCGGGGTGAAATCACCCGTGGCGAGGACGACGGCGAGTATTTCGAGGTGTACCTCGTGGACTCCGGTGTCACCGACTTTTTTTGGTTGCACGACCTCCGCACCCCACCACCTCTGGCCTCCGTGGTCCCCGCTTTGGGGGAGGAAGTCACGATCGCCGGGCTGGATCGTTGTGACATCCCGGGGGTGGAGGAGGCGTCCTCTCGTCAGAGGCCCTCTTCAGCCACGGTGTCGTTCACCACCCCATCGGTCACCCACCCGTCGTGCATTTAGCAACAGCGGCGAACGTGGGTGTTGCGGTGTGGCTGATCCAATGGTTGGAGCTGGACCATTGGGAGGACAACGACGACGAGGGTTTCGTGGAGGGGCGCGCAGAGGAGTGAATCGTGCGCGACGTGTGTGTGTGTGTGTGTGCGTGCGTGTGTGTGCATAAAACGAACGTTTTGACGTTTCGCGACAACGACGTTTTTGTGTGTGTGTGTGTGTGTGCGCGTAGAAAACGAACGTTTTTACATCGTTGCGCGCGCGCGCGCGCGTGTGTGTGTGCGCGCGGAAAACGAACGTTTATACGTCGTTGCGTGTGTGCGTGGAAAACGAACGTTTACGTCGTTGTGTGTGTGTGTGTGCGCGCGGAAAACGAACGTTTTTTACGTCGTTGTTCCAGCGCCCCCTTCACGAGTCAACAGGATGCGGCTCATCACAGGTAACAATTAAATATATAAATTAAATATATAGGAAATTATATAATAAAAGAAAAAATGAGTGGACCGCTACGACGACTCTCCCGGCCGCCCCCACTCTACCCGCTCCAAGGAGTGGGGATAGGAGTGGGGGTAGGAGTGGGGATTCGCCATAGTGGTCCACATACTACTATCGTATGATAATACATCTAAAATTTAGATGTATTATTATATTATACTTCGCTTACGATTGATACGATAATAATACATCTGAAGTTAGATGTATTATTATATTATACTTCATCATATTTCCATACTTTCTCTATTTATACAAACTTTTATCAAGCAATAAAACATTATCCCCGAATACAAGCCAATCATCATCCATCCGGCCGCGAATCACAAGTGCCAAAAGATGCACTAATTCTACAAGCGATGGGATGGTCCCGTGGTGGCGCGTCGGACTCCGGACTACAGGAGCGTAGGATCGATTCCCGCGCTCAGTATTTTTTTTTTTTTTTTCATGGGGCGAGTTGTTCATTCGTAAAATACGCTGAAATAAATTGCAAAATAATATATATATCACATTCGTCAAGTGGCGAAGTAGGCAAAACACCGAAAAATCAAAGCGTCAGTGCTGAATGTCGAAGTATTTTAACCTTTTCCGATGTCAAAGTTTTAACGCTTGAAGAATTGTTTTGTTGTTGTTTTTTTTTACTAACATGATTACTTTCGGTGGTTTCGTACAAAAAGAAGTAAAATCCACATTTAAAACTTTAAAAAGTAAAAAATGTACACCAAGTAATGAAAATAGTAGTTTTCGTCGAAAAGTATTTTTTTCAAATAGTGTGAAAAATAGAAATGACATTAAAAAAAAAATCAAACTTGGCATGCATGGTTAAGATAAAGAGGTGCATGCACGTCAAGCTTGATTTTTTTTTTTGATAATGTTAATTTTTTTTTCACACCATTCGAAAAAAATACTTTTCAATGAAAGCTTCTATTTTTATTAGTTAGTGTACATTTTTTACTTTTTAAAGTTTCAAATGTGGATTTAACTTCTTTTTGTACGAAACCACCGAATGTAATCATGTAAGTAAAAAAAAACAACAACAAAACAATTCTTCAAGCGTTAAAACTTTGACATCGAAAAAGGTTAAAATACTTCGACATTCAGCACTGACGCTTTGATTTTTCGGTGTTTTGCCTACTTCGCCACTTGACGAATGTGATATATATTGTAACGTATGCTGTTTTCGGTTACACTTAAATTTATATGTTCGGGCTCGATCAGGGAGTAGATTAATTTAACTTCCGGTAAAATTCGTAAAACAAGATATATTCTTAAATAAATGGTGTGTGTACAGTGTTTTCTAGGTTGTCTCTAGTAGTAACGGTGAGTATCTCGCAGATTTTCCGCTGTACGACTGTTTGTTTACTACTAATCTTAATCCGATGCTTAAAATACTAACAATATATCGTCTTTTGTGACTCTATATAAATTCAAATCGTCGCGCGGTTATGGGTGGCTCGTGGTGAATCGCTCGCAGTGCCTTCTCTCTTTTGGCAACGCGGCAACTTTCAAACGGGTGAGCACGGTGCCCTCTTTTTCTCTTCCAATAGTTCGCGCGTGGGTCCGGTGACCTATGAGTACTTGTGCTGCCCTCGCATGGCGCTTTATGGAAACGCGTTGTCGCGAGCTGGCGAGCGGTCCGCCTTACGCTTTCAAATAGTTCGCGCGTTGGTTCGCTGACCTTGAAGCGTCTGTGCTGCCCTCGTGCGGCCTGTAGCGGAAGCTTACGAACCGTGTCGTCGAGATCGCAATCAATAGCCTTGATAATTCGAAATGTTCGCGCGTCGTGGCTCGGTCTACCGCACAACTCGCGTGTCGCGTCGTACGCTCGATTGTATTTAGAATACAATATGGCGCTGTCTCCGTGATCGAGGTGACATGCACCTGTCAAAGTCCCTGGATCTCGACCGGTGAGATTTCTTTTTAGTGTTGATATTATTTGTAAAAACTCACTGTGTTTTTTTTGTGTGTGTCGTGTGGTGTAATGTCGTTCTGTGTTGGTGATGTGTGTGTGTTGTTACGTCCGTTTCGTGTACTGTGATGTGAATTCGTCCGTCCTCCTTGTTCCTCCTGTCTCTCGCTGCCGCTCCTTCTCTCTTCCGCCTCGGCACCTATTCTTCTCCCGCACAGCTGATGTTGACAGCCGTCAAACAACGTGGTTTACGTCAATCCCTCGCGTGATTCTCGTAGCCGTTCGCACGTTTTCCTGATCCCTCTGTTTTCCTTCCTTCTCAGGTAAGTATTCCCCAGAGCCTTCAGTACTCGTCGTGGTCACAGTACGCCGGGAACGCTTGGAAATGACGATCCCCACAGATATTGACTCACGAGGAGTTAATCTCTGTTGTGCCTACGTGTCTTCGAGTCGTTCAAAACGATACGAGTACTCGATTTCCTCAGGCTTTCGCCTTCGTACTCCCTGAGTATCGTAGAGTTTTTCCTGTACTCTGACTCGAATACGTATCACTGTCCGTTCGTTCGCGTACCGGGAGACCGTCTTACTGCCAGGGCCAGATCGTCCTCGTCGGTACACTACTTCCACGTAGGTGACGCCGTAAATCGAGCGTGTAACACTTTCGTCCACGGTGCTTCTGTGTCGCGAGTTGTTCAAGACTGTGCGAGTCCTCGATTTCCTCAGGCTTTCGCCTTCGTACTCCCTGAGTATCGCAGAGTTTTTCCCAAACTCTAACTCTGATACGAATCACTGTCCGTTCGTTCGCGTACCGGGAGACCGTCTTACTGCCAGGGCCAGATCGTCCTCGTCAGTACACTACTTCCACGTAGGTGATGCCGTAATTCGAGCTTGTGACACAATTGTGCACTGGACTTCGATTTTCAAGAAATAGCATGTAATGCTCCGTTCGATTCTTGAGACCAAGTCTACCCTCTGCTCCCTTGCTCCCCTATTTATACCCCGTTTTAATTGTTTAAATATCCCTTCCCTTCGTATCATCTGTTTATCTTAATATTGTTAATTTTTGTCCCTTCCCAAAATGTTCCCCCGACGTGTCGTGTCTGTGTGTTTTGGTGTTTGTATTCGTCGACCTTCATGTTTCTGTGTTGTGTTCGTGATTATTAAGTATTAATGTTTATAAATGCTAAGTTTTTTTTTTGTGTTTTCGGTTCCTTGTTCGCTGTCAGCTGTCGCCGATGGCGTTGGTGTATGTGTGTGTGTTTTGTTTATGTCTCGGTCGTTCACCCGAGATCATCTGTTCGAATTTTGAAATCTAATAATTTTGGTTTTGTTTTTCAGGTGCGCCTCGGTCGTTCACCCCGTCTTTTGGATTGGCGTGACACGGAGTTAAGGGAATTAAAGGGGGGCGGAATAGATGAGACGTTTGACGTTTCAATATATTATTTTGCAATTTATTTCAGCATATTTTACGAATGAACACCTCGCCCCATAAAAAAAAAAAAAAAATACTAAGCGCGGGAATCGATCCCACGCCCCTGTGGTCTGGAGTCCGACGCGCTACCACGGAACCACCCCATCGATTGTAGAATTAGTGCATTTTTTGGCACTTGTGATTCGCGGCCGGATGGATGATGATTGGCTTGTTTTCGAGGATAATGTTTTATTGCTTGATAAAAGTTTGTATAAATAGAGAAAGTATGGAAATATGATGAAGTATAATATAATAATACATCTAAACTTTAGATGTATTATTATCGTATTAACCGTAAGCGAAGTATAATATAATAATACATCTAAATTTTAGATATATTATCATACGATTACAAAATTGTTGTTCTTTCAATGAGCGTGTGTCACGAATGAACAATTCGCCCAAAAAAAGAAAATAAAAAAAAATACTTAGAGCGGGAATCGATCCCGCGCCCCGTCGGACCGTAGTCAAGCACGCTACCGACTGGACCATCTAATCGCTTGAGGTACAGGTGCACATTCTCGTACTTGTTCATCGCGGCCGGATAGATAATTGGCTTGTATTCGGTCGCTGTTTTGTTGCTTATCCCTCGATAAAAGTATGAGAATTAATATAATATTAGTAATATAAATATATTTCCGCTTATTTATAGGGATCATAATGCATTTAGCATTAGGACGGGTGTGAGTGAAGCGGGAACAATTTATTAGAAGAGTCTCGCGCGGGCCGTCGGGTGACGTCACGCGCGAGCCGTGCTAAGCGCGCAGCCAGAAGCCAGCAGCCAGATCGCGCGGAAAGGCTACCCTCTCTCTAGTCCTCTTACGCGCCACATGAACGTGCTCAGCGTCCCCATGTATGAGTGTAGCTGCCGAAGGCGCGGTCGAAGTTTCTCGACCGCGCTCGGCTCTTTCCGACGGCGTCCGAGCATCGCTTGCTCACGGACACGCGCTTCTCTGGTTGTGTGGTAGGCGCGGAAGGGACTAGAGAGAGGGTAAGATTTCCGCGTGATCTGGCTGCACTGGGGGGCCGTCGGAGGAAAAAATGGAAGAGGACTTTTCGGTCCACAATCACCCCATCTACTCACCCCTCAGAGGTCGATTGACCATTATGGGATAGGCTGTATACTACAGAACGACCCGTTTTCTCTGACTTTTTCGAAATTTCAGGGTACCATGCAAATACCACTGTGTAGGTATATTTACCATTCCGAGTGGATTTCAATTGTTTTCGTATTCCAATATGAAATTGCATACGACATTCTTTTCGTTTCTATGGTGATGTTACATCAGAATGGAATTTATCGTAGAGATATTCAGGAGAAGGGATTGACGTGAAATATAGAATAGGGTCCTTGGTTTCCGCAATCGAATATCGATATTGATATATTGTGCAGTGCAGTTTTTTCCAAGTTTTTTTTTGATTTTGTATTTTTTCATTGAAAATGATAAAAATTGCTGGTCAAAATACCATCAACATACCGATATGTACATGATAACTATATTTATTATCAAGATTCAAGATTCATTGGAAGGCGTTTGATTTGTGGTGCCAGTTCGACAGTAAACAAGTGTGGTGTTAAAATTTTAATTTCGGACGATGGAAATCTACAAATTATTGGTGTACACAATCACCCTCGACCAACGACATCCCTCCGAGAGCCGGTAACAAAATAACTGAAACGACATGCCATAAGCCGCAGCGAAATTCCGCCGAGGGAAGTTGTGGACCTCGTGTTTCGTAAGTAAGTAAGAAAAAAACGTGAACTCGTGTTGTCATCATCATCATCATTGTCGAAACGACGACGACGACGACGATAACGACGTGGACGATGACAGCGATGATGATGACGTGAACGAAGACGAGACGATGACGACGTGGACGAGAACGATGACGTGCACGACGACGATGTAGACGAGGACAACGACGACGCCGTGGACAACGACGTTATTATTATTATTTCTAAGTTTTGGATAAGAATCACGTACGTCAATTACGTGGGCTTTTTTAATTCTCTCTCGAATTCCAAAACGAGTAGAAATCTAAACAAAGTGGTCTTGTGATATTCCGCATTCGTTTGCACTTTCATTTTTGTCTCTTTTCCTCCTTTCGAGAGAGGCAAGCAGAGATGCGTTTTAGGTTGAGCTTCGTAAACACGAAGTTTCCATTTTTTTTCAATTAATGATGAGTATCCAAAATAACGTAGTCCTTTCCATTTGCGATTTCCATATAATGTAATCATTGGTCAATTATATTGCAAAAATAATTCAAAAAACAGCTATCCGGATATCATTGGTGTGATGTCGGTGGAGGCGACTCAAGAAACCGTTATTCGCGAGTGTTTGAAACATCGACCACCGATTCCTCGAACCATCGCAGCTCTTGGTGACATGCTTCGTAGATGGCCTTTGGCAAACGAAACATACCAAGGGCAGTTCACTGCTGATGAAGGCTCTGTTGGAATTGTTTTCTATGATGATTTTATGTTGACGAGATTGTCAACTACCACTGATGCACACATTGATGGAACTTTTAAAGTAAAAAAATGGAAAGCAACACATCAGCCATGACTTTCAACCCGTTTTTCAGTCTATATTCTTTGCAGGAAAATAATTAATGGATAAGAGATAAATTTCTTCGTGTTCAGGTGAGCTAAAATAGAACCGGCGCTTAAAATTGAGACATTTCGACTAAAAAGTTATAAAGTAGGAAACGTTGACTACAATTTTTCAGTGCAGATTATATTTTAGCAGATCCAGAAACATAGAAAAATTTACCTATTATCCAATCATTACTTTGCTGCATGCATAAAATGTCGGATCAAAAATCTGTTGCAAAATCAACTTCACCAACCTTTGTCGTTAATTGTATGAGTTTCACAACTTATATTCACGGTGTCCCATTATGATCGACTTTCCTTTGAAGGGTTGCTTCAGTGGAACAATTCTGGACGAAAAAGTATTGGGTCATTTTTGTCTCTGACGCGTTCTTGATTCAATATTAATTAATTAATGAAATAATCAATTAACATTGTTGAATAAAGTACAGCCAACAGGTACAGTCAATTATTTAATAATTGACGGTAAAGACGTTATAAAGACTTAATAAATCATTTTTCGTATAATTGAAAAAAACTCAGTTTTTGTTGGAACTATTCGAAAACTTTTGTAGAACATTTCGAGTTTTTGTGGTGGATCATCGACTGTAATACATCATCGTAATGGGGTGGAAAGGTCCTTGAAAAAAAAATTTTTTAAATATCAAATTGAAGTGGCAGTTTGTGGAATTTTAATGTGTTAAAAATTTCTCCTCATTGGTACATGGTACAAAGTACATAGTTCAATGTTACGACAAGCATTGCTAAAAAAAGGTTTTCAAGAAATGCAAATTTTTTTTACAGTGATGTATGATACAACTCATATTTCTCCATTGATTCTTTAGTGATTCTCTATTTCTGTGTTTGTTGCTGTCATGGCAGACAATCATGTAAAGGACTCTGTCCTGAGTCTTTTTTTTTAACGACACGTGAAAATTTTAAAATTGTGGAATCGTCATTCTCCCGTGCTATCGATTCAAATCTCCACACCAAATTTCACACCGATCGGGCTTGTGCAGATCTTGACGAGCGTGTGCAACGGTTGCGTCGGCGAAACAGACAGCGAGATGGTGTCTTAGCAGGGGTCCGTCGTCAGCGTGGACGACCTCGACGCCGTATGCCGGATCCATTGTTAATGAATCCTCAGCAACAACAAGAACGACAAGCTGGACAGGAGCCGCAGCAGGACGAGCAGCAACAACAAAACGAACAAGAAGCACCGCATCAACGACAACAGCATGGCATGTGCCGCGTGTGTATCAACGCAGCGGCAAATGTTTTATGGTTTCCTTGCAGACACTTGTGTGCTTGCGTCGGTTGTTCCGATACGTTACAAATACACCACAACATAAGGCAGAGAGATATTGAGCCAGAATTAAGGGAACAATATCTGCGGTATCCTCTCTGTAGAGGATCGACGGAGGCCCGCTACACACTCTACACCTGATCTCGTCAAATTTCTTTCGTTTGTTGATGCGATCGACAAAAAATGCTGACTTATTTCTTCTTTCCTACACTCCCTTCGTGTATTGAAAGTTTTTTCTCCCATTATTTTCCATTATCAGATCATTTGACGCAGTGAATGTTTTTATATGGTGGTATTATAGAGAATACAAACGAGAGTTACAAATAATAATAGTAAACGAAGGTTAAAAATAATATAGTCTTAATGTTCAGGGTATGTACTCTAGTTTAAAATATAATATATCCTACAAACGCAATGTCTTTTTTCCTATATTTGAAAGCTCCTTATTATTTCTTTCCATGTCTTTCTAAAAATTTGTGCAATTTAGTAACACGGAAAAAAGTGGAACCCACTCGAAATGGTAAATATACCTACATAGTGGTATTTGTATGGTACCCTGAAATTTCGAAAAAACCGGGGAAAACGGGTCGTTCTGTAATACGGAATCGGTTTTCCAAAAACGAAAACAAGTTCGCGACGCCGAACTTGAACGTTGAAATTTGAGATTTTATTTTTTCAACGGCAATAACTTGCAATCGGTGTTATTTTTCCGCAAGTTGCCAGTATTTATACAAAATTTCAGCAACAGGAGGTATATTTATACCGAATATAATTAAAATAAAACAATAAGGCGTCTTCCAATAAGATTGCGTTGTGACGTGACATTTCGTCTCCTGTCACCGGTACGAATGAGTGTCGACGAGAGGGTCGGATCGACGACCCTGGGGACGACGCGCGGTCCAACAGTTGCGGAAAAATTACGGCTTGGCCGTGAGTAGGCGAGTTGACGGAGGTGGTGGCGGTGGACGTGAGAGAGAGAGCGCGTGGATATTTTGGCGAAAATCGCGAGGGGCGAGAGACGCGAGTTGAGAGCAATTACTTTATCTAATTTTTTTTGGTCTGGGGAATTTAATGTATAATTGGGAGGCCACTTTGCCGCGGTCGGGATTCGACCATCGACCGGCTTTTATTTTGGGGAAAGTAATAATAGGGGAAATTCGATCTTCAAGCCCGTTTGAGGGAGTTTTCGAGGAGCATCACGTGGGAGCGTGTGGTCTCGGTGTCGCCTGCCACTCTGTGCGATCAACGTGCCTTTACTATCAGCAGTGTGTTTCGTACCTTGCCTTGCATGCAGGCGAGGTGCATGAGAATGTTTGGGGAGTCGTCGCCACGTCATGGATGGTCCTGCGTGGCTTTGGGCGAGTTTTCGACGCCTCGGGGTTATCACCATTCCCCAACGCCGCATTCCCGATCTCAAGGTCCGTTTAACAACGGCGCCCCTAACGTGGGACACGGGTGTTCCGGGGCGGATGTGGAGTCATTTTGGTGGGCCCACCACCCTGGTCGAGGTCGCTCCTCGCAGGGTGAGGGAGGCCTCCACCCATCGCCCGGAATTACCGGCAGTGTCCTCGGGGAAAGAGGTAACGGGACGGCAACATGGTGAGGAGCGAAACTCGCCCGACGTGGCGCGACATATCAAAAATCGCGGTAGCGATTGCCCTGCCATCGGACGGGGTCCGGCGGGGCACGCTGTTCCCCAAAAATTCGCGCGGGCACGGCCGAAGCGCGGTGCGCCGCTGGCCAGCCACAGGTGGTGGGGCGCGCTGGGGTCCTCGCGCTTGCTGCCGGCGAGCCGAACCTCAGTCTGTGCTGCGCTACGATCTATGGGGTAAGTCTTCTTTCTCTATTACGACGGCGGAAGGAGATTCGGGCCGAGATGCGAAGGGCCTTCGCATAATTAGGACTGATCAGGGGCTGGGTTATCTTGTTGCATCACGGGATGTATTAGGTTTTGTTTATTAACAGCCCCGATCAGTAATAAAACATCGAGTTGAAGCCTCGTGTCTCGCCCCCTATCCCTGGCCTATATAAAAACTGCCTTCTCGCGTATTCTCAATTTGTAAGGATGATGGTTTGAATCCCCGTGCCGTGGTACGGTGTGAGAAATAATATTGGAGCGCGTCAAATAATTTTTATTAGTCGAAATAATGTGTATTGGATCGCGTAAAGTAAGTTTTAATCGCGAAATATTGTGCTGTGATAAATTTTTGGGGCTATTACAAAGGCCTCGTACTCGCTGCTCTCGCGCTCAGGGTCGCACTCGCTCGCGTCTTGTTGTTTGTCCGTCTCTCTCTCGCGTGTTTACCCCACGCGCCGGCTCGGCTCTTGGCAACGAGCGTTATTGTTTGCCTTACCTTCCGTCGCGCCTATCGTCTTGTATGTATCATTTCGGGAAATCGCGATCATGTCGTCGAACATATTATTGTCACATCGCGGCAGTCTTCAAGTTTAACGGCGAATTCCGCGGGCGTGTTACTACCTCGGCATCTTGTGGGGCATTCATGTATCGGGCATACCATTTATGTATTATATTTTAAAACTTATTTCATGTAAATTTAGGGAAACTGCCTTTATTATTTTCGTATCATTTATTCAGCGTAGGAAATGCTTTTATTATTTTGTTTATTAGCTACCTGATAGGGAAAACTGCCTGTAGTATTTTCGTACCATTTATTCAGCATAGGAAATGCCTTTATTATTTTCTTATCGTTTATTTAGCTAGGGAACTGCCTTTCTCATTTTCTTATCGTTTATTTAGCTAGGGAACTGCCTTTCTTATTTTGTTTTCGATTATTTAGTTAGAGAGCTGCCTTTATTAATTTCTTATCGTTTATTTAGCTAGGGAACTGCCTTTTATTATTTTGTTTTCGATTATTTAGTTAGAGAACTGCCTTTATTATTTTCTTATCATTTATTTAATTCGGGAACTGCCTGCCGTTATTATTTAGTTATTAGCTACCTGATAGGGGAACTGCCTTTATTATCGATCCATTGGTTACCTGATAGGGAAACTGCCTTTATTACTTCGTTATTAGTTACCTGTTAGGAATACTGCCGTTATTATTTATTTATTAGCGACCTGATAGGGAAACCCTTTTGTTGTAATTTATCTCGTTTAAAGGATTGCAAATACTATTTTGTTCATTAGTTATTTACCCGGGAAAATGCCTTTATTATTTTGGGAGCCTCTATATAGCGTATAATACCGCCTATGTTAATTCCGTTCTTATGGTCGACCATCAATTTCGATGTTACGCGCCCGAGGTACGATTAAACGAAGTATTGTGAAACTGTATTCTTATTTTCTTTGTGTTGACTCTGTCGCCGGCCTCTGCCCATTCCCCGCCCCTCTACCGATATATTCGAGTCGCGCTGGTCGGCATGGCCTCGGCCTCGCCGATGACGAAACATCTCGGCGGGCGGGTTCGCCCTCGGGGAGGAAAATTTAAAAGCCGGCACTGCCGGCGGTTTTGTGGTACCTGGCGCCCAACCTCCTTGGGGTGAGCCGGGCCCGCGCATCGGCTCGGGGCCGAGAAGAATGTGTGCGGGAGAAAAATTCGTCACAATTAATGGCGCCCAACGTGGGGCCCACTGGGGCGAGAACGTGAGCAACAGAGTATAGCGTCCTTTCGGTAGTAGGTAATTCTTTTTTTGTTGTTGTTGTAAGAGAGAAGACGAAGGCTATTATTTAGCGAAACGATGTGCGATCCTGAGCGAGAGTAAGGGGGTAAAATATTTCAAATCAAATACGCGAGAAGGCAAAAGTAATAACAACCAGGTGAGGATAATTCTCGGAATCGAGGATAGCCGGGATATAAACACGAATCTTGGGCAAAGAATCCTCGGGGCCGTGTAAGTAAAAGAAATAAGGATAAGTCACTCTGGTTTGTATCTCTGTACTCTGACTATGGTGTATGTTTTTTTTTCTTTCTTTTGTGTGCCCGGTCACGAAACTCACGTTTCTATTGTCACCTGCCTACCCGTTTTTATATGATTCTCTTGTATTAATTCTACTGATATGATTGTAACATGTTCGAAGAAACGCTTTGTTTTTCATTTCTATTATTCTCTGATTTCGGAGAAACGCTTGGTCTTTGTGCTGCTGTCGCACGAGAGTGGTCTCGATTTATGACCATCGTCGAGAATGTCTGTTTTCTTTTGCCTTTACCCTGTTTTTATACTGTAATTTGTGTATATTTGCCCGGCGATGTCGCCACCTCTGGGTTACGTATGATGGATTTATAGCTTTCGCAAAATCGGGATAAATAGCCGAGCTCGCGACCTGTGTCGGGTCCAGTTGTTTTTCCCCAAAATACCGGGAACACGGGGTGGCCGCCGTACTAAGCCCCGTCGCGTTGTTGATCGTTTTTGCGTGTTATTCGCCGAATTTCGTGTCGTGCCTTGCCTAGGGGGGGAAAGGAGAGCCGTAAGAGTTATGGTGAAGAGAGGGGGGTAAAGGAACAGGAAATAAAACCGGGGTGCAAGTCGAGGGAGAAACCATTTGATCCGACGATAAGCCGTCATTCGCGTCAGTCCTGGTAATTACCTAGTACCTCTGAAAAGTGATTAAGTGCTGTTCGTGCTATTAAAATACCGAGTCGCGGTCGTAGCCTTTGCGTTTGCCTTGTTCATCGTTTTTTTTTGCGCTTGCCTTTTTCTTCGCTGGTGCGTTTGCCTGTTGCCGCGTTTCGTCGCGTTGTCATTGGGGTTTTCCGGTGCCGCGCTCCCGAGTTATGGTGAATCCCACCGCGGATTCTCCTCCTGCCGGGGATGGACGTGACCCCGTCACTACGAGCGGGCAAATCACCCACTCATTGGGACGGGAGTCCGACGGGAGGACCGAAACGGTCCCATACCCACCCCAGGGGGGTTGGGATTCGGGCTGGGGAGCTTCTGAATCCCCCGTGTGGAGCCCGCCTGCGGGCCCTGCGCCGGCCCCTCACACACATACGGTAGGGAGTGTGAGGGCTCCGGTCCCTTCCGCGATAGCGGCCCCATCAGGGGTGGAAGACCCGCGGTTACCGGAGCCTTCCTACGGGAGCAGGGGGCGTGCCGACACGAATTTTTCCTCGACCGTACCGGGCGAGTACGATGGAATGGGCGTCTGGTCCGGGCGTCCCCCATAGCACCGAAACACCACCATTCTTTGCCCACGCGGAAAGGGATTTAATCCGTTGCATACCGTTCTTCATGACGGGAGTCGCACTACAGTGGTTCCGAAACGATCGGAGCCGCTGGACCTCTTGGCGGCAATTCGAGGCCGCTTGTCGTGCCCGATTCGGGGACCCCGATTACCAGCATGCGCTTCGTCGAGAAATCATGCGCCGTACACAGGGGCTTGACGAACCGGTGGCCGATTATCTCACGTGTTTGCGAGGGTTGTTCGCGCGTTTAATCCCCCACTGGGGGGAGTCCGAGCAAGTACAGTGTGCTCACCGTAATATGCTGCCTCGCTTACAAGTTACGATCTGTCGCGATGACCTATTCGATTTTCATTCTTTCGAGCACATCGCTGTGCGCGCGGAGAAAAGTTTCTTGTCGGCGCGCCTGTATCAGGCCCCACCAACGCCGGATCAATCTCTCTGCCCCGAACTAGCTTATCATGGTTCGCGTGCGCGCTCGGGACCCACCGCGCGTAACCTCTTGGCGGCTATCGATTCGCCGGTCGATGACTTCGCCTCCCCGCAGCGACACGGGGATAGTCCTGCGAACCGAACCCATCACCCGTCGGGAATCGCGACCAGGGAGGGGAACGCGACTCACGATGGAGCGATCAACGCGGTTCAAAACAACCGTAACGTCTACCGGAAACCTGCCTTGCCTCCGAGGGACTTTTCTACCACCGAGGTAACACCCCTATTAGCTGCATCCAATCCATTTCGGGATCTCAACCCCTCCGAACCGCCTCCCCGACCGGAAGTCGGTCATCCGAGGAGCACGGAAAGACCCGTAAGGGCCCCGAATTGTTGGAATTGTCGTCAGCCGGGCCATCGTTTCAACAACTGCGCGCAGCCCCGTACCTTGTTCTGTTACCGTTGCGGCCGAGCGGGGGTGCGAAAACCGGATTGTTCGTGCGCGGGAAACCGTTAAACGCGGGTCCGAATCGGTCAATCGGTCAACCCGCGAGGCCATCGCCGCGACCTACCTTCCCTACTGCCTGGTCACCCGACCCGTTCGAGATGCCTCTCTGGCTCGGCAACGTTCAAAGAGAGACCAGCGCTAACGCCTTTTTCGTCACGTTTGCTGTCCAGGGCTTCACCCTCCGCGCTTTAGTCGACTCAGGATCGAGCTGCACATTCCTGGGACATTCTGCCTTTTCGTACCTAGATCAATTTCGCGTTCCCCGACGACCGTGCCAGCCACGCGGGGTCGAGCTGGCTGGGGGCCAGAAGGCGACTCCTTATGAAAGGGTAACGCTGCCGGTGACGCTCCATGCTCGTGCTTTCGACCTAAATGCCTATCTCTTGCCTGTACTGGTTTTGCCGTGTATCTTGGGGCTAGATTTTCTTCAAGCCGCCCAATGGGTGGTGGATTTCGCAGCCGCTAGCTGGTGCACTCGATTCGAACCCGAGAGCCATCATGCCTTCGAGATTTACCCCGGTGGAAGTCGAGCGAGTCAGTGCTGTGGATTGCAGGACGTCGGCCCCGAACAGGACCGAGCCTTGCAACAGTTAATCCTCCAAGAAATACCCCCACCACCGGAAAAGCCCGGGTGCACGACCCTCGCGGAACACCGCATCGATGTTGGAGGTCACCCCGCGATCAAACAACGTTATTACGCGGTATCGCCGGCTATCGAAAAGGCCATTCACCACGCGGTAAAACAAATGCTCGACGAAGGGATTATCGAGCGCTCGAAAAGTGACTGGTCCAACCCGATCGTAATGGTGAAAAAGCCTAACGGAAAGCTCCGTTTCTGCCTTGACTTCCGTCGCGTGAATAGTGTAACGAAAAAGGACGCGTACCCGATCCCCCTCATGAACAGCATACTCGACCGGCTACGTCGAGCGAATTACATCACAACCCTCGATCTTAGTCAGGCTTACTTCCAAATACCGCTCGAAAAAGAGAGTCGCGAGATAACAGCGTTTACCGTACCGGGGATGGGCCTCTTCCAATTTCGCCGCATGCCGTTTGGCCGCACCAACGCGCCCGCGACTTTCCAGCGCCTCCTAGACCGGTTACTCGGGCCCGAGATGCAGCCCTACGTTTACGTGTACCTCAACGATATTATTATAGTCACGCCCACCTTTGACGAGCACCTCGATTGGTTGCGGCGCGTATTGCGAACTATACGCAAGGCCGGGTTAACGATCAACGCCGAAAAGAGCGAGTTTTGTTGCAAGGAGGTAAAGTATTTAGGGTTTCTAGTTAATCGCCACGGTCTACAGGTAGATCCGGAGAAAACCGCGCCGGTGTTAGAGTACCCTGCTCCGAGAAACCTAAAACAACTTCGTCGGTTCTTGGGAATGGCTTCATGGTATCGCCGGTTTGTACCCTCGTTCGCGACGCACGCGAGCCCGCCCACCGCGCTTCTGAAGAAAAATGCCCCGTGGGCCTGGGGAGAAACTCAAGCCATTGCCTTCGATAAAATTCGTGAGTCGCTCACTGCCTCACCTACCTTAATTTGTCCAAATTTCGAGCTGCCCTCCACCTTGCAAACGGACGCCAGTGGCGTGGGACTGGGGGCCGTACTAACTCAGATGGCCGAGGGGGACGAGCACGTCAACGCGTACGCCAGTCGCGCGCTCAATCCGGCCGAGAAAAACTATACCACGACCGAGCAAGAATGCCTCGCCGTGATCTGGGCCATTCGCAAATTCCGCTGCTACCTCGAAGGTTATCACTTCACGGTGATTACCGATCATGCTAGTCTTCGCTGGCTCCATAACCTCAAAAACCCCACCGGTAGGCTGGGTCGCTGGTCGTTAGAGCTACAGGAGTACGATTACGAAATTGTACATCGAAAAGGTGCCTTGCATCACGTACCTGATGCTCTCTCGCGGATCCCGGAAGCCACCTGTGCCTTGATTATCCTAGCTAAGAATAGCTTGGATCGGTGGTATAATCGTAAATGGCGCGAGGTGACGCGAGATCCCGACCGGTGGCCAGACCTTTACTACCACCGTAGGGCCCAACTACCTGCTTTAGAAGTGGGAGATATGGATGCCTGGAAACTGGTGATCCCGTCAGAATCGCGAGCTCAAGCCTTGTTGGAATCCCATGACTTGCCTCAATCCGGCCACATGGGGGTGGAGAAAACGTTTCGTCGTTTAGCTACGCGTTATTTTTGGCCGAACATGTTTCGCGACGTAGTTCGCTATATTCGCAAATGCGAGGTGTGTCAGCGTTGCAAGGTGGACCAAACCCGCCCAGCAGATGGAAAAGCGAGTACTCGAACAACCGTGGGATATCGTAGCTGCCGACGTGATGGGCCCCCTACCAACGAGTAAATCCGGGTTTGCCTATGTCTTGGTCATACAAGATCTATTCACAAAATGGATCGAATGCATGCCTTTGCGAAAAGCGACGGGGAAGAAAATTGTAGAAGCTCTGAGCGACTTAGTCATCTCGTGTTGGGGCGCACCGCGAATATTATTGACAGATAACGGGACGGAATTTGTGAATCGAGATATGCAGGCTATAACCGACTGAATAGGGATACGCCACCATACGTTAGCGCCCTACCATCCGCAAGCCAATCCGGTCGAACGCGTAAACCGCGTGATAAAAACCATGATCGTTGCCTATTTGGGTCCGGACCATCGCGAATGGGACGCACATTTGCCGGCGTTGCGTTTCGCGTATAACACTGCCTTCCACGGGTCGATACAATCGAGCCCGGCCTATTTAAATTTTGGTCGAGAGCCCCTGCCAACTGCCTTAGTTTCGTGTTCGTCCGGCGCCGAAAGAGTCCCCAATACTCCGCGAGCATGGAAAACCCGCATGGAGCGTCTCACGGACCTGCGGGAGACCGTCAAAATCGCCCTTGAGGAGGCAAATCGCAAGCAGTCGCCATATTACAACCAGAAACATCGGGAGCAGGTATACCGGGTCGGCGAGCTCGTGCTAAAACGACAGAGGGTTCTGTCTTCGGCCGCGCAGCATATCGCTGCGAAACTATGTACCAGATTTCACGGACCGTTTCGATTTATGCGCTTGATCTCCCCGGTAGTCGTGGAGTTGGCCGATCTAAGTAGCTCGTGGACGGGGAAAGTCCATATTAAGGATCTCAAATCATACATAACCTGAGGGAGCGATACTATTTTCTGCGTGGCGTATCATAACCAGTTCTCTTGCTTGTCTATGGTTTCAGAGTTCTCTTTGTTGCCTTGCTAACTAGCCCTACCTTTCCTTGCCTCTCGCCTGGGCCTTATATGCCTCCAACCCTCTGGCTACTTGCCTCTACCCCGCGGAGGTGCATTATCGTGATCGACCCGACCTCCTTCCTGCTCATTCAAACCACCCAGTGGACCCCGCTATCCGCCGAACCGCGTGGCCAGCCCAACCGCAGGATGTCGCGCAGGGAAGACGACTCGTCGCCGGACGACATCGGGGACTGGGAGACGGTCTCCGCCGCCGGATCAACCGCATCGGGGGGCCTACTGGGCGAAGACCCGCGGGCCGAAGCGGGCGATCGCTCGAGCCGCGCAAGGTCCCATTCACCGTCCGTGGAGGTCCTTAGCGACCCGGACGATTCGGAAGGGGATGAGGACGTGATGCGGGAGCGGAAGCGGCCCCACAAGCCCGAGCGCCGTTCGCGAAGCCGCAGCCGTAGCCCCCCAGCCTGGGCGGAGCGATTGGACGAGATGCGCGCGGACTTGGGGGAGTTCGAGGTGGATCCCAATCCAGTTTGGGACCCCATTCGGCCCTACGTGCCGCTGCTTACGGCCGTCGAATTTCTACAGGCCGGATTCTTCCGCGCCCTGGCCCAGCAGGTCTGCCGGCTGGCGCATAGAGAGGGGAGCCGCTGCCCCATTTACGAGGGGTTGGAGAAGCCCTGCCGCAGCGCTACGGCGATAAATGCTCGCCCAGAAATAAATGTGTTGCCAGTGCCTTAATCAACCATGCGCTACGGTGAATACAAACTCCCTCCATCCCGATTCCCTGTGGTTATGGTGTATGGTGCCCTCGGAAACGGGATAGGTCTTGTCGGGTCCTTGTCCACGGCAGAAAGAACGAGGCTGTCAATCATTAATCTCGCCGATTACTTACTATTGAAGGCTTGCACGGAGGAGGGACGTCGTCGTCGGGACAGCAGCAGAGGGACCGCCGAGGAACGAGAGCTCGAGCGCGCGTCGTGAGATCTGGCGAGCACCGGCTAACATCTTTGGGAGGGGGCTTTGTGACGTGACATTTCGTCTCCCGTCACCGGTACGAATGAGTGTCGACGAAAGGGTCGGATCGACGACCCTGGGGACGATGCGTGGTCCAACAGTTGCGGAAAAATTACGGCTTGGCCGTGAGTAGGCGAGTTGACGGAGGTGGTGGCGGTGGACGTGAGAGAGAGAGCGCGTGGATATTTTGGCCGAAATCGCGAGGGGCGAGAGACGCGAGTTGAGAGCAATTACTTTATCTAATTTTTTTTGGTCTGGGGAATTTAATGTATAATTGGGAGTCCACTTTGCCGCGGTCGGGATTCGACCATCGACCGGCTTTTATTTTGGGGAAAGTAATAATCGGGGAAATTCGATCTTTAAGCCCGTTTGAGGGAGTTTTCGAGGAGCATCGCGTGGGAGCGTGTGGTCTCGGTGTCGCCTGCCACTCTGTGCGATCAACGTGCCTTTACTATCAGCAGTGTGTTTCGTACCTTGCTTTGCATGCAGGCGAGGTGCATGAGAATGTTTGAGGAGTCGTCGCCACGTCATGGATGGTCCTGCGTGGCTTTGGGCGAGTTTTCGACGCCTCGGGGTTATCACCATTCCCCAACGCCGCATTCCCGATCTCAAGGTCCGTTTAAAAACGGCGCCCCTAACGTGGGACACGGATGTTACGGGGCGATGTGGAGTCATTTTGGTGGGCCCACCACCCTAGTCGAGGTCGCTCCTCGCAGGGTGAGGGAGGCCTCCACCCATCGCCCGGAATTACCGGCAGTGTCCTCGGGGAAAGAGGTAACGGGACGGCAACATGGTGAGGCGCGAAACTCGCCCGACGTGGCGCGACATATCAAAAATCGCGGTAGCGATTGCCCTGCCATTGGACGGGGTCCGGCGGGGCACGCTGTTCCCCAAAAATTCGCGCGGGCACGGCCGAAGCGCGGTGCGCCGCTTGCCAGCCACAGGTGGTGGGGCGCGCTGGGGTCCTCGCGCTTGCTGCCGGCGAGCCGAACCTCAGTCTGTGCTTCGCTACGATCTATGGGGTAAGTCTTTTTTCTCTATTACGACGGCGGAAGGAGATTCGGGCCGAGATGCGAAGGGCCTTCGCATAATTAGGACTGATCAGGGGCTGGGTTATCTTGTTGCATCACGGGATGTATTAGGTTTTGTTATTAACAGCCCCGATCAGTAATAAAACATCGAGTTGAAGCCTCGTGTCTCGCCCCCTATCCCTGGCCTATATAAAAACTGCCTTCTCGCGTATTCTCAATTTGTAAGGATGATGGTTTGAATCCCCGTGCCGTGGTACGGTGTGAGGAATAATGTTGGAGCGCGTCAAATAATTTTCATTAGTCGAAATAATGTGTATTGGATCGCGTAAAGTAAGTTTTAATCGCGAAACATTGTGCTGTGATAAATTTTTGGGGCTATTACAAAGGCCTCGTACTCGCTGCTCTCGCGCTCAGGGTCGCACTCGCTCGCGTCTTGTTGTTTGTCCGTCTCTCTCTCGCGTGTTTACCCCACGCGCCGGCTCGGCCCTTGGCAACGAGCGTTATTGTTTGCCTTACTTTTCGTCGCGCCTATCGTCTTGTATGTATCATTTCGGGAAATCGCGATCATGTCGTCGAACATATTATTGTCACATCGCGGTAGTCTTCAAGTTTTACGGCGAATTCCGCGGGCGTGTTACTACCTCGGCATCTTGTGGGGCATTCATGTATCGGGCATACCATTTATGTATTATATTTTAAAACTTATTTCATGTAAATTTAGGGAAACTGCCTTTATTATTTTCGTATCATTTATTCAGCGTACGAAATGCTTTTATTATTTTGTTTATTAGCTACCTGATAGGGAAAACTGCCTGTAGTATTTTCGTATCATTTATTCAGCGTAGGAAATGCCTTTATTATTTTGTTTATTAGCTACCTGATAGGGAAAACTGCCTGTATTATTTTCGTACCATTTATTCAGCATAGCAAATGCCTTTATTATTTTCTTATCGTTTATTTAGCTAGGGAACCGCCTTCCTTATTTTCTTATAATTTATTTAGCTAGGGAACTGCCTTTCTTATTTTCTTATAATTTATTTAGCTAGTGAACTGCCTTTCTTATTTTGATATCGATTAGTTAGTTAGGGAACTGCCTTTATTACTTTCGTATAATTTATATAGCTAGGGAACTGCCTTTCTCATTTTCTTACCGTTTATTTAGCTAGGGAACTGCCTTTCTTATTTTCTTATCGTTTATTTAGTTAGGGAACTGCCTTTCTTATTTTCTTATCGTGTATTTAGCTAGGGAACTGCCTTTTATTATTTTGTTTTCGATTATTTAGTTAGAGAACTGCCTTTATTATTTTCTTATCATTTATTTAATTCGGGAACTGCCTTTATTATCGTTTATTTAGCTAGGGAACCGCCTTCCTTATTTTCTTATAATTTATTTAGCTAGGGAACTGCCTTTCTTATTTTCTTATAATTTATTTAGCTAGTGAACTGCCTTTCTTATTTTGATATCGATTAGTTAGTTAGGGAACTGCCTTTATTACTTTCGTATAATTTATATAGCTAGGGAACTGCCTTTCTCATTTTCTTACCGTTTATTTAGCTAGGGAACTGCCTTTCTTATTTTCTTATCGTTTATTTAGTTAGGGAACTGCCTTTCTTATTTTCTTATCGTGTATTTAGCTAGGGAACTGCCTTTTATTATTTTGTTTTCGATTATTTAGTTAGAGAACTGCCTTTATTATTTTCTTATCATTTATTTAATTCGGGAACTGCCTTTATTATCGATTATTTAGTTAGGGAACTGCCTGCCGTTATTATTTAGTTATTAGCTACCTGATAGGGGAACTGCCTTTATTATCGATCCATTGGTTACCTGCTAGGGAAACTGCCTTTATTACTTCATTATTAGTTACCTGTTAGGAATACCGCCGTTATTATTTATTTATTAGCGACCTTATAGGGAAACCCTTTTGTTGTAATTCATCTCGTTTAAAGGATTGCAAATACTATTTTGGTCATTAGTTATTTACCCGGGAAAATGCTTTTATTATTTTGAGAGCCTCTATATAGCGTATAATACCGCCTATGTTAATTCCGTTCTTATGGTCGACCATCAATTTCGATGTTACGCGCCCGAGGTACGATTAAACAAAGTATTGTGAAACTGTATTCTTATTTTCTTTGTGTTGACTCTATCGCCGGCCTCTACTCATTCCCCGCCCCTCTACCGATATATTCGAGTCGCGCTGGTCGGCATGGCCTCGGCCTCGCCGATGACGAAACATCTCGGCGGGCGGGTTCGCCCTCGGGGAGGAAAATTTGAAAGCCGGCACTGCCGGCGGTACCGTGGTACCTGGCGTCAAACCTCCTTGGGGTGAGCCGGGCCCGCGCATCGGTTCGGGGCCGAGAAGAATGTGTGCGGGAGAAAAATTTATCACAGCGTATGCTATGCAATTATTTTGCATATATTGATTGATACTATAGGCCCACCATGATGGACAGCAATCCACAACTCTTCTTGGCCTCCTCGACAATGGATACATGGGTGAGTCATCATCACGTAATCAATTCCGCTGGTACATTCGGTGCAAACGCATGTTACGGACCGTAAGAAGTGATTCTTTTATCTAATCTTTTATCTAAGTTATGCTGACGCTACGTTACTCTATACAGCCTGCCCCATAATGGTCAACCGACCTCTCAGGGGTGGGTAGATGGGGCGATTCTGGACCGAAAAGTCCTCTTCCATTTTTTCCTCCGACGCCCCCCTGATTGGATATTAATTCATTAAATTCAGCCAATAGGACGCGTCGAATAAGCAGGCTGCACGGCAAGTAGTGGTGTGCGTGCAACCGTTGCAGCCTTGGAAGCGAACGTGTAAAGCGCGCAAGAGGTCGATAGTGTGCGTGCGTTGGTGTAAGGGAGTGTGGAACGTCGAACGTTTCCGAAAACATGAATAGAGCGGGGTAGTGTTAGTGAGGACGCAACAATGTAAGAAGGAACGATAAAAACTGATTGCGTTAGAGAGCAGTTTTCGAATTAATTGTTGAAGGCAATAAAAAAAAAATGTCGATTATTTTGAATTGCGACTGGACGAAAATACAATTTTTGATTAATTATTTTCAATGACGATTTACGGAGCTTCTAAAATCATTTATTGCTGTTTTAAAAAAAACATTTTTAGTAATAAACTTTAGTGCAATTTAGAGAAAATTGTTGATTCTTCAATTTGTATGAAAATCAAATGCTATTTCCGATTGAATATTTGCGCAATACAATGAAATTGAACTTTTCGAATTGTTCATTGCAATTAGAACAAAAATATTGCGATTACAATCAATAAAAAAATCAATATTTCAAATCATTTAGATTTCAAGAAAAAAAGCTGTGACGTCCGTCGAAACTCCGTATTTCTTTTTTTTCTCTCTTCGAGAAATTCTTTAGATATCGTTACAAGAGCACACAAAACGTTTAGACTCTTATAAACATTTTCTATATGTAAACTTCCCACGAGTCTGTTTTTCTCAAAAAAACACACGTGTTCAAAAAAAATATCAACGGACCGAAAGCGAAAGTTTCCGAAAGCGGAAACGCATGATGATTAGAAAATGCATTCCTACGAAAGGGAGTAATATGAGATGCCGCAACTTTTCGAGGACCACTTATCTGGCGACTCGTAGACGCCGTGGGTAGATAACATGGAGAACATGAACATTTTTAAGTACCAAAATTCCAAGAAAACCAAATCTCAAATATTTCCACGATCATGAAACTTTATGCAGCTGCTCTTCAAACGAAACGAAACACTTTTCAAATATTCTCAACATTGAAATATTTTTCTTTCAACAGTAAACAATCTAAACAGACAAATGAAATCTCAATGTTAACGTAAATAAATTAATAATAGATAAATAATAATGAGGAAACAAAATAACAATGAAAATAATAGATAATTCATTTCGAATAATAATAACAATTGAAACGGACAACACGAAAAGAAAATATATGTAACGTATTAAATAAGTTTGTCATTAAGAGACACATGAGGTAAACCACCAAACGAATGCTAATATGTTTAAAATAACGATATACAATTTGACAAATATTGAATAATATTATAAATAACATATTGTATTCGATAATACGCATAAGACGTAAGTTATGGAGGGAAGATGGGCCTTCCCAAAGCAACATCTTTGTCCGTCAGGGAGGGGCGAAACCCACCTACGCGACAATGATAGGATAACCTATGTGGAGGGGAGTGTGCGCTCCCGAAGCATCAGGCCCTTTAGTTTAAGAAAAGGGAAAATCAAGATGAAAATGGACCATCATTGGTTGAACTTTTCTACGACTTAAAATTCCGGAACGCCTATAAACCGAAATGATAAAAAGACGCGCAGAAGGAAAATCAACGCAGAAGTGAATCAAAAAGCAGAAGTCAGTTAGAGAAGAGTCAGAACAGAGAAGTGAATAGTAGAGTCAGAAAATTACAGAGTCAAAAGAAAAGTACCGAGTCCAAATAATAAAGAAGAGACCGAAATTAAATAAACTCAAAGAAATACGAGAAGATCTAAGTGATAGAAAAACTGAAATTAATAGAGAAAATATTCAAAGTTTAAAGTTGAAACTGAAAAGTATTAAGTCAAAGAAGAATTAAGAGTTATTGAAGCTATTTCGAGGAACTTCGAGGTCAACGAAGATTTTCACCCTTTCGACTGACCGATTCCGTTCTGCCGTCTTCATCGTTATCGAACTGTAAGTCCATTATTTGTTTTATTTGTATATCTTTAATTTGTTTTCTAAAATACAGACTCTTTGAGTCAGATTAAATCCAACACGACGTTTCCACATTTATTTGCACTCCTCAATTAAAGACTCCCATCCAGTCTATTGGCCGAGAGGCTGGGGCAAAAAGGGAACGACCATTTTTTCAAGGTTTCTTAACCTTGAGTGCGTCTTGACGTCACATTTCATTGTGGACTCGTCAGACCGACGTCACAAAGCATTATTAACACTTGTTTAATAACAGTGGCATGAAGTTGAATAAAAAGTTGATGATGACTCGAGCGTCGCGCGAGCTCATCGTATTGCATGCGGACACTACTCGGATAGGTAACCGCTCGAAAATTAAAAAAAAATTGTGAATTTAAAATTACAATTCTTCACTTTGTTCACGTGAAGTTATTTAAAAAAGTAGTAAAAGTAAAAAAAATTGATAAGTACTCTTTAAATGACAGTTATATGCTGTGAAACAACAAAAAAATAAAAAAGTTATTAGGTCTCGATCGCCCAGGTGACAACTTGAGACGCTACCAATTCGACTAACGCCGGGTTGTAATTAATCTCAACTCTAAACGAATATTAATTGTAATAATACAAAATAAAAATCGTTCGACGCAATTTTTTTGCAATTGCATTCAAATAATATTTGAAAATGCTTACTGTACTTTCTGAAAATCGCAATTTTCTTATTTTATTTTTTTCATAGCATATAACTGTCATTTAAACAGTACTTATCAGTACTTTTTTCAATAACTTCTCGTAAACAACATGAAGAATTGTATTTTTTAATTCATAATTTTTTTTCAAATTTTCGAGCGGTCTTCCATCCGAGTACTGTTCGCAAGCAGTACTCGCGCAACGCTCGAGTCATCCTCAACTTTTTTTAACTTCATGTCACTCATTAAACAGTGCAAATAGTGTTTTTTTTTCATAAATTAACATAAACGATTTGAAATATTGACTTTTTTATTAATCCCCCTCCCCCCCCGTGGAATCGAGCGGTCATCCATCCGAATACTGTCCGCATGCAATACTCGCGCGACGCTCGAATCATCAACTTTTTTTTAACTTCATGCCGCTGTTATTAAACAGTGTTAATAATGCTTTTTTTCTTAAAATCTAAACGATATGAAATATTTGACTTTTTTATTGAATGGAATCGCAATATTTTTGTTCTAATTGCAATGAGCAATTAGAAAAGTTTAATTTCATTGTATTGCGAAAATATCCAATCGGAAATAGCGTTTGATTTTCATACAAATTGAAGAATGAACATTTTTCTCTAAATCGCAATGAAGATTTTTTCCCAAAATGTTTTTTTCAAAAACAGCAATAAATGATTTAGAAGCTTCGTAAATCGTAATTGCAAAAAATTAATCGAAAATTGTAACTTCGTCCAGTCGCAATTCAAAATCATGGACTTTTTTTTATCGCATTTAACGATTAATTCGAAAACTGATTGCAAACGCAATTTTTATCGTTCCTCCTTACATTGTGTGCCCTCACCAACACTACCTCGCTCTATTCATGTTTTCGCAAACGTTCGACGTTCCACACTCTCTCAAACCAACGCACGCACACTATCGACCACCTTCGCGCTTTACACGCACGCTCCCAACGCTGCTACGCTTGCATTCACACCACTACTCGCCGTGTAGTCCGCTTATTTGACGCGTGCTATTGGCTGAACTTAATTAATTAATATCTAATCAGGGCAGGAGGAAAAAATGGAAGACGACTTTTCGGTCCAAAATCACCCCATCTACCCACCCCTCAGAGGTCGGTTGACCATTATGGGACAGGCTGTATACAGCGGTGCGACAAATGTCAGAGGAACAAGATAGGAAAAAAAGCAAAGGCCCCGATGGTCACCACAGACACACCGACGCGTGCTTTTGAAAAATGTGCCGTCGATATAGTAGGACCCCTACCGATCACGGGAAAAGGGAATAGGTATACACTTACAGTAGATATATGGGGCCGGTTCTAATCCAAGGTCTCTGCACCGACATTTACCGACACTTAGTCGAGACACGAACCCCGATTTAGCCGGGACACGAACCCCCCGGAGAGGGGGTATTTTGGCCTGGATGTGAATTCTCGAGAAGGCAGAGGGGGGGGGGGGGTTCACGGCGCGTGTCGCCCGATTCCATCGAACGTTGTATATATCGAGCGCTGATTTATTACAAACTTTTTTGAAGACTCGAAATTTCTTGGAAGAGGTGCGTGTCGTTGCAGGACAGCACTTATCAACGCGTGTCGTCCGATTCCATCGAACGCTGTATATATCAAACGTTGATTTATTGTAAACTTTTTTGGAGACTCGAAATTTCTCGGAAGTGGTGCGTGTCTATGCAGGTCGGCACTTATCAAACGTTGATTATGAACTTTTGCGTAAACATGCACATGGAGAATGGCGCCGCTATGGCGCGGGAGGATTTATTGGAAACGGCATCGCGGCGGTCAATCATCAAAGGAAGGAGGTGACCAAATGAAAGGGATCATTTAGCTCAGTCCGATGCAATATCTTCGATCGCACGTGTCGGCACTATTGAATTTGTTTCTCCGAAAAAAATGGGCGCGTGTAACAAATACTCGGTTTTTCCCTGCGCGGATCCGCGAACGTTAACGAGGAACGAGCTGGAATATATTCCGAAAGCATTGCTTTTAAAGTATTGGGGTGATCATATACATTTGCTCTGGCATCTCCTTCCGAGACGTTATCACATTGATCCTGAAGTATTGTCGTATCTTCCGTGTAGAGAGCATTATAATACTTCTGTGAATATGGATCATTTCGATGGCACCCCACCCCAACGTCGAGTGTGTGAAAAATGTTTGTCAAATTCGCGGGTGGAGAAAAAGAATGAGTAATTTTTTTTTTTTCGTGTGTGGGGAGGGTAAGGATATATAACCGGCAATTTCGTGAGCGGCTTCATTACAGAACGATCAAATGCGAGACAGACGAGTCGTGCTGAAACAGCGATTATCGTTACACTTGAAAAATATCAGAGAAGTGAAAGTCTTGTTGCAAAGAGTGTCGGTGATTCGAGATATCAACGAAAGTGTGAAAAATCTTTCAATATCCGAAGTAACGTTGCATCCGCACAAATCTCGCACCGTGAACAAAGTACCGAGCCACAACGACAACAACAACAATGGATCTCGAGGCTATCAACAAAATCGGCAAGATGGACGATTTTCTACCGACGAAAAAACTGTCGGAACTGCCGGTGTCAACGAATCAACGTATATCAAACGTGAGAGCTGTCCAGACGAAATTCGGACGACGGTACATCGTCGATATTAATGACGAATTTTCCGTCTTCCTGCCGGCCAGAATCACGAAAGCCATCGATGAGGATCCAACGACATTGGACAAATTCCAGACTGCGACTAACGATGGGAAATTATATTTGAATTACATCGGTGGAAAATATAACAAACTAGAATTTATTCTGTTGTAGGGAAATTTGAATAAAAAACAAATGTCATATAAATGTGTGTGTGTTTTTTTATTTCAAAGAATATCGCGATTACACAAAGTTTGATAGGCCTTTAGCCAACTTTTCAGCGATTTCACATTCGCGCTGGCACAATTGTATTTCGTTTGGGCGGAATGATGCGAACAACCCGGTGGAATTTTCGGCAATTTCTTCAACGATGGGCAGTCCAGAGTCTCGAGATCGATAATCTCAGCGGTCGTGAACTTTTTCATCCATTGTGTTTTTTCGAGGCCCTTGACGTATACTTTGCGAGCTCGTTGCAATATGGCGCCAATCACCGTTTCTGCCGCTTCATAGGGTATTTCACCGTCCTCCCAGCTCATTCCATGATAATTGCGTGTTAGCCATAAATTCATGGCTTTGTATTTGACCGGCAACGATTTCCATGGCGATGGTGAATCGAAGAACAGGGTCAAAGGTGGACCGTCTTGTTGCACTTCGAGAAAAGATATTTCTTTGAGGACAAACTCGTTAATTGGCCGTTTGAAGCCTTGAAGATCAACGATGTAATCCATTATATCAGCTTCTTCACGCCGCCGCTGATCGGATTATACTGAACGATACGATCGTGAAGTATGAGGCAGTAAGCCGATGTATGCGCAGGAATATTATTTTTCGACTCAAATTCAAGGCGAACATCCACCGGGCCTGTCTTCAACGATTCGTTTTGCTTCGAGCAGTCGATAATAATGAGCGGAGCATACTTCAGAAATTGCGACTTGTCTAACCATGGTTCGGGCTCTCTGTTGTAGTACGTGGATTGGAAATTTGCGTACATCTGATACAGCAAAGCCTACTGATTTTGATCGATGTTGAGATTCAAATTTCCATAGGGATAACATTGCGAATTGAGATACAGTTTGACGTCGGTGATTTTGCAATGATCGAAATTACTCGCATTCTTGTTCTTCTGATTTTTTCGATCTGTCTGAAATGCGAGAATGACGTAACGAGGTTTCTCGAGTTGCGTCGATGTTTTCACGGACCAAACGTGTTTCGAGGTGGCTGGCAGCAGCGGATATTCGTATAGTTCCCACGTGCGGAAACTCATGGAAATCGGCGGATCCTTGGCTATGTACTTCAAGAGTTGAATTTTCCGCTGATCCGAGACTGTCACGTATGGCACGAGCCATTCAATCTTTTGCAGAACGAGTTTGAAATCTTCATCGGCTGCCTGTACGACGGCATCATTGTCGGTCTTTGATCGCGATAGGATGAGCTCGTGTTTAGCATTTATCACGATTTTTCGATAATCCTCAGCGAAGCCCAGCAGCATGCTCAGCGGTATGCATATGTCGAAATTACCAGCAGCATCTACGATTTGCTTCGTTTCCTCGACGTCGAGCCATCCGGTGTTCTCCAGCATGCTGCTTTTACTCGGGCTCATCGACGAGTAGCCCTTAATCAGACTCGTGAGGCCGACATTTTTGCTTCGATCGATCTCGATGGCATTGAGCTCGTAACGTATTTCCTCGAACAAATAGCAAATGGCGTTATTGACGAGGCTCGTGGCGAGGGTCGGTGTGCCATCGTTTTTCGTCAATTTTCCGCATATATGTAAGGAGCTGTGACTCGGTAGTATGCAGAGATCTTGATGCTGAATAGAGATGCGGATTTCATCGCTGTTGTTGAAGGTTGCAGATGCATACGGCTGATGAGCATGAATCTCACAATGTGCGATGGATTCATCGAAGATGACGGGGTTCTGAATATTAACTATTTCCTCCTCCATTGTACACAGCATATGGCCAAAGCGCAGAACAAAAATTTATGTCTCACGCGTTTTTTTCGCGAATTTTTAGGCCTAGACTCTGCAGGAACAACATGTTTTGAGGTGTTAACGCTCTGCGCGTTGATCGACGACTGTCCACCGCAAGCCATGTCGGTTTATTAAGAATTCTGTTGTAAACTATGCCCATTGCGATTTTATATGCAAACGAATCGTAATAACTTCACCGCGAAAATTGACTATATCACCGTCCTGATCGACTATCTGAAGTCTGATGCAATCTATCGTTCTGCTGGTGATCGGCAGATAAATCACATGTGCCGGTACTTCGATGATTTTGTAACCAGGTGGGACTGTCGGAAAAAACTCGTGAATCGTGTGTACTTTTCGCTCGTTGATGTAAGCTCCCGTGGTGATGTTACACTCAACTCGCCGGGCGTTCACTTTGAGAATGGCTACCGGTAGATCGGATTTGTGTCTTTTATCGGCACTCAGAATACGCGGTGTAAATCCCAACAAGCGTCCGATAGAATCATTAGGTATAAAATTTATTTCGCGATTACACTTAATTTCACTACGCAAAGTATTATTATTGGGCTTTATATTGAGAATAATATCTTTACGCGACAACTCCGACTGTACGTATTTCTCAATATCTTCAATCTCGTAGCTGCCCGTAGGTATCGTCAATATCTCATCTCCAACGTAAAGTTTATTACTTTCAACGTCGATGTTAGGAATGGAATTGAAGGTTAGCAATTCGATGAGAACGAGGCTATAATTTTTGTGAGGTGAGAGCTCGATCGGTGGAAAGTATTGCGCCTCGAGTATGGACGAAGTTCCCGATATCGTTAATGTGAAACTATCATCCATGACGGTTAATTTACGACTGACCTCCCTGTTTTACCCTGTACGTTTATATAACGCATACTTTTCACCAAAATCCAATTGATCGCAGAGAAACTTCAAGCACAAATGACCGCACTCGATTGTATCATAGTCTTGGTATCTCTCGTAGTTGTAATTCATGCTACCGACACCGAAATATTTCATAAGTTCGGATGGTGGTCGAAGGTTGCCAAAACTATCGAAATAATCGATCCTTTTTTCAAATTTTTTGTACGCAACCCAGTGTGTACCACGACCGATATTCTCATCCAAATTCACAATTGCCGTTTCGTATTTCAGCGGTCCGCTCTTCGGCAGTTTATCCCGCATGTAAACACCTCGAAAATGTCGAATGTTCATGATTCGTGCGTATTTACGGAGATCTGCGTCGGTGAGCGGTCGATGCGGTAGCTTCAATTCACGTTTTTTGGAGCTATATGAAGACCCAATCCCTGCTTGTATGGTTTAAGATGTAAGCCTTTGCCCAATGCAATAGCCTCGATCGTTCGATTGTGTCGTTTGTGTTCGTCCAATTCTCGTTTAGCTGCCTGAGCAGCGTTAACAGCTTTTGCTATACTCGCCGCACCACCTGCCAATGCCCCGGTAGCGCTGAGCCCCGCGAAAATCGGCACGAGAAACGGCAAGAAACCACCAATCTTTTTCGGCACGCGTATAACACGAGGAGCGCGCATTTTACATGTTGCTGCTGCTCTTTTCGTCACGCTCCGAGCGCCCTTGAGAGCGGATCTGATGAGTGCTCTCGAATCATCGCTGCGAATCATCGTTGCTCGTGCTGCTGCGACAACTTTTTTGAAACTTGGCTTGACCCTCATACCGAATTTCCTTTTAACCTTCATGATATTAGCGATACTCAGGGCACTCGCTTTCTCGCCTAAGCTGGCGTCTCTGGCGAATACTCGTTTCCACGCTTCCTCGGTCAGCACCTTGTCGGCCGCGTGTCGCGCCGCAATATTCTCCCGATTTTTCGAATACGCGATATCGTGTTCCTTGCAAGCCGCGTCGAGCGGATTAACGCCAGGATCGCCTCGCGCAAGCCGCTCAGACAATTTTGTGCCAGGCCCGCAATATTGATACCCCGGTATGTGTAACTCGAATGGAAGTTTATTAATCAAATTGTTGACGGCACCTTTTCCACGTTTTTTGTTATTCGCGCCAACGATCATGCTCCTCGTGACAGTTTTCGATGCTCGCGATATCCCTATTTACACTGTTTCTTCTTATCACCAACTGCACCGTATCGTCCCGGATCAACTTCTCCCGTAAATGGTGTACTTCCTCTAATGTTAGGATTGGAATAGTGACGATCGGCAAATTTCTCCAAACTGTCGGTTATAGGATTTTTCGGATCGCCTCGTTTCGGCATTTTCCACATATGTTCATCAGACGGGAAAACATTCGCAACTGAGACATCAATCGTTATAAGCATACTACTTATACCTATTTCCATCAGTCACGGTCAAGATGAGTTCACAGATGGGACTATTGCCTGTAATAAATTTCGATGGATTTACGCGAGCGGAGAAGAGACAAAAACGCCATGGTGATTTGCTGCCTGATACTATTCGTGCTGTGTTTTGCGGTCCATCGAATTGTGGCAAAACCAATGCTATGCTCTCGCTCATAATACATCCCAATGGACTGAGATTTGAGAACATTTACCTCTATTCAAAATCGTTGAAACAACCAAAGTATAAATTGCTCGAACGATTGCTCGAACCGGTGAACGGGGTCGAATATCATCCGTTCAACGAGCACGAACAAGTGGTGTCACCTAGCGACGCGCGACCTCACTCGATAATCATCTTTGACGATGTTGCGTGCGAGAAACAAGACAATATGAGGGCCTTTTTCTCCATGGGAAGACACGAAATTGTTGACTGCTTCTATCTTTCTCAGACGTATGCTCGCATTCCTAAGCATCTCGTGCGAGATAATACGAACTTTCTCGTTCTATTCAAGCAGGATGATATGAATTTGAAACATGTGTATAACGATCATGTTAACACGGATATGACTTATTCGCAATTCAAGAGCATTTGTTCGGAATGTTGGAATTCTGATAAATACGGATTTATCTCGATTGACAAGGACAGCGAAGTGGACAAGGGTAGATACCGACGGGGTTTTGATACTTTTCTCACCATTAAATGACTTTGTTGTATCCAACAAACAGCAGTATCATCAGCGTCGCTACAGCGACAACATGGAGCATAAAAAAGAGCGAGATGTGTTGCATCAGCTTGTTCGAGCGAGCGAAGCGATTAGAAAAAAACATCGTATGATGAAAAGCAGCAAGGATGATGTCGAACTCATGAGGCGGGAAGTTTTCAAACCTATAGTCACACCGCTGGAAACGTTAATACGGAATGTGGATCATCCAATCAAGGAGGAGGAAGTAAAAAAAGAAGAAAAAAACGTTAAGGAAGAACACGATGATTCGTTTGGAAAGGAGGATGTTAAAAAAACTGATACGTCTTATGATGATGATGTCTCCTTCAAATCAACATATGATACGAGTATGGATGAGAGTGATGATGATGACAAATCAGCCCGCAACGTTGACCAATTAATCAACGAATACATCGTGTTATTACAAACGAATCGAAAAACGAATTTCGATGTTTTTTACGGTGTTCGACTTCTCGCCAATGACAAACTGAAAATTGGTGATTCATCGATAAACTTTGATTCACCGAAGATTCGCGTGGGAGATCGAGAGTATGCAAAAACTATCGGATTAATCGAGCTATTGTTCAAAAAAGTCCCCGATATCGAGACTATCACGGAGGATGATGTAAAAAATTATGAAGATATCGTAATTACAACGAACGCTCATAAAAAGTTTTACAAAGCCGGTGAAGCGACGCGAAGGGATAATACTTATAAATTTAAAACATATATTGCAAAAATCGCATCGAGAAAACATATTGGCGGAGGTATCCATAAAGTGGTTGAAAAAAATACCAAATTCGATTATGTTTATTGGGATGATCCTAACGAATTGGTCGATCGTTTACGTTTACTCGTAGCATCTCAAGCAGCCGGCAACTTGTCTCATTCCAACGAAATTGTATCAATCATTGAAGAATTACGCGAGGCTGGAATTATTCATTAAAACGATTCTCACCAAGATCTTGTTGCACATTCGCAAGATGAGCGTTGACGTGTTTGGACGCCAATTGCAGCCGAAAAATAGAAGTGAAAATGTTCGCGGACCTCGAGGCAAAGGATTCAAGATTACTCGCGATGGACAATACGATATTGATAAAAAACGTTTGTGTAATTTGGCTGATCCGATAGACGAGAATGATGCGATTTCAGTGCGAGTGATGCGAAGCGCAATGCAACAAGAAGTACGTCAGATACATCACGTTACATCTTCTCTACGGGAGGATATTGATACTCATGCCATGATGATCAGTGCACTCGAGTCCCAACTCGCGGAGCACATAAGACATCAAAAAATCAATCATGAAAATCATGAAAACCTGACGAAACGCAATTCCGAGCTCATTGTGCTGTTGGAAAACGAGCTGAAAAAATTGGAGCAAAGTAGTAGTAGTAGCGGTGATTATATGTTAATGATCGATAGTGTCAAGAGCCACTTGAGCCAGTTTAAAACGGACCAAGAAGCTGTACACGCGTTATCGGTGAAAAATTCCCAAGTGCTCGCGCTACTGGACAACCGCTTGCACGCGCTCGAGCATGAGCGAGAAAGAGACCGTGGTGAGAGAGCTACATAAGCCGGCGCGAAGAAATTACATCCGTCGGCGTGTTGATATACGCGGTCTCGATGAGACGTGGCAGGCCGATCTCGTCGATATGTCATCTTACGCTCACCGAAACTCTAAGCAAAAGTTCCTCCTCACCGTTATCGATGTATTCTCAAAGTATGCCTGGGCTGTACCGATCAAGAGTAAGACGGGGAGAGATACGACATTGGCTATGAAATCCATACTAGTTCAGGGTCGAACACCGAAAAACTTGCAAGTCGATCGAGGAAAAGAGTTTTACAATGCCGAGTTTCAGGCGCTTATGGAAAAATTCAACATTCACATGTACTCGACATACAGCAATTTAAAAGCTTCGATCTGCGAACGTTTCAATCGTACACTAAAAAATAAAATGTGGATACGATTCAGTCTTCGCGGAAATTACAAGTGGATAGACATTCTCGATGATATGATTTCCGAATACAACAATACCGTACATCGTACAATTAAGATGAAACCAAAAAATGTTAATACGGCTAATGAGAAACAAATTTTACGCGATATTTACAAGAAAATCACGTCTCCTACGAAGAAACCGGCAAAATACAAAATCGGCGACAAAGTGAGAATCAGCAAATTTAAGAACGCATTCGAGAAAGGTTACACTCCGAATTGGACAACGGAAATATTTACGATTGATCGAGTGAAAAATACGAATCCAACGATGTACCAGCTGAAGGATCATCGAGATCAACCCATCAGTGGCGGTTTCTACGAACCAGAGCTCCTCAAAGTGAAATATCCCGATGTTTATCTCGTTGAGAAAGTATTGAAGAAACGTGGAAATAAAATATTTGTAAAATGGCTTGGTTTTGACAATACTCACAATAGTTGGGTAAATAAATCTGCTGTATAACAAAAAATTTACAAAGGGTTTTCAAAAAAACTGATTTATTCCCCAAACAATTTTTTAACAACGTAATTTCGTTTTCTGCGATCCAGTCATTATTTCCATTGTTGCACGCACCCTGTAACAGACAGTTCGAGAGAATAACAAACGGTGTTCCAATTGTTTCAATTATTAAGCCGTGTATGTGTTGAAATTACCTGAATCTTTTGTTGATTTCTTCTTCTTTTTTGCTTCGGAGCGACACTTGTCGCAGCATCGTCGCTTCGGCGGAGTACCATCAATATGATCTCGAATTTCCGGTCTGTTATAATGCTCCGTGCACGGAAGATATGAGATTACTTCGCTGTCCATTTGAAAGCGTTTAGGCAAGCGATCCCAAATTATGTGAAGTTGCGAACCCCAATATTTCAATAATACACTCTTTGGTATGGAATCGAGCTCGCTGTCGGTTAGGTCCCACGCATTCTTGGACGGGTGAAGTGCGTACATCTTAACGTTCTGATATCGACTGAGGGTTTCAGTAAGTCGTTCCTCGCGCAAGCGTAATAAATTAGGTCTCCACGATCCGAGTGCGTGTTTCAGCAAGTTTGTTTATATTCAATGCTTTAGAATCATCACAGTTATAAACACTTTTCTCGTTGCCTTGAGCAAAATTGACATGCGGAGGTTCATACAAATTTCAAGTTACTCCAATGAATAACCCCAAGGCAGAGTATCCGTTGAATCATACATCAACATTCTCTTATCATGTCTCCAGCTTAGAGCAATTTTTTTCTGTGTCGCAGTATGAACAATGTGTTTTTTACTTTGAATTAAATTTTGAGGTTTGACTACATTTTTATGTTCAAACAGACACATTTTGTAGTCGTCAAGCGTAATAGTTTTGAGCGTTGAGCCCTTGATGCCTTTTGCCCGCTTTTTTTCACCATTGTCGCCAAAAATTTTGTAAGCATACAATTTTGCCCTCAATCCGATAAACTCCTCCATGATATTACCATTGTTTTCGTCCTTCATCAGACCCAATACTTTTTTATTAGCTTGTGGAATACCATACGGATTGTCAACCGGATAATCCGAAGTGTCAAATTTGTGTATATCTCCTTTTATAATTTGGTAAACGTTGGGTACCTTGATGTGATAGATGAGGCTGTCGGTGTCTGTATATAATAATTTCGCTTTTTGTCCAAAAGTCGTCTTCATGTAATAATAGTGAAAGTCGTAGAGCCAAAGTTTGGAGATGTCGAGGATCGAATATCCAACGTATATGGGCTTGTTGAATAAAACGCTGGCCTTGTTGAGTTCTATTATCACCATATCACGGTCGAATATAGTGCAACTGTGGAACGTTGGTTTAGCGATCTGTGCTTTTGCCCCCCACCGTCCACGCCATTCCGTCACAAGCCGCACTTCTTTGTGCTTTCGCACATTTTCCATTGTTTTCCCAAATACGGCATTATTCATTAATTTGTAAAAATTTTTTTCAAACTCGTTGTTCGATTTTTTTCTCAGTTCCGTGTTCACGTCGATGTATTTCTTGAGCCAGGGCATCTGTCGAAATTTCAGCACGCGATGAATGTGTGTTACACGAAGACCCAATTTTGTGCACTGTTTCAAATTTCTGTAGTGAATAACGTATTTCTCTTTCGGCAACAATGTTGTCATTAATTTTTTCAAACCTCGAGCCTCAGAAGCAAAATGTTGGGGACACAATGGAAGGTCTTTGTGATTTTCATGTAACTCGCGAGGATACTCGAGATCGACTTCGAAAATATAACCGACCGGAGAATCATCTGGAATATTTTCAATGTCCTCTTGGAAATTTTCCACCCAAGCGAAAGAGCCGCAAGGTAATGCCTCGCTCATAGCCGCACCATAAAGATTATTAACGTCGAAATACATCAAATATGATTCTTCTTTTTTTGAATCGTATTCGTCTTTCATGTAGCGATTGTTGGCTTTCGCGTATCTATTCGAACACTGTGCCACACCACCGCGGATTCCCTTCTCGATGAACATTAACATGTCAACATCGGTCAAAAGTTCGAGTTCGATACCGGTGCACTTCAGCATCGCGTCGAACGAGAGACCCGGAGCCGTATAATAATGCAGAGGATCGAGAGCGTACGTTTCCATGCAATTTCGTCGAAAATTTTCGAAAATGTCCGTCAAAAGCAGTACATCGGTTTTCAGGTACAAATCCGAATATTCACCCAATGTGCGCACATTGAACGTTGTCCATACGTCGCGAGCATGCGCATAATCATCGTCCGAGATGTTTGAGCTTTGAAGTTTTGAAAAAAAGTCTTTTTTCTCCGGTAATTCGGTCTCGTCGAGTCTCCTCCAATCATCAACGTAATCATATGGAAAAACACCTTTTCGCGTTAGTAATTGAAATTTCGCATCAGTATCGCAAAATCGTCGTGTTATGGTTTTTTGCTCGTGTTTCAGATACGATGCTAATTTGTCGATGCTACTTGCCATGAATCTGAACGAATCGATAAATCGATATTGTACACGTGTTCCTTTGACGGTTTTGATGAACGAAATATATTTCTCCTTATTCACCGGCAAAAGCTTCACCGATCCTTCAAAGTTTTTCGCCAAAGCTTTTATCAAAAAATGCGCATCGTAACCCGACAAATTATGAAATATAATGGGAACAACGTGAGAATTTTTGTAATTTAAATTACAACCCTGATGAGCAGCACCTCGATACTTTCCCGTGAAATGACAATGATCTCGTACTTTTGTCGCGTTGACGATGAACGGTTTTTCACAGATGTGACACTTTTTAGCCGAACGAAAATTGTCACTTTCACGCGAGTTCAACGGATTCATCGGCACTATTGTTTGGAAAAGCGTGTTGAAAGACACCGCCATTTCTTGCAATTTACGCATAAACCACTCCACGCAATCTTTCCCCCGATGAAATTCATACTTCGATTTCGATTCGTCGAAACTGCAGTGTACGTAATAGGCGATACTGTGAGGCGTATGCTTTTGATAATTCATCGTATTCTTTTGCGGGCTTGTTACCGGCTCGAGAAGACATTCTAAATCTGCATAGATCGCGAACGGCACAGCTTCTTTGTATTTATAGTTTTTGAATTTTAAAATGGTCGCCTCATCTTTTGGAAAAACAACACGACAATGATTAACGTTTGCACAGTCTATTTGATGTTTATTCAGAGTATCTTGTATTTTAAAGTGGCACAAACATCGATCGCACAACCACGCTTGATGATCTGTCTTTGATATTTGCGCGCTCACCAATCTCGAGATGTTTTTTATCCACGCAAAATGATGATAGACTTTCTCGATATCATCATCATCATCATCGTCATCATCATCATCGTCGATCGAATCAATCGCTTCTATCATAAGCAAATGTATCGCAGGTCTTTTCGATATCTGCTTGCTAAGATGTACTGGCACAATTTCGCTCCGTCCATTTACACGTTCTATACCATACACATGAATTGATAATCCATTAATTTTTTCGAATCTTTCAATATTCGATAGACGCATCGGAAAATCGAATCCTTGATAATTAAGCACTTCGTTAAAGTGTGGATAAGAATTTACACTTTCAGGATGTGACTGGGGAGGTGACAAGGCTGCCACTATAGACCATAGGAAGCAGTAGGCATCAGTGTTCCGAATGTTTACAACGGCTCGCTTCAGTTGAATATCTCGAGGCATAGGTGTGAATGTGGATAAACCGCCAAGCAATGGTGTGTATGAATTTATGCTAACGAGGAGATGATCGACTTCATGCAAAGACCAGCCCGATTCTTTTTCCTGAAAATCTTCGATTTTTACGAGCAGTTTTGATTGCACGTATTCCATGCACCATTCATCAATATTCGTTGATAAGGAAATGCTCGCGTTCCTCGTTTGAAATGTTTTTTGCTCCTCGATGATCTCGTCTATCTTCGAAAGATGGAATTTGCACACTAGCGTAACGTGGACCTTGATGTTATTTTCTTCTCTCACGACTGTTTTTAATTTCGGCACCACCACTTTCTTCGCATCTTCGAGAAAATTCGACACATCTTTGTGGTTCAAATTGATTATAGCACCAGTTTTTATTCGACCTTGAAATGCTGATTCTATATCAACCCATTTCACTGCACCGCTCGCGACACTCAAACCAGCACCACTTATTCGCGCGTCGATACGCGCAATTTTTTCTTTTAACGATAGCAGCTTAGCTATACTAGCCTGAATTCGTAATTTTTCACCCGTCTTGAGATGAAATGTTCTTAGAATTTTGGTCAATTGTTTAATATTGACATCGCTGAACTTTGTTAATTTTTCTATTTTAATGCGAGAAACGTTGTTTTTGAGCGCAGAGTACGCTCTTTCCAACTCGTCAATTATTTTCCGATACTCGTGAACATCCATTGTGAACTGTGCGCTTGATTGATCGAAAGTGTTGCAGTTTTCAGCGTAGCGGTTTCTTAAAGACTTTTTCTCCTATTAATGTTATGATTACTCCCCCTCCCCCGCTCCTTTGACGGCATTTGGAATTGTATCGGTGAATCGTACTTCGATAGCAATAGTTTGATGAATAATCGAGCGGTCACATGTAAACGAACACGCTAAAAAGCCGCTCGTCTCTTTTGGCAATGTGCGCCTCCCTCGCTCATTTTAATAATTTTATTCCTTAAATAAAAACCTTTGACGACTACCGCTATCATCTGCTAACAATATTCATTTACACTAAGGCGGATTGCCGGCATCACATCGTCTCTCTCTCTCTTCCACTGTCGTCACATTTTCTGTTTATAATATGCGTCAACATCGTGTCACCCTTTTGGATGACGGCGCGTTAAAGAGATGCATTGTTTGTCTCTCTCGCGCTATGATGGTTCAGTCTTTCGTTGAGAAATATGATTGGACTTATGTTCTTACACGTCTTAGCGAGCTCATAAGTCGAAAAACTTAGCTTGTTACCGAACACGGCTTTTGTTTCTCACACAGGGAACAGAGGGAACAGGGAAAGACCGAGTATTTGTTACACGCGCCCATTTTTTTGCCAACACGTGCGATCGAAGATATTGCATCAGACTGAGCTAAATGATCCCTTTCATTTGGTCACCTCCTTCCTTTGATGATTGACCGCCGCGATGCCGTTTCCAATAAATCCTCCCGCGCCATAGCTGCGCCATTCTCCATGTGCATGTTTACGCAAAAGTTCATAATCAACGTTTGATAAGTGCCGACCTGCATAGACACGCACCACTTCCGAGAAATTTCGAGTCTCCAAAAAAGTTTACAATAAATCAACGTTTGATATATACAGCGTTCGATGGAATCGGACGACACGCGTTGATAAGTGCTGTCCTGCAACGACACGCACCTCCTCCAAGAAATTTCGAGTCTTCAAAAAAGTTTGTAATAAATCAGCGCTCGATATATACAACGTTCGATGGAATCGGGCGACACGCGCCGTGAACCCCCCCCCCCCCCCTGCCTTCTCGAGAATTCACATCCAGGCCAAAATACCCCCTCTCCGGGGGGTTCGTGTCCCGGCTAAATCGGGGTTCGTGTCTCGACTAAGTGTCGGTAAATGTCGGTGCAGGGATCTGTGAGTAGAACCGGCCCCATATAACTACTACTTACCTTTCAGGATTTACTTACAAAGTACAGTCTAGCGTTGCCTTTGGAAAATCAAGAAGCGAATACAGTCGCAAAAGCCATGACCACCGAAATTATTTGCAAATTCGGCGCTCCGTCAATAATTTTGTCGGACCAAGGGACGAATTTTCTGAGCGCGACTTTCAAAGGGATATGCGAATTACTCGGAATAGAGAAAATTCAAACAACCGCATATCATCCGCAATCAAACGGAGCCCTGGAAAGATCCCACAGGACTCTCGCAGAATACCTGAAAAATTTCATCGGAGAGGACCAAAAAAATTGGGACGAATGGTTGCCGTACGCCATGTTTACGTACAACACCACGCCTCACTCGGTGACCAAGCTCACACCACACGAATTGGTTTTCGGAGAGAGAGCAGAGTTACCGACGGCTTTGTAGCAGGCCCCGCGAACGACCTACTCGTACGAGGACTATGCCGCGGAATTGCGGGAACGCCTGCGGGCAGCATGGCAGCAGGCGCGGGAGAACGTGAAAGAAGTCAAGGAAAAGGCGAAACAACACTATGACAGAGATGCAGCGGTGGTAGAATACCGCCCAGGCGACACCGTCCTCCTCCTCGACGAGACGGTCAGACGAGGACGCTCGGCTAAGCTCACACCCAAATGGGTGGGGCCTTATACAGTCAAAAGCAGAGAGTCGAGCGAAACCTATGTTATCGGCCGCGGGCGGAAAACGACGCGCGTGCACGCGAGCCGCATCAAAGTGTACGTTACCCACTAGTAAGGGCAACGTACGCACCAGCACACACACACCGTCGCGGGAGTCATCGCACCGCGAAGAGCCTCGCACGGCTCAGCAAAAAAAAAAAACAACCAGAGAGAGTTAGAAAATGAAAATTTCTCGAAACAAGTGGAAGAAAGATAGAAAAATAACCGAGCGATATTTTCCGCAGGTTATTACCCCTCGTCGCTATCGCCGCCGAGGGAGGCGAGAAAACATACCGGGTGGACAAATTTTCAACCAGCCCAGGGATTTATTATGAAGAAATAGGAACTTTATCCGTAACGAGTGACACATGGAAATTAATCATGAAAATGGACCTCGGATCGTTAGAAAAACAAGAAAGGGAAATAAAAAATACATTTACAAACCTAACAGGGCTGTGTACTTGGGCAGCTACGAAGGACGTGCTATGCAATAAGATTGCCGACACAGCAGCAAAAATGCTACAGAGGACCGAGCAAGAGCTACGAGCGATCCACGATATAACAGGTGGCGAATTAACACGTCACCGTAGAGGCATAATTAACGGCCTTGGCTCGATTATCAAGGCAGTCACGGGAAATATGGACGCACAGGATGCTGCGGAAATTAACGAACAACTTAACAAATTGGGGACCAATCAAAACGCTTTGGAAAACGCCCGCAACGAAAACGTTCAAATTCTCGAGTCGACATTACACCTGTTCAACAAATCAACAACACGGTTCGAGGAAAATCAGAAACAATTACAATCACTCGTCGTGAACGTACGGGACAGCCTGACAAACCGTCTGGACAGGTTAGTTGAACGACAACAAATTGATGAGAAACTTACCACAATGGGAATGATCACCGAATCTCTATTGAGCGAAGTCAGACAACTGACAGATTTTATAGCAGGGTTATCATAAGGATTAGTTAATCCAAGCATATTGCCTCCGGGGCAAATGGCGGATTACTTGAAAAATGCCATTATATACTTGCCAAGAGATCTGTCGTTTCCGACGCCCGTGCGGCCGGAGGAAATGCCAAAATTATTGGAAATTAGCGAAGTAGGTGCGTATTACGTAGGGACGGAACTCGTCCTGGTCATCAAAATTCCATTAATAAATCACGAGGAATACATAGTAAATAGAGCGTATCCATTGCCCGCGAAGATCGAAGGGAATCACTTTCAATTTATAGAGGTAACAAATGCAATCGTCATAGTCGAAAAAACGCGAAGATCTTGTTTAATGACGGACGAGAGAGAGCTGCGATGGTGCAAAAAATTTAAATCTCATTATCTATGTAGCCTAGACGCGCTATATTACCCACGCACACTTGCACGTCATGCGAAACAATGATGTATATCACGCATAATGTTAAAAATGCGGAATGCCATCAGCGCATCGTACAGTTAAACAATACGCTAATAATTGCGTTAGAACACCGTGGTAAATGGTTATACGTAGCGCCAGAACCTGAAACATTATTAATCGAGACAGAACATCCCAAACTCTTCATTATGGATCAAGCCTATGGTGAATTCTTTGCAAAAAACAAAATCTCGGTAATGAATATGGACATATTCGCTTACGTAAATTCAAAATTCATTTATATTGTAAAATATTTCGCAACTCAAATCACAAATCTTTATAACGATGTCATTTAAAAAACATTTTATCTTTCGCGTCATTTGCACCAACGGACTTTGCTCATTTTTATATGAAAAGCCCAGGTTACATGGCTCATGTTGCAGGCGAAGTCATCCGTATCATAAAATGCATCCCCGTTAGCGTAACAACTCGAGAAACGGATGAATGCTATTAAGAAATTCCAGTAAAAAGAAATAACGAATCATTATTTATGACACCAAAAACTCACATCTTAGTAAACACGGGACATCAAATCGAGTGCAATCATTTTCTCCGTCCTATGTACTATATCGATAACGAATGGTATCAAGCTCTTCCACACTTGTCACTAACCAAATCTCCGGGAACAATCAGTGCTGGAACAAAACAAACATGGAAATTTTCAACTCCCGCACATCTCGCAAAATCCGGAATTTATACCGAAAAAGATTTAGATAGCTTACGTACAAGCTTGATGTTCCCTGTAGAAAAAACAGCGGTTTTAAACACTTTAGCCAGGGGGGCATCGGGACAAAAACTCACGGACCAAGGAATATCAATCAAACACTGGGTTAATGAAAATATTATTCAGGAAGCGGTTGAAAAAACTTGCGGAAAAATGTACTCTTTTTTTAATACAATAGGAACATTTAGCACAACCCTACTAGGAGCATGGGTAACAATTCGAGCCATTAAGGGGTCACGTACAGTTAGGACTTCGAAAAAAAGAGGTTTTTTGCGAATTTTTTTTGGGGACACATTTAAATAATTAATCGTAAATCTTTTTCCATACAAAAGACATATATTTTAAGTAAATAATACAATTTTTTCATTGCAAAATATGCAGAAATTTTTCCATAACCGCACGTAACGTAGGGGTCCCAAAAAAAAAGGTCCTCCGCGGTGATCAGTGCAGCTCGTCACCGGATCGTCTGAAATTGAAATAAAAGTAGGGATCATTAGTTAATGACATAATGCTCCGGTTGATCGAAGGATTTGAAAATTTTATGATTTTTCACAAAATGGTGGATGTTGGAAGTCAAAGTTGTGTTTTCAACCCAAATTTTGCTCACATTTTCAGCTATAAAAAAAAAAAAAATAATCGCATAGAAAAATCCTTCGTTCATCCGGAGGACAATTATGTCGAGAAAAAGTGAGCAAAATTTCAAGTCGATCGGTAAAGCCGTTTCCGAGGTACAGTGATCACCGTGTTCGAAAACATAGTTTCGAGAAAAACGCATTCAAAGTTTTCAGTACGATTTACATGCAGAAGAAAAATTTATGTCGGGACTTACAGTGAATCGTCTATTCCAGCACCATAAACGGTCCCTTCTTTCTCTTTGTCAGCTGCCCGAGCGGTAATTTTGAGCCTTCGTCGCATTATTCTGGCCTCTCGAGTATTCTGTGTTGATCGTCGGGCAGCTGTCGCAACTCGAATAGAATCCTCTTCCTTGGCGAAATCGTGGGCGTGAGGTCCTAGTTTAATCCCCATAGCGTTCCGATTCCTATTACACGCATGGCTAATTCAAATCTTCGATTTATTTCGTATGAATGTTTAATGAACCCGCAGGATGCAATGTATTCCGGAGCGCAGTTTTCACAAGTAAAAGAAATTTTAAATCCAAGTCCACGTTCGCTCACGATGCCAAACGACACTTCGCCGCTACACTTTGCACATTTCACCAGTTTCGCGATCGCGGAAAATACAGAAAAAAAATTAATAATTCTATAATCTATAGAATAAGTTTTAGGGACATGGTATTCGTGTTGATTTTTCAGTTTTTTCGCAGACGTACTCGTTCCGCCATCATCTATCTCTGCAGTTTTCGGATTGAAAACCTGTTTTCTTTTCCGGGATCTCGACTTATAAACTCTTCGAGACTTCCTCACTTCTCTTGAAACTTTTTTATCCATTTTTATCGAATTTAATACTGTTGTATTGTTACGTCCCAGCTGTCACGCTCGGACGGGTCCACCGCCCCTATCTTTTTTTTTCTCTTTCATTCTTCTCTCGAGACACTACCAGCAGATACACGTGAATGGAGTACCTATATTTTTCTTTAACACAATTAGAAGGGAAAGTACGTAGTTTTTCATAAGGACACCGAAGGAAACACCGAAACCTTCGTCCCCTTTTTTTCCCAGTAAACAATAAGTAAATATAACAGCTAAGGAATTTTTCCGTGGAACTACTAAAATTCCACACGAGCAAAAAATAACTACTTTCACACTTCCGAAAATCCCAAAGTCGTTAAAGTTAGCATGAATTGAACAACGAATCAATCACACCATTCTGGTCATATCCTTACTACAAGTGAAAGGAAAGGTAGAAGACATTACAAATCACAGAAATTCCGTCAAATCTCCATGCAGCTAGCACGTGACAAAACAGTCAAACTTAAACTATGTAGAAAAAAAAGGGATACACCTTTTTTTTCGAACTCAAACAATCCGAAAGCGCTTTCCACGAACAAGCACAATTGTTTATCACGCACTACTTTGTTACCACATCTCGACCAATCACAAAATTTACAACGAAACTTTAACGACGTCCCAACCAATCCTACAAAAACGACTATGTAAAATCAGAGCACCACTCCCACCTTTTTCCCAAAAAGGACGCGGACAACAACGCTTAAAAAGACAACCACCCAACAGGGTGTTGTGCAGTTTCTACCATTCGCTCGACGAATGCAGTCTGTCGTCGAAATCTAAACGTTACGCAATATCTCTTCACCGAATTCGACTTTACGTCATCAGAATCTCTGTATTGCGAACAACGAATATAACAGACAAATTTATCTTAAAAGATTAATCATCTTTCTTGTACAACTATAACGAATTAATTGTTAACTAGTGGTTAAAATAAAGTGTTTAAACAAATATCACAGACCAACAAAACGATTATTCGAAAGATCCGCCGTGATCTCCAGACGACATCACCTTCTCCGAAGAGTAAAAATCCTAAATCTTCAACATTGTCAATAAACTGTAATTCGCGGGTCACGGTTTCACCAACCACAGACTCACTGGCGAGCCATCATTCGAATTGCTCGCGCCCTATATCTGGTAAACACGTGACTCGAACCAAATTCCCTTCTCGGGACGTAACAGTTTATTATAACAATAAAACTGGTGGCAGCGGAAAACAACGAATTCACACCAGCAATAAAACTGGTGGCAGCGGAAAACAACGAATTCACACCAACAATAAAACTGGTGGCAGCGAAAAACAACGAATTCACACTAACAATAAAACTGGTGGCAGCGGAAACCAACAAATTACATCACCAATAAATTCGGTGACTGTAAAACTGACGAGAGCTTCACCTTGTTACCACTGTACAAACCGGTGGCAACGCAAAAAGGAGCGCTCAATCGTCTGAAGTTTATTATAACAATAAAACTCATGTCGTCCTGCGATAATCGTTCAACAACACTGATCGGTTAACCTCACCAACGAAGTGCAGCTCATAACCTGTACGGTCAAAACAACGCATAAATCAACACGGTCAACATCCAAAGGGTCTCAGGTAGCTCACCAACGCTCCAGCAAACAACTCATCACTTCAAAGAAGCAGCGTGAAGTAACGTACTCAACACATCAAGCAAACGTATCATCTCTACAAGATCTTCTATAAAGTAAGTCCCAAATTTTATAATGCCGGAAATCGATATGGAAACATCCGATGCGGGGCAACCACAACAACAACAGCCACAACAATTCGTGCCTCAAATACCACACGCGGCACCTCCAATATACGCGCCGTATCCACCTCCTCCACCGATAGATAATAATTTATACCAATTACATAATAATTATAGAGATTTTACCAAATATATACCAGAGTTCGATGGGACACATACGTCATGCTCATTAATAACTTTTTTAAACTTTTGCGAATCCGCGAGAGAATTTATTCCCGCCGTAGGCGAAAGACCAATTGTCGCGCTTTTAAGAAGTAAATGCAAGGGCATCGCCTGCGAAACACTCGAAAGTTTATCTGTTCCCACCATTGAAGAGCTCACAAAAACATTAAAGCGAAGATTCATAATTCGAAAATCTCTAATTCAATGGATCACTGAAATAAAAAATTTTCAACAATCAAACAAAGAGTCAGTGATAGAATTCCATAAAAGATTAATATCACACCTCTCACAAATTAAAGAAGCAGTGAATAACGCATTTTTACACAACCCAACGGGAGCTGAGGAATTCGCGACAGATTTAATCGCTGATCAATTCAGAAAAGGTCTTAAATCGTCATATCGCTCACACATTACTTTCGAACCCAAACCAAACATCGACAATACTTTGAGAGAAGCATTAGATCTCGAACAGACAATGGGCACAGACATAGAGACTGACGACACCAAAACTTGCTTACCTATTCAACCCCAAAATAAATTCAGTAACCTATACAATCAAAAGAAAAGTTACGATCAAACAAATAAACCTTTGGGAAAATACTGTAGCCATTGCACAAAAACCAACCATACCATTAACGAATGTTATGCTTTGGCTCGATCAAAAAACTCAGAAAACATACAAGAAAATAACAAAAACGTCACATGCAATTATTGCAAGAAAAAGGGTCACTGGGTTAAAGACTGTCGGAAAAGAGCATACAATAATGGTCGGAAAGCAGTACAAAACCAAACAGGTAGTCAACCGGGAAACGAAGTGTCAACCCCTCGACAGGGCGCTGCGATGGGGCCACACTCACAAGAGCGCCAGGGCTAAATAAAAGGGAAAAGGTACCGAAGATCCTTCGAGCAGATTGTAACTTAAATATAATATCTGATAGTTACAATGCCCCAACAATAATAATAAACTCAGGAAGTTTACGAAAATCTGACACATTATTTCTCGCAGACTCAGGATCTCAACTTAACTTAATTAAAATCGAAAACATCCCTGATAAAAGCTCGATCGATCAATCAATAATCTATGAATTACATGGTATCTCAGAAACGGACAAACCGAAGACATTAGGAAAAACGTATATCGAAATAAACAACAAATCAGAGTTATTTAACGTTGTCGGGAATAACTTCCCAGTAGAATTCGACGCGATACTTGGGCACGAAACCCTTGGTAATAGTAATGGTAAAATTGATTGGAAAACGAGGTACGTACGAGTAAACGACGTAGACATTCCATTCACAAACACAGAATCAATTCTTCTGCGGGCCAGACAGAAAGCGATCATGTTTGTCCGGGTGGATAATACGTTGAAAACGGGATATGTACCGCGCTTGCCGCTGGGAAATGGTTTATTCGCGGGTGAAGCATTGGTAACAAACACCAATGGAAAAGCCTACTTATACGCTATCAACACCACAAATGAAGACGTAAAGATAACAGTCCCTGTAATTTCCTTATATCCTTTCGATATGAGTATAGACGAGGACGGTCAAACAGACAATAGTCACGCAAAAACCCAGACCTTAGAACACAAAAGCGCTACTCGGACGCGAGAGACCCGTGTTAATGAGGTAATGAATCTTTTGCGTCTTGACCATCTTAACGACGAAGAGTATAATGCGGTTTCACACCTTGTAGGAGAATACGCAGACCTCTTTCATTTGCCAGGCGAGACTCTCCGGTCAACCAATGTTTGTACGCACCGAATCCCTACTGTGGATGACCTGCCGGTCAACACCAGACAATACAGGCTCCCTCCTTTTCAAAAACCGGAAATAGAAAAACAAATGAACGATTTATTATCTTTGAATATAATCGAACCATCAAACTCGCCATACAACTCACCTATATGGATAGTTCCCAAGAAAACCGACTCTAAAGGTAATAAACGATGGAGACTTGTGATAGATTTCAGAAAATTAAATGATAAAACAATTGGAGATGCATACCCTTTGCCTTTGATAACCGATATTCTCGATCAACTTGGAGGAGCAAAGTATTTTTCTATCTTCGATTTAGCATCAGGTTTTCACCAAATTAATATGGATCCAAAAGACAAGCATAAAACAGCTTTTACGACCCCACACGGTCACTACGAGTTTAATAGAATGCCATTCGGGCTTAAAAATGCACCGGCTACTTTTCAACGCTTAATGGATCTCGTTTTAAAAGGACTACAAGGTAACGACCTTTTTGTCTACCTGGACGATATAGTTATATACGCTCGCTCAATAGAAGAACATAAAACCAAATTCAAAAAGCTTGCTGAAAGGTTACGCAAGGCAAATCTCACTTTGCAAACAGATAAATGCGAATTTTTAAGAACGGAAGTACGATATTTAGGACACTTGATATCAGCAGATGGATTAAAACCTGATCCCAAAAACATTGCAGCTGTGAAAGAGTTTAACGTTCCAAAAACTCAGAAAAACGTAAGAGAATTTTTAGGTCTCGCCGGTTACTATAGGCGTTTCATTAAAGATTTCTCAGCAATAGCCAAACCTTTGTCTGATCTCACGAGTAAAAATAATAAATTCATTTGGACTTCCGAACATCAATTAGCATTCGAAACTTTAAGAAACAAACTTTGCTCTACACCAATTTTGCAATATCCAAATTTTTCTGAACCTTTTATTGTAACAACCGATGCATCCAATTATGCGGTCGGTGCGATTCTATCACAAGGAAAAATCGGGGAAGACCCAATGATAGCAGCAGCATCAAGAGTTTTAAATAAAGCCGAAAAAAATTATTCGACGCTAGAAAAAGAAATGGTGGCAGTAATGTTCGGCTTAAAAACCTTTCGACCTTACCTTTATGGTAGGCAATTTACATTGTTGACTGACCATCGACCACTTGTCTGGGTAAATTCGATGAATGACCCGACATCTCGTGTACTGAGATGGAGAGAAAGATTAAAGGAATTCGATTTCAAAATCCAGTACAAACCAGGGAAAGTAAATACGAATGCGGACGCATTATCTCGCAATCCCGTTACTTTACCCATCAAACGCAAATGGCGAATTAACACGTCCCCTCACGGAGAACGAACACTAAATCTACAACCAGGAATAGCGAGGCTATGTTCTTCCTCCTCGGACTCAGATCGCCAAGAAAATCAAAAGAAAATTAAAATGATAGAAACAAATTCAGAAGAAAATTTCTCAAACTCCTCCGTAGAAAACGAATCTACGAATATTCCCCAAATAACTGAGCCCACTGATATGGCAATTCCTAGAGACACATACACAGGCGCGGTTATGCAAGGATCTGACAAAAATCTAAATGAAGAAAATCGGCTTGATCAACCGGTTAATCAACATGAAAACGTTAAAGAGACGAAAAGTCTCGGGGACAATCAAACTCAAAATCTCAGTCTAGACACTCGAAAATCCCCCGTTATAGTTCCTTACACAAATCAGAATCTAAATCAGGTAAAATCAGTGGAACAAAATAAACGGAAAAATCATAAGAAACGATATAAACCGTTCCGAAATCAATCGACAATTGACGCATCGTCTTCAGAAGAAGACGAAGAAAATACAATTTATATAGCTCCCAACCACGAGGCTATCAATAAAACTCCTTTATCCTCGGATATGGAGTCAGGTAACGACGAGTTACACAAAAAAATAGTGAGAGTAAATAAACCCTCCTCTAGGACCGTCAATCCACAGGTACAAGCAGAAAGCAATGGGAACAATAATCCGCGGACACCATCACCACCGGCGCACCAAGAATGTAGCGCCGTGGCTAGCACTTCCACTCCGCTTAACCCTTCAGGTAACGAAACTCTGGATAAATCTAGAGAAGACAGCTTTCACCAAAATTACGATCAGGAACTCCCAGAAAAACGGTCACCAAGCACAGCCGAAATTTCCCCATTCATTGCGAAGCGAGTAAAAAGGAAATTGAACAAATCTTCCGACGCGTGCGACAGACAAAAAAATCTAACTAAAGGAGAACTTGCTCTCGAAATTATGGAGGTCTCTCAGGAGCAACGACCCCATCATAAATCAGATAGCGAAAATGAAGAATCGCTACAACAACTTAGCACACCAGGTGCAAACCTCGAAAATTCAATACAATTCAGATCCTCAGATGAAGAGACCAGAAGTCCGAACCGAACGGGTCCTACTATAATAATGACAGATGCCATAAACCCCACCATAATAAAAGAAATGGAAGGTCCGATACTTCGAAGATCCAGCAGAAACAGGAAACAGAAAAAATGTCCCTGCTGCTCGGACACAGAAAGTCATGCACACGCAGAAAAAACACAGGCTCGACCCAAAAGAACAAAAGCAAAAGGACTAAACTCCGAAATCCAGACATCCGTAAGAATAGAAAGAGTACCCCTAGGACATCGCACACCTGTTCAAAAATCAAACGAATCCTCGAATGAAAACGTGCCCGAAACAGAAATTACAACTACACCAAAAGAAAACGAGGCATGCAACTTACGAAACACGCATACACCGATAGAAGTGAACGTAAATGTCAAACACAAAACGAATACATCGATAGAACTCTCAGTTAATGATGAATCTGATTTCGAAACCATAAATGTCGTTGAAACCAGAGATAACCTGGAAATGATGAGAGATAATTACATTTGTTTTATCTCAGCTGACGGAACAGTGTCAAATGAAATCGGTAGAAGATTGATAGAACTCGGTCTATTGAAGAATTTAAATCCATACAACACTTTCGACATCGGTCAAGTATTACTATCGGAGACACCAAATAGAAAAACCTTTGCTTTGGTAGTTCAGGAAAACAACTCGTCCCCATTGATACAAGAAAATTTCACACTAGCATTTGAAAACTTGAAAATGAAAATGGAAGAATTAAACATCAAAACGGCAGCCATATCTCGCGGACGTAGTAATTTAAATGATAACGTATAGACAAAAATAAAGAACATCATTCGAGAAACTTTCTCTCGAACCAACATTAAAATCAAAATTTGTAAGGATGAAATCGTAATTCCCTCCGTCGAAGACAGACCCGGGATAATCCAAGAGTGTCACGAATCCCCTATTGCAGGCCATAAAGGTGTAACCAAAACATATAATAGAATCCGACAAAAATATTTCTGGGATAATATTAAAAAACAAGTAGAAGATTACGTTAGACAATGCGAAAGTTGTCAGCGAAGAAAATTAGTGAGAATCAAAACAAAACAACCAATGGTGATCACCGACACTCCACTAGACGTGTTCGATAAAATATCAATGGATATAGTCGGCCCAATCTCTCCAGAATCTGAACTTGGTCATCGTTATATCCTCACAATTCAAGACAATTTATCAAAATTCTCGTTTGCAATCCCAATAGTAACCGCGAGCGCTAAAGAAATTGCTTTCGCACTAGTAACGGAATTTATATGCTTATTCGGTTGTCCAAAGGTAATTCTAACTGACCAAGGAGCAGCATTCATAGGTCGCATAATGCAACAATTAACTAAAGTATTAAAAATCAAACAAATTAAAACCACCGCATTTCATCCTCAGTCAAATGGATCTTTAGAAAGAAGCCACCAAGTGCTAACTGATTATTTAAAACATTACACGAACAAAAAGGATTGGCACAAATGGCTAAGACTAGCTACCTTCGCTTATAATACAAGCGTACACGAAGGAACAAAATATACACCGTACCAGGTAGTCTTAGGTAGAGAGGCTCGTTTACCCTCGCAATTCGCGTACCTCAACGAACTGCCTACTTACGACGAACATGTAAAAGATCTGGCAAAACAATTGCAAGAAACCAGAAAATTGGCACACAACAACTTAGAACATGCAAAAATAAAATCTAAAGTTCATTACGATAAGAAGATAAACCCAGTAAAATTTCAAATCGGAGACAAAATCTATCTAATCAAGAATCAAAAGAACGGAAAGTTTGACGATAATTACAAAGGTCCATACACAGTTACGCAAACCTTTTCGGATCAAAACGACATCGAAATCGAGTTAGAAAACAAGAAACGCAAATTCATTCATTGCGACAGGGCAAAATTAGCCCATTAAAATACCCACTACAAGCTCACGCACCATCCGAAATCACAACCCTTTACGCGACCAGCAAAACAAAAAAAGGGAAGGGCAAAAAGAAAGGCGAACAGAGAAAACTTTCGGAAATTCGTAGACACGAAGCAATGCCTTCTACAAACCCTCGTTCTCAGCATGACGATATGCCCTTACGAACTCAGAGCAAACTTATTTTAAAATACTTACGATAAAAATAACATTAACAAATTTATGAACATAAGTCTATGTAACCTGACCTCTTAATAATAGTGAAAATCAATGTATCCCTAACACATATATCGTAAAAAAATTGTCTCACTATTGTAAAGGCAAACATTGTAAGCCTACTAATTTATTTTACGAAAAACAATTACCTGTAATCTATCTCGTATGCGAATTTGTAAACCTTAAACATACGAAATAATCATAATTATTCTAGCAACACTTACGAAAATTATCACGATAAGTTTTTACTCATACGTAGATACACCTCATTCATACATCTACGAATTACAGAAAAATACAGATACCTTAGTTCACGTGCGTTTACGAAAACGTCAAGTTTTTTTCCTCAATTGAGCGGGACGCTCAATTTTAGGGAGGGGAAGTGTTACGTCCCAGCTGTCACGCTCGGACGGGTCCACCCCCCCTATCTTTTTTTTTCTCTTTCATTCTTCTCTCGAGACACTACCAGCAGATACACGTGAATGGAGTACCTATATTTTTCTTTAACACAATTAGAAGGGAAAGTACGTAGTTTTTCATAAGGACACCGAAGGAAACACCGAAACCTTCGTCCCCTTTTTTTTCCCAATAAACAATAAGTAAATATAACAGCTAAGGAATTTTTCCGTGGAACTACTAAAATTCCACACGAGCAAAAAATAACTACTTTCACACTTCCGAAAATCCCAAAGTCGTTAAAGTTAGCATGAATTGAACAACGAATGAATCACACCATTCTGGTCATATCCTTACTACAAGTGAAAGGAAAGGTAGAAGACATTACAAATCCCAGAAATTCCGTCAAATCTCCATGCAGCTAGCACGTGACAAAACAGTCAAACTTAAACTATGTAGAAAAAAAAGGGATACACCTTTTTTTCGAACTCAAACAATCCGAAAGCGCTTTCCACGAACAAGCACAATTGTTTATCACGCACTACTTTGTTACCACATCTCGACCAATCACAAAATTTACAACGAAACTTTAACGACGTCCCAACCAATCCTACAAAAACGACTATGTAAAATCAGAGCACCACTCCCACCTTTTTCCCAAAAAGGACGCGGACAACAACGCTTAAAATGACAACCACCCAACAGGGTGTTGTGCAGTTTCTACCATTCGCTCGACGAATGCAGTCTGTCGTCGAAATCTAAACGTTACGCAACATCTCTTCACCGAATTCGACTTTACGTCATCAGAATCTCTGTATTGCGAACAACGAATATAACAGACAAATTTATCTTAAAAGATTAATCATCTTTCTTGTACAACTATAACGAATTAATTGTTAACTAGTGGTTAAAATAAAGTGTTTAAACAAATATCACAGACCAACAAAACGATTATTCGAAAGATCCGCCGTGATCTCCAGACGACATCACCTTCTCCGAAGAGTAAAAATCCTAAATCTTCAACATTGTCAATAAACTGTAATTCGCGGGTCACGGTTTCACCAACCACAGACTCACTGGCGAGCCATCATTCGAATTGCTCGCGCCCTATATCTGGTAAACACGTGACTCGAACCAAATTCCCTTCTCGGGACGTAACAGTATGCCCAGAGAAATATAACGTGCGCACAGCTCTACGTCTCACAGCAAACTGCTTCAAAGCAGCAATTTTTCGAAAATGTACCTTGGAATATATATATAATTTTCAAAGGTACATTTTCTTATATATATAATAATATATATATGTGTGTATAGGTCACAATAGAGGCACTGACCGGCCTCAGAAGGTCGAGCGCGCAGCTGCCGCTACCTGCCTACTTTGGTGCGCCGGAGACGGCTCCGTTCAAAGTTACATATCTCCATACCCAACAGTCGGATTCGTCTAAAATTTTCACAGAATACTTTTCAAATGTGCTACTTTTAGAAAATGTAAAAAAAAAATCGATTTTTTGAAAATTCTAACTGTACGTGACCCCTTAAACTCATTATCGACACTATAGTTCACGGTTACGCCCTACACACCATTTATGGTTGGAGCATATGGCTGGTCGGAGCTATATGGGATTCAATTACAAACTTGCTCATACATCTCGGAAAACGCGACGTAAACAATTTAATCCAGAGAAACACAGAAAATACACTCACTCAAGTAAACTCGCTCCCCGTAAACGTAAACAATGGCACAAACTCCGAAAATTCTACGCAAACACCTGCGAAGACAAACACAATCACAATCCCTGTGGCACGAGCTCCCGAACCAGCTGTGCAGGCAGCCGCATACTTCCCAATGTATCCACCTATTGACTCTCTGAGTTCTCCCGTATGTGCTCCACGCATGAACACAAACGAGCAAAAAGGATAAATTACCATCAAATCAATTACCACCAAAACTTTCAGTTACCATCGAAAAAACCGTTCAATTACCATCAGGAAATGTTCCTTGAGTTATCATCAAATCTTACCGACGGTCGAATCTTTTACCATAAAATTTTACCGACGGTCAGAATTTTGCAGTTACCATCAAGTTTTACCGACGGTCAACATTTTTCAGATAGTACCACATTTTACCAACGGCCAAAATCTCTCGGTTACCACCGGATTTTACCGGCGGTCAAATCTTGTTCAGGTAACCATAAGTTTTTCTCATCACGGATTACAACGGCCCGCGCTTGATAACGCAAGCCGCGGCCAACAAAAAAAAATTCAAAAAATATATCGCCACGAGCTGCGCTCGGCATTGCAAGCCGCGGCCAACAAAATGTCACCTGAAATTTAGAAAGGGGTTCAAATAATGAAAAACAAACGCTCAACTATATAGAGAAAAAAAAAATTTTACAAATTTATTACAATTAAACAAATAACACATAAATCATATTTTTTCTTTTTTTTCTCCTCCTTCTCCTTTTACAAAAAATTTAAGGAAAATGGAGGGGAGGGGGGGCTCACGATAATTAATCGCGGTCATATGCCCCCAGGACTCCCCAAAGGGTCGCCCAGACCGAATGACCCCAGTTATCTTCGGGATGGTCCTGCCCCCACCTCCCCTCCATCATCCAGCGGACTCCGAAATAATCAAATTCTCCTGCGCCCCCATCCTGGAGCCAGGAGTTAAGATAGCGGCGCCAGTATCTCTCGCGCCGCACCTCCCGCATCGCAGCGTAAAACGCCCGCAAACACTGTAAAGAGAAAAACAACACAAATAATTAACTAAGAAATCTGACTCACAAAAGAAAAAGAAGAAAGATAAATTTTATAAAACTTACCAAACAATTGCGTCGTAAATCGTTAGCACAATCCATATTTTTTTCTCTTCTCATTTTTTTTCACTACCGAACTCTTTAAAGTCGCAATCGAGAATGAACTCCCACCTCCCACATAAGAGACAAAACACGAAACGCGCGAAGACCAAGAAAAATCCCCACCTGTCTTGAGCGATGGCAAAAATTCTAAGGGAATCAAGTAACATGAAAATAAGAATGACCGCGCGCGGACAACGAAACGCGCGAAGACCTCTTATCAAATGTTAAACAACTTCGCGAATCAAGCAGAGCAGTGCATTCAGGTGACATGCAACTCATGCAAAAACTCTACACGAGATATTAAAATATTATTCAGGCAATACTCTTGGCGGTCATCGGTATCACATATTATATTCATTTAATAAATTTTTTACAAAACTACAAACTTTTATCTATTATTAATCAAAATATGCAAGTCATGCATAAAATACATGTATTTCATTATAAACAAATATACTTACCTCTGTATTACATTCTATAAAACATTTGTATTCATTATCATAAAAAATAAGAATCTCATGTAAATGGGCGAGTCATGGTATACAGTTGTTTTTGAGTCTCGTAAATTGAGCGGGACGCTCAATCTTCGTGGTTGGGAAGTGTTACGTCCTAGCCGGTACAATCAAACCCATGCGCATCAACATAACGCGCTCGGTCGGTATCTCATTCTCATGCACCTCTTACCATCACTCATCGATCATAAACTCTTAAGTAATTCTACAATATCATATATTCTCGAATATCGGGTAAATTAACCTAATATAGATACAGAATTTGAAACTGCAGCCACGCATAAACAGCCTGTCAACTTATAGATACTCTGTCTGGCAATATTTTTTCAAATTCCTTTTATTCATATTTCTTTCCACCGAAAGTCTTGGGCGATATCCCTGCTCGAATAACCATAGTTATAAACAAGCTCATTATTATTCTCCGAATATTAACTCGAAACCATACTCCCTTTTTTTACAGGTATTCTCCACGCGAGGTGACGATCTCACGTCACCTTCGCGTGATCGAGATAATCCCCTCTACTAAAACAAAAAGTCTTACAACAATCAAACCAATCAAAATCAACTAAATTTGCAAACTCCGCCTTGCAGAAGCGTAATGGTTAACCCTCTGCAAGACTCTTGGAGAGTTCTCGTTCAACCTTCATAGAGTCAAAACCTCGAAATACAAAATCTCCGCACTTCTCGAACCTCTTGCGAAAAACCGAACTCTGTATAAATACGCACTCTGTAAACTACAAACGAAGGTCTGAAACTATCATTATCAATATTCAACAAGTGAACAAATCTTAATAAAACTTATGTTATCGGTTGTTTAAATATATAAAACCAAGTTTTATTTTATTTCTCTCACCAAAGAGAACCACGTTCATCTCATCAATATCCATACATCTCCTCATTAAATATAAATTGTGTACGGAATTCGCTGGTGATCAACAAAAGACTCACTTGCGCGGAAACTCTACCATAATTCAAAGTTCGCGCCCTATCTCTGATCGCGTCGCGTCTTCATCCAATATCTCCCTCTCGGGACGTAACAATATTATCGAAAAGTTTTTGACAAATTAGTATAAAAACCCGTTTCGAAAAACATTTAGAGAAGTTATTTCCTTTTCATGTTAAGTAAATTCATTTATTTTTCCCTATATGAATCTTTGTAGGGTTTCAAAATTCCAATTATCGAAATTTTTTGAAGATTGTGTAAGTGAATAGAAATTTCGTATGAGTAATGAAAAATCTTGGTATACTACAGTTATTAATAATTAGAAATTTTCACTAAAAATTCATTCGGTTGTTCATATTGCTGTGTATTATGAAATATGCTATTTCATGAAATGTGAAATTAGAAATATTCATTATAGAAATGATTTTTATAGAACGGCAGTTGTAACATACAGAAAAAATCATTTATAATGGAGCAGGGAGCTTCAACATCTGCCAACACGGATCCACGTAAGATTTTGCATGTACTATATGATTGAATATGAAACGGATTGAAAAAGATACCCATTATTAAGCTGCGTTATTTTCTGTTTTTTTTTTATGTTATGAATTCAAATATTTTCACCCACGTTTCGAAGTTTCCGAATTGATAATACACGTGAAAGGAATATCAAATATCCACTAATACACTCTTTTTGGATAACGGTTTTGTTTTCTAGAATCACGCATCTTCTAACACATTTTTACACGGGTTTTTTTAAATGCGTGTTTTTTGCCAATTTCTCGAAATGAATTTCAATCTTGCAATGTTTTGGCGGCGAACATTACAGATATTATCGAAATATTCGTTTCTTGATACAGAAATCCAAGAGAATGAACATGTGCAAACCGATCACATTGGTGCTGATGACCTAACGAACTCTGATATTGATAAGCAAGATGAGCTTCATCTTCTTGTGGCAGAGTGCGAAAAGCACGCCTTTTCGGATGGAGAATTTTTCGAAATCGATACCGAATTCTCTTCGTTCAAGGGATCTCTTTTCGGAATTTGTATTTGTATAATTGTATTTATTGTATTATTTGTATTTGTATAAAAGGTTCCTTCAAGTCACCAACGAATTTCACAACTCACATTAAGGTACGTTTGAACATTCTCCAGTTCTATCATGAAATTATTTCACCATTTCTCTCAGCTATTGACCTATGCCCCATTTATTAATTTATACCATAATATTAAACATATTCGCAGCGATCATATGCAGATGAGTATGCGACTTTCGTGGAATATAGGAAAAAGAAAAATCAAGAGTCAAGGCATCGAGATCGGGAACCTACAAGGACGACGTGCAGATTTTCACAAAAAGACTTCGAGGGAAACGTCACGAATTACATCGTTAAAAATATGGCACCTTTAAGCACTGTGGAAATGCCTTGTTTTAGGAAACTCTTTGATGGTGAGCTCAAATATTGTATGAGTATTGATACGTACAAACCTGCGGTTACGTACAGTGGGTAACAAAAATATTCGGACACCACAGTATATTGGCAGGAATCATCATCTATTGTAGTTGATGTATTGTTGATATTTGTTGACAATAATATATCATCAAATTATATTTACATATAGTCTTTAGATATTTTTTTAAAGGTTTTATAAAATAACGCTCGATTTTCGTGTAACAAAAATATTCGGACACTCAACATACATTGTGAGAAACATGGTCTATGTATCAGCAATTGACCTCCAATGAATGTTTACAAGTATAGTGTGTTTAGTAGCATTTCGCAATGTTGCTTTGTACAATTTGTTACCAGTTTTACTCGTATCACGAGCAAAGATGGGTCGCAAAAGCAAGAATACGTCTTTCAATATTAGACAACTTGTAATTTTCCATCAGGCAAAAGAAAAATCCTATCGGGAAATCGGTATTTTGTTAAACTTAAGTAAAAGCACCGTTGCAGACATCATAAGAAGATTTAAACGCGAAGACCGAATTGAATCCGTGAAGCAGATCGGCCGACCAAGAGTGTTAACGCAAGCAGATCGCAGACAACTAGTGCGAAAAATTAAAAGAAATCCGCGATTAAGCGCTCCAAAATTAGCAGCTGAAGTTTCTGCAGTTACTGGGAGAAATGTACACTCACAAATGATTCGCAATATCTTAAAAGAAAATGGATACCATGGTCGAGTAGCCAGAAAAAAACCGTTCATTAATGAGACTAATAGAAGAAAACGTGTTCAATTTACAAAAGAATTCGGCTGTAAGGATGAAGCATGGTGGAATGACGTAATCTTTTGTGACGAAAGTAAATTTAATATTTTCGGGTCCGATGGACGAGCTATGGTGTGGCGTAAACGCAATACGGAGTTGCATCCGAACAATTTACGCGCAACGTTTAAACACGGTAACGGAAGTGTACTTGTTTGGGGATGTACTTCGACTTGTGGGGTTGGAAAATTAGTTTTTATTGAAGGCATTATGGACAAAAACATATATCTGAAGTTATTGAAAGACAATTTAATGCAAAGTGCTAAGCAAATGGGGATTGAAAAAAGTTTTAATTTTATCAAGACAATGATCCTAAGCACAAAGCGCGCATTGTGCAAGAATATTTACTGTACAATTGTCCAAAAGTGTTGCATCCTCCACCTCAATCTCCGGACTTGAATCCTATAGAAAATCTGTGGGAAAAATTGGACCAAGGAATTCGTTCAAGAGCCCCACGTACTAAGGATAAGTTGAAAATGAGATTGCAGGAAGAATGGCAACAAATTAGTTCAGACTATTTGAAAAAAATTATTTCAAATATGCCAAAACGTCTGAAAAACGTAGAAAATCAAAAAGGATACCACCAAGTATTAAAGGTTGTTAATACTTTGATTGAGCATTATTTTATACAACGTTCAAAAAAATATCTAAAGATTATATATAAATATAATTTAATGATTCATTATTGTCAACAAATAACATCAATACATCATCGAAAAAAGAAAAAAAAATTTCATAAATAACTACAATAGATGATGATTCCTGCCAATATACCGTGGTGTCCGAATATTTTTGTTACCCACTGTATATAGTTATCGAGAATATTTTTACCAAATAATCTTCCGCTAATGAAAGATACAAATAATCATGTGAGTTTTTGTAACAGTTTGATCTTCTGATGTTGGAAGATTTCGTAATAATTTCACTCATTGCGTTATTACAGATTTAAACATAAAGAAATGCAGTAAGTCATTGAAGCATATCTCGAGAAACACGTTGTGCAGGCGGATCGAAAGTCTGTACGAAGGGAAAATGCAAGAAATTTGCGTCAATCTCGAAAAAGATGCAATTTATGTCTGCACCACAGCAAACATATGGACTTCCAGATGCCGCAGATTTATCGGTGTTACAGCACACTGGGTGAGGCATGATTTTAAACAATGATGGTCAATAGCTTCGTTCTCGCCCGTCTGCAGAAGTTACAATTGCATGAGAGCCGTTGACACATGGCATTCGGTTCTCAAATTGCAGATTGATGCAACGTCACTGATACGAAAATCCGTTGCCATAGCGTGTCGAAGATTTTCTGGAACACACTCAGCGGAAAGAATAGCAGATGTTTTGACGGAAATTCATGCATCTTTCGGATTAGATGCAGGGAAAATTGTAACAACTGTTACAGATAATGGATCGAATTTTGTAAAAGCCTTCCGTGCGTTTGGTGTAAATTTACCAAACAGTTCTCTATGCGGTCAGTGTCAACACGTATCAACACATATTATAAATAATATATCCTGATACAGTTAACATAGTTTAAAACTTAGTTTAGAACAGTTAACATAGTTTAGTTTAGAACTGCATAATTAATCATTATATTGTAATAATTTATAGAGATAAACACCGAATTCGATGAGAACGAATCGATGGGTGTTGATCTCCTTACCACAACAAATTCAAGTCCAGGCGGTTCTATCGAGGAAATCGATGAAGCTGTTTATGAAGAGGTTGATTCCCTTCGTTCATTACTGCCGAAGCATCTCCGTTGTGCTAGTCATACGTTGCATTTGATTGCCGCTGTTGACATTTTGAAAATTATCAAGTCCTCGCAGTATCTTTCCTCTATACACTTCGGTGTTCTCGAAAAATGTACAGCTATATGGAGCGCTCTTCGTTCACCGAAATCAAACGAAATTGTTAAGGAGAATCTCGGCGTCACCTTGCCTCGGCCTGTTGCTACACGCTGAAATTCTTTATACGATGCTTTGGCGCGAATTTTAGCTTTAAAACAACAAATACTCGAGGTAAGCCCGACAATTGGAATTTCAAATATATTGAGCGAAATCGATTTCAGATACCTCGAGGAATATTTGAGAATTTTGAAACCGTTAGCGGAGACAATCGACCTATTGCAAGGAGAAAGCTCCTGTTATTATGGATATCTCCTCCCTTCTCTAATATCCCTGAAAAGGAGATTAAAAGCACTGCAACGGCCGAATTCCGATGTAAGTATACGGTTTGGATCTCTTGTACATGGTATAATTCAGGCACTCGATGATAGGTTTCAATCATTTTACGCTATTGAAGTCGATGCTGCTGGAGCAGCTATCGCAGCCGTCTGCCATCCACGTTTCAAATCAAGATGGCTTGTTTCCTGTTCTGAATCGATTCGTAATAAAGTTCAAAATCTAGTTTTACAGGCAGCTACAGAAGAGCATCGTAAAGGTGCTCAGACGGTGGTAGACGTTATTGTATCTGAGAATGTGGATGATGATTTTTTCGATTTTGGCGAAGAAACTGAATCGAATATTTTGCAACAAAGTGGTGCCGTGAGCGTCGAAATTTCGAAATATATGGCTAATCCACAAACCAATTTGCAAATGTTGAAGGAATATCCGATTATAAGAAAACTATTTGTGAAATTCAACACCCCTTTACCATCTTCTGCGCCTGTTGAACGTTTGTTCAGTTTCGCAACGACAATGAACTTGCCGAAATGGAATCGCTTGTCGGATAAATATTTCGAACAAAGAGTTCTGTTGAAAGCAAATGCTGTAAAAGCTGCAAACACAGAAAATACAGCGTAGAGTGCATAAATCGAATAAATCGAGGTTGATGATACATATGGCTGAGTTATCGCCACTAATAGTGATTCGTGTATGGCAATTCTTTATTAAAATTGTTACCTAAATTACGAATCCATTTGCATGGTTGAGATATCGCCACATTGCTGCAATTGATTGTATTATAGCGACGTTATCAACATACTAATTCCATTATGACATTTGACTCGTAGGAACACAAACTTATCTGTATGGCTGAGATATCGCCACTAATAGTGATTCGTATATGGCAATACTTTAGTACAATTATTACCTAAATTACGAATTCATTTGCATGGCTGAGATATCGCCACATCCTCGAAATGGATTGTACTATGGTCGCAGAGTGATCGCCTCTTATACAACTTTTGTATCACATTTATAACTTGTCACACGAATTTCGTCATAAAAAAAGATACATTAATTTCCATACACACTTTTTGCGAGAAACATAAATCATTATCATTTGTACTTTGCTGTTATACTGTCCTATTCTGTTTCACGATGATTCAAATATATTACTTTACAAAACATTGTATAAAAATATTTTTCACTTATTTTAAATTAATGACAATAATAACCGCAAGATTTTCTTTACTCTCAATGTTTACTTGTTTAATTTATTTCCTTTTATTATCCCTCCATTCCATATTTTTCAGAATCATAGTAATAACATAATCATTATGTTGCTCTTTGCCAAAATATCTAGGAGCGAAACAAAATTCGCCACTTGCTACGAAAGTATCGAGTGATGCAATAAAACTCACTACAATAATAAAAATAGTCAGTTGAAGTCAAATAGACAATTATAAAAGTAGCGAGTTAAAAGCACGTAGAGCTGAAAAATTTCAAGTATAAAATTAAAATTCGCTAAAATTATAAAAGTACCGCATTAAAATTAAATAAGTTCGGAAAGTAGCAAGTATCGAATAGAAATCGGCTACATATTATGAAAGAAAAGAGTAGCGGAACAAAATCCGCTACAATTATAAAAATAGCGAGTAGCGAAATAAAATCCGCTACAATTATAAAAGTAGCGAGTAGCGAAATAAAATCCGCTACAATTATAAAAGTAGCGAGTAGCGGAGCAAAATCCGCTACAATTATAAAAGTAGCGAGTAGCGGAACAAAATCCGCTACCCGCTACAAAAGTAGCATGTAGCGAGGCGAAATTCGCTACTCGCTACGAAAGTAGCGAAAGCGAAAGTAGCTACGAAAGTAGCGAGTAGCGGAGCAAAATCCGCTACAATTATAAAAGTAGCGAGTAGCGAAACAAAATCCGCTACCCGCCACAAAAGTAGCGCGCTACTATGACTTCTCGCTACATCTGCAGCGAAGTAGCGAGAAAAAGTATTTTTGCGCTACATTCGTAGCGTGTAACTTTTGTGTAGCGCGCTACGAAAATAGCGCGCTACTGCCATCTCTGGTCCTCAGAAAGTTCCTTTACCTGCAGATCTTTGACAAGCTCGTACGCGATCTGGCTGAGTTACGAGCTTTTACTTCCACTGTCTAAGATTCCCGAGATCTTCTTTCCAAAGATGGAAATTTCCACCGAGATTCGTACGACTTCATTCGGCTCTTGAAGATAATTACTTGAACGAATGATTCGTCGTAGCTAATTAATTCAAAACGGAGGAAGGAGACAGACTAATTTCGAAACGGAGGAAGGAAACAAACTAATTTCGAAACGGAGGAAGGAGACAAACAAGACGGTTTCCAGATTTTCAACCGTTCGACTTTCGTATCACTGAGAAGCTCAGTGTTTGCCTCACCACTACGATCTCTAATTGTCAGAATGACAAGTGAACTGTCGGTATGACAGGCTCGTCCTTCGTCCTTCTCAAGCTTCAGGTCTCTTACTTCTCGAAGAAGATCATCATCTTTCCGAGCGACCCACTGCAAACGAAAATCCCGCGTAAAATCCTTCCATGTTTGCCAACGATCTCTGTTCAATACGTACCATAACCGATACAGGGCTTCAAAGACACTTGACAAACACGGTACGAAAAGGTCTTGGTCTATCCCGGTTACATATAACGCATCTTTTAACAGCAGTAAAAACTGCTCCGGATCATTCTCAGTTTTTGGAAACACGATTTTCCAATTCCCGACGATCCAGCTAATCCTTATTGCCGAATGTAGCTCTCGCGGACGACGAGAAGCAGCAAAACTATTGGCGCTTCCCGATCGATTCGCATGACCGAGAATCTCGATTCATTGACAAAGGATCGTGAGTCGTGGACGGGATATCGCGACTCGCTCGCACGTCGTAACACTCGTCATCATGGCAATAATCATCGTCACTTACGGACGATTCGACACTATGCCATGACAGTTTTCCTGTTTTTAAAGGAGACGAGGAGCTGCTTCGACGAGCTCTTCGTACGGGGCTCGTGTCCCCAACGCGATCTGATTCGGTCACAGTCTTCTCAGACTGTTGCCTCCTTCGCACACCCACAATGTTTGTCCGTTGAAACACCATTATCCAACGGACGTCGATTACCAAAAATTTTCAGCATCCTGGAGAAAGCCTCGATCATCTCTTGACCTTCTTGGTCATCGACAAGATATGATCCAATAAAAGACTGCCGATCCTGATCCATTCTCCCGGCATCATTCTCTTAACCCGAGATGATCGGTCGGAACCGCGATCCCGTATACACATTCTCCTGTGAAAAACGAACTCTATTATCTGACGCTTCGGCGAATTCATTATGCCCTCACGTACTCTCCCGCACATTGTGAAAAACTTGACCAAGTCGTTCGGCAACTACATCGCTTCCCCGCGGCGTTTGACTAGTATAATCGACGAATTCAGACTTATACAGCTTGTCCCATAATGGTCAACCGACCTCTGAGGGGTGGGTAGATGGGGTGATTTTGGACCAAAAAGTCCTCTTCCATTTTTTCCTCCGTCGCTGCCCTGATTAGATATTAATTAATTAAGTTCAGCGAATAGCACGCGTCAAATAAGCGGACTACATGGCGAGTAGTGGTGTGCGTGCAAGCGTAGCAGCCTTGGGAGCGTGCGTGTAAAGCGCGAAGGAGGTCGATAGTATGCGTGCGTTGGTGTGAGAGAGTGTGGAACGTCGAACGTTTGCGAAAACATGAATAGAGCGAGGTAGTGTTGGTGAGGGCACACAATGTAAGGAGGAACGATAAAAATTGCGTTTGTAATCAGTTTTCGAATTAATCGTTAAATGCGATAAAAAAAACGTCGATGATTTTGAATTGCGACTGGACGAAGATACAATTTTCGATTAATTTTTTGCAATTACGATTTACGAAGCTTCTAAATCATTTATTGCTGTTTTTGAAAATAACATTTTGGGAAAAAATCTTCATTGCGATTTAGAGAAAAATGTTCATTCTTCAATTTGTATGAAAATCAAACGCTATTTCCGATTGGATATTTTCGCAATACAATGAAATTAAACTTTTCGAATTGCTCATTGCAATTAGAACAAAAATATTGCGATTCCATTCAATAAAAAAGTCAAATATTTCAAATCGTTTAGATTTTAAGAAAAAAAGCATTATTAACACTGTTTAATAATAGCGGGATGAAGTTAAAAAAAAAGTTGATGATTCGAGCGTCGCGCGAGTATTGCATGCGGACACTACTCGGATGGGTGACCGCTCGATTGCAGGGGGGGGGGGGATTAATAAAGAAAGTCAATATTTAAAATCGTTGATATTATTTTAGGAAAAAATTCATTATTTTCACTGTTTAATAACAATGACATCAAGGTATTAAAAAAAGTTGATAGTGACTCTGGTTTCGCGCGAGTTTATCGTGTTGCATGCGGACAGTATTCGGATGGATGACCGCTCGATTCCATGGGGGGGGGGGAGAGGGGGGTTAATAAAAAAAGTCAACATTTCAAATCGTTTATGTTAATTTATGAAAAAAAACACTATTTGCACTGTTTAATGAGTGACATGAAGTTTAAAAAAGTTGAGAATGACTCGAGCGTCGCGCGAGTACTGCTTGCGAACAGTACTCGGATGGTTGACCGCTCGAAAATTTGAAAAAAAATTATGAATTAAAAAATACAATTCTTCATGTTGTTTACGAGAAGTTATTGAAAAAAGTACTGATAAGTACTGTTTAAATGACAGTTATATGCTATGAAAAAAATAAAATAAAAAAATTGCGATTTTCAGAAAGTACAGTAAGCATTTTCAAATATTATTTGAATGCAATTGCAAAAAAATTGCGTCGAACGATTTTTATTTTGTATTATTACAATTAATATTCGTTTAGAGTTGAGATTAATTACAACCCGGCGTTAGTCGAATTGGTAGCTTCTCAAGTTGTCACCTGGGCGATCGAGACCTAATAACTTTTTTATTTTTTTGTTGTTTCACAGCATATAACTGTCATTTAAAGAGTACTTATCAATTTTTTTTACTTTTACTACTTTTTTAAATAACTTCACGTGAACAAAGTGAAGAATTGTAATTTTAAATTCACAATTTTTTTTTAATTTTCGAGCGGTTACCCATCCGAGTAGTGTCCGCATGCAATACGATGAGCTCGCGCGACGCTCGAGTCATCATCAACTTTTTATTCAACTTCATGCCACTGTTATTAAACAAGTGTTAATAATGCTTTGTGACGTCGGTCTGACGAGTCCACAATGAAATGTGACGTCAAGACGCACTCAAGGTTAAGAAACCTTGAAAAAATGGTCGTTCCCTTTTTGCCCTAGCCTCTCGGCCAATAGACTGGATGGGAGTCTTTAATTGAGGAGTGCAAATAAATGTGGAAACGTCGTGTTGGATTTTATCTCACTCAAAGAGTCTGTATTTTAGAAAACAAATTAAAGATATACAAATAAAACAAATAATGGACTTACAGTTCGATAACGATGAAGACGGCAGAACGAAATCGGTCAGTCGAAAGGGTGAAAATCTTCGTTGACCTCGCAGTTCCTCGAAATAGCTTCAATAACTCTTAATTCTTCTTTGACTTAATACTTTTCAGTTTCAACTTTAAACTTTGAATATTTTCTCTATTAATTTCAATTTTTCTATTACTTTAATCTTTACTTTATTACTTTAATCGGTCTCTTCTTTATTATTTGGACTTGGTACTTTTCTTTTGACTCTGCAACTTTCTGACTCTACCATTCACTTCTCTGTTCTGACTCTTCTCTAACTGACTTCTGCTTTCTGATTCACTTCTGCGTTGATTTTCCTTCTGCGCGTCTTTTTATCATTTCGGTTTATAGGCGTTCCGAAATTTTAAGTCATAGAAAGGTTCAACCAATGATGGTCCATTTTCATCTTGATTTTCCCTTTTCTTAAACTGAAGGGCCTGATGCTTCGGGAGCGCACACTCCCCTCCACATAGGTTATCCTATCTTTGTCGCGTAGGTGGGTTTCGCCCCTCCCTGACGGACAAAGATGTTGCTTTGGGAAGGCCCATCTTCCCTCCACAACTTACGTCTTATGCGTATTATCGAATACAATATTTTATTTATAATATTATTCAATATTTGTCAAATTGTATATCGTTATTTTAAACGTATTAGCATTTGTTTGGTGGTTTACCTCATGTGTCTCTTAATGACAAACTTATTTAATAGCGTTACATATATTTTCTTTTCGTGTCGTCCGTTTCAATTGTTATAATTATTCCGAATGAATTATCTATTATTTTCATTGTTATTTTGTTTCCTCATTATTATTTATCTATTATTAATTTATTTACGTTAACATTGAGATTTCATTTGTCTGTTTAAATTGTTTACTGTTGAAAGAAAAATATTTCAATGTTAAGAATATTTGAAAAGTGTTTCGTTTCGTTTGAAGAGCAGCTGCATAATAAAGTTTCATGATCGTGGAAATATTTGGTTTTCTTGGAATTTTGGTACTTAAAAATGTTCATGTTCTCCATGTTATCTACCCATGGCGTCTACGAGTCGCCAGATAAGTGGTCCTCGAAAATATGCGGCATCTCATATTACTCCCTTTCGAAGGAATGCATTTTCTAATCTTCATGCGTTTCCGCTTTCGATCCGTTGATATTTTTTTTGAACACGTGTGTTTTTTTGAGAAAAACAGACTCGTGGGAAGTTTACATATAGAAAATGTTTATAAGAGTCTAGACGTTTTGTGTGCTCTTGTAACGATATCTAAAGAATTTCTCGAAGAGAAAAAAAAAGAAATACGGAGTTTCGACGGACGTCACAGCGTTTTTTCTTAAAATCTAAATGATTTGAAATATTGATTGTAATCGCAATATTTTTGTTCTAATTGCAATGAACAATTCGAAAAGTTCAATTTCATTGTATTGCGCAAATATTCAATCGGAAATAGCATTTGATTTTCATACAAATTGAAGAATCAATAATTTTCTCTAAATTGCACTAAAGATTATTACTTGTTTGTGAAGGGATCTGGTGTAGGTGGAGAGGAGAGGGCCCAACTTCAACGATTGAAATAAAAAATATATTCTCCAAACTCAACGATACAGTAAAGACGTGTAGCAAATAAGCGTGAGAGCGTTGCCCGAAAACCGGTGAGGAATTGTCACCTGCGTGAGACGTGCCTGCGTATGACCCGACAATGGCCGACGCCGGTAACGCGACGCGGCCCGACGCGTGGTCGGATCGACCGAGAGTTCGGCGATCCACCCGTTGAGCGATACTTTATCCCGCCCGACGAGTGAGGAAAACTATCCCGAATACTAGCGTGAGATTATTTCCCGTTTCCGAATGATTAGCCCGCACAGAGAATTCCCAATTCCCAGAGAAATGTCCCGTATGCAAAATCCACGTGAGCCGATGCGTGTGGTCCGTGTGATCGATGAGGAAAGAATGAGGAAGAGGAAGGGAAAAGCCGAGCGATCACGCTATTGATGAGAGGAAATGCTCCGAAAAGTGGCGCCGTCGGTGGCTGCCATGAGTAATTGCCCGGCGTGACTCGCTCGTCTATTTCCCGCGATAATTACGAATAATTCAGGAATCACGAAAACCTCGTAATTCCTGAACATTCCGCCCGCCATCGGCAGCAGTGCTGTCGATATCCTGAGTCCCCGGTGAGATTGGAAGGATTGCCAATTTAGCAATCGGTCGCGTGAGTGTTGAGGTTGCGATCTTGATGGTGACCACCCGAGTGAGTCCGTCCTGTCCCGGGTGCAGTGCCAAGACCCGTACCAAAGGCCATTTAGTAGGTGAGGTTTTCGCATCAACCAACAGGGCAAGTGAGCCCACCCGAACCTGATGAGAAGGATGATGCCACTTTGAGATGGCTTGTTGCCGCTGTAGATAGCCCGTTGACCAATGATCCCAGAAGTATTGCAGTCTCTCCTGTATGAGCTGCCACCGTGAGAGCCGCTTCGTGTTAATTTCCCGTAGAGATGGCTCCGGAACTGCAGTGAGGGCTTCCCCAATGAGGAAGTGTCCCGGCGTGAGCGCTGAGAGAACCTCCGGATCATCCGTGAGTGGTTCCAACGGCCGAGAGTTGAGGACGGCCTCTATTTGAGTAAGAAGAGTCGTAAATTCTTCGAACGTGAGAGCCGTCTCCCCGATTGTTCGCCGAAGGTGATATTTGACCGACTTGACGACCGCTTCCCATTTCCCGCCCATGTGAGGAGCTCCCGGAGGGTTGAAAACCCAACGCGTGCCGTCGTTAGTCAATATCTGAGCAGCAGCTTCCGATTCCCGAGTCCCGCCAGTGAAGAGTCTGCGCAGTTCCGCTGCGGCCCCTTGAAAGTTTGTCCCGTTGTCACTAAAGAGAGTGTGACAAATGCCCCGTCTCCCGATGAGGCGTCAGAATGCTGCGGTGAATGCCTCAGAAGTTAAATCTGAAACAACTTCGAGGTGTACTGCCGAGGTTGAGAAGCATACAAAGATGCATAACCAGCCCTTGTGAGATCGTGAGCCCCGGCCCCGCCCGATCTTGAGAGAGATTGGCCCGGCGTAATCTACTCCCGTGTAGAGAAATGCTCGTGAAGGTGTCGCCCGTGTGAGTGGTAACTGTCCCATGAGTTGTTGAGCCGTTATCCCGCGTTGACGTGCGCATTTCACGCACCTGAGAATGAATGAACGTACTGGTGCCCGCCCGCCGAGAATCCAATAATGAGAGCGCAGATATGCCAATGTAGCTTGAGTCCCGCCGTGTTATGTCCGCTGGTGAGCATCTGCGATGAGAAGTCGCGTGAGAGCCGAATCCCGAGGTAGAATGACGGCGTGTTTGCTCTCAGGTTGTAAGGCTGAGTGCTTAAGCCGCCCTCCCACTCTCAGAACCCCGTGCGCATCAATAAATCCCGTCAATCGCGTGAATGGATGCGATTTCGGAAGAGCCTGTCCCGATGAGAGAAGTGTGAGCTCCCTTGAAAAGTGTGTACCCTGTGTGGCTTTAGCCCAAAAAAGCCGTGAGTGTTCCAGGTCACCCGGGGAGATTTGTGAGCCCGGTCTCCCTTGGTTTTGTCTTCGAAGTGTCGTAAATACTTTGAAGCAGAGTGAGGTTATTCTCAACAGCCGAGTGAGAGATGAGTATCGATGAATGATGTCCCATAGGACCTGTGAGGCTGAGCCTGTTGAGGCAGTGAGTGTAAGACCTGGTCGCTCCTCTAGCGACGCTGTGAGATCCGCACCGATGATGTGAGAAGGCCAATGGAAGTGAGATTTCGTTAACCAGTGAGGCCCGTCCCCCCAAAGTGAATGTCGCTCGAGCTGAGAAACGGTTAACCCTCGTGATGCACAATCCGCAGGATTGTCCCGCCCCGGGATGAGTTTCCATTGTCCACTAGGAAGGAGCTCTTGAGCCGATGAGACCCGATTCCGAACGAAATCTTTCCACCGAGATGGATGACTCGTTACCCAAGTGAGCGTGACGGATGAATCCGTCCAGAGAAAAACCTTTGAGTCAGTGAGATTGAGAGTATCTTGTACATACCGAACGAGCTTTACCAACAGAAGAGCCGCTGATAGTTCCAGACGTGGAATAGTGAGACGTTTAATAGGCGCAACTTTTGTTTTTGAGCAAACCATTGTAACCCGTGTTGCTGATCCCGGTTCCGTTACCCGTAGATAAACAACAGCACCCATTGCGAGTTGTGAAGCGTCCGCGAACCCGTGTAACTCCACTATCGCGGAGGGAGTGAGATTGATCCATCTTGGGACGGAAATGTTCCCAAGATTCGTTAATTCCCGACGAAATGCGATCCAAGTGTCGCGTATGCGCGCTGAGACTTCGTCATCCCAGCCGAGTTTCTCCAGCCACAGATTTTGCAGGAGAATTTTCGCCCGAATCACGACAGGTGCGAGAAAACCCAATGGATCGTAAAGCTGAGCAATCTCTGACAGAATGACTCGCTTCGTGATCGTATCCCCCGATGAGAATGGAAGAGTCGTAAATTTGAACACGTCCGTGGCGGGGACCCATGTGAGCCCGAGTACCTTTGTCTCGCAATCATGAAATGAGTGAGACGATTCCGAGCTGATGCTAGCCCGAATGGAGGTGAGAAGCTCCGGATGATTACTTTGCCACTTCGCGAGTGGAAACCCGCCCGCCATGCAAATCCCGGTGAGTTGGTGCGCCTGAGAGATGAGATCCGTGAGATCGTCCGCTCCCCCGTAAATATCATCCACGTATCGCCCCATTGTAAGAGGAGCGACCGCTTCAGGGAATTTACTGCCCTCGTCCTCGACAAGCTGCAACAAAACGCGAACCGCGAGGAACGGAGCCGGCCTCGTGCCGTAAGTTACGGTTGTGAGCCGAAATGCGATGATGTTCCCATGTTGATCGATCCATAATATACGTTGTAAGTCCCAGTCATCCCGATAAACCCGAATTTGACGAAACATCTTCGTGAAATCCGTTGCGAAGACGTAACGATGTCGCCGTACCCATAAGAGAACGTCTGAAATGTCCCGTTGCAGTTTTGCACCCGTATGCAAAATGTCATTGAGTGATACTCCCGTTCCCGTAGCGCTTGATCCGTTAAAAACAACTCTCAATTTCGTTTTAGTGCTCGATTCTTTCAACACCCCGTGGTGAGGCAAATAATAAACCCGTGAGTCGTGAGTAAGCGCATGTGAAACCCGTTCCATGTGAGAATGTTCCTCATATTCCCGCAGAAACTCCGAATACAGCTTCTGATATGAGGCATCCCGTGATAGTCGTCGCAAAAGCCTTTGCAGGCCCTGGGCTGCCCTCCCGTACGAATCCCCGAGTTGATTCGTAGACGACATTATCGGTAATCGAACGATGTACCGTCCCGTTGAGTCCCGCGCGTGAGTCCGGACAAAATGAGCCTCACAATCCTGCTCCTCAGGCGTAAATTGAAGCGCAGGAGGACTTGGAGCCTCTTCTTGTTCCCAAAACCGAGTGAGAAGCGCCTGAACGTCTTCGAAATCGTGATCGACCGAAGCATGCTGTATTAAACCCGAGAATGATGCCCGATTCCCAATTGGACCGAGTACTAACCATCCGAAAATTGAATTTTGAGCCATAGGAGTCCCGTTTACTCCTTTCCGAATTTCTGGACGAATGAATTGAGCGTATGAATCTGCTCCCAAAATGAAATCAATTGCCCGTGGTGAGAGAAAATCTGGATCTGCTAGCTGCAGTCCGTCCAAGTGAGCCCAATGTAACCCAGTTAGTGAGAAGGACGGGAGGATAGGCATTAGCTTAGGTAAAACGAACACGTTGACATTTATTATTGAGTGAGAGTTTATTGGCTGAAGAGCGCAGCTCACTGCACCCCGAGTCATCCCAGAGTGCGTCCCGCCGATCCCGATGATTGGAATGACCGTGTTGTCCCGCTGCAGTCTGAGCTGTCTCGCCAGCTTCTCCGAGATGAAACTGAGCTCCGACCCGTTGTCGATTAGCATTCGTACCCGATGAGTTGCCCCGAATGCCAATTTGAGATCTGCCAATCCCGTAGCCAGCAGCGTTGAGAATCCCGAAAGTGAAGATGAGCTAGAACCCGAACAAGCTAATGCCCCCGTGTCTCATTGAGTAGAGCCCGATGGTCGAGGAGTAGCCGATGAGCTCGCTGTTCCCGCAGAGGACGATGCGTTGGTGCGTGGAGTCGGCCCCGAAGATGATTGGTCCCCGTATTTCGACCACCCGGTGTGTATCATCGTGTGATGCTTGCGATCACACTCCTTGAACCGCGTCGTCCCCTGGTATGCCGCCACGCTGTACTTCCCAAGGCAATTGAAGCACAGACGTTGACGCATGACTTCGTCCCGTCGTGCCTCGCTGGTGAGCTGCCTAAAGCTTGGGCACGCCACAATGTAGTGAGCGCCCTTGCAATAGGAACACGCATACCCGGTGGTGACTGAGGATGATCCCGATGTTGAAGGTCCCGCGTGAGACGGCCCAGATGAGACTGCGTGTACCCGAGAGGCGTAAGTCCCGGATGATGAGTCCTTTCCCGTTGCCTTGGCTTGAGACCGCGTCGCCTCGACGTTCTCGAGAGCCCGTGCTCGACTGGTGAGGAAAACCCGAAGATCCGAGAGTGACGGAGGTTCGTCAGATCGACCCGCCTTGAGTTCCCAAGCTTCCCGAAGGTGAGAGTCGAGCCTTCTCGAGACGACGTGGACGATGACCCAGTCCCACTGACGCACCCGGGCTCCCAGTGCCTCGAGTGCGTTGTACGCCGCCTTGAGTGAGTGAAGGAGAGAATGTAAATCCTTCGATGAGCGTGGTGAGACCGTTTCCGTACTCAACAACGTGTCGAGATGAGATGAGACGAGAGCCCGTTTGTTGTTATAACGCTCGAGGAGCGTATTCCATCCCGTGGTGAGAGAATCCCCGCTGATAGGCAAGCTCGAGATGAGCTTCGATGCCTCTCCCGTAACCGCGGTGAGAAGATAGTGCATCTTCTCAACGTCGGTGATCTGAGAATTTTCCCGAACGAGAGCGGTGAACATGTCCCGAAATGGCACCCATTGAGAGTATTCTCCCGTGAATTTCGGCAATGAGATCTCCGGAAGCGGATGCCGAAGTCCCGTTGTGTCCGAACTGCCCGATTGAGCCGATCCCGTGTTGGATAGAGCAGTGTTGAGAGTAGCCCGTAGTTTGCCCACCCGTTGGCAAATTGCCATTCGCAGAGAAAAGGCCTTGGAATACTGGTCAGCCTCCGCGTATTCTTGGACGAGAGTATCGTCCGAGAGATGTTCGATGAGCGTGTCGTGAACCGAAGCAAACATCTGCCACACATCCAAGGCGGATTGCTTCGCTTCATCGATTTCTTCCCGTGAGAGTGCTGCCGAGGTTTCCCGCGTGAGGTCATTGAGCAAATCCCGCATGAGAGAAATCCGAGCCTCCTGAGAGGCCACCTTGAGACGAGCAGAGCCCGCACTGCGCCCGTGAGATGAGGAGGTGGTGTCCCGAGTGGCAGGAGACCGAACCCGCGGAATTGCGCCCGTTCCCGATGGAGACTTGTCCTGACGTGAGTCCGATTTCGTCGGTTCCCGTGCCGAATCCGCGACCACGGCTTCGCGCTTCGGTTTCACGCTCGCCCGTGATTCCGGAACGGTCAAACTCTCCGGTTCGATCGGTTTGACCGGAGCGGCCGCGTCGTCATCGCCGTCCGCCATCTCAGCGTGCAATCACTCGCGAGAAAAATCCCGAAACCCGATTGCGAAGCACCGAAAAGTCGAACGAGAGGAGCGCGGAGAGATGTTCACGTGAGGAACCGAGAAAATGTCCGAAAGAGGAAAAACCGAAATAAGCCCGAACGTGAAAATCACCAAAAATATATGTGAGCAATAAATCGAAAAATGATCGAATGAGAACCCGAAAAATGTCCGAAAATCCGATGAGTTCACACCGATGAGTCCCGATCAAAAATCACTGATGATAATGTTCGCACGAAAAAGAACTTCCCGTTAAATTTCGTGAAGCACTCGCGAAATTTGACCCGTCAATCCCGTGAGATAATTCCCCGAAAACCCGAATGGTTTGAGAAAAACCGCACAAAATATGAGTCCTGAATTTGCGCGTGATAGTCGTAGTACGAGCGAAAGCGCGAACGCGCACGACACTCGCCTGCGCTTGACCCGAGACACGCTGAGCCTGTCAAATGTATCTGACAAGGAAAGTATGCGAGGTGTCCCCCTCCGATTTCGACGAAAATTTGATATGTTATAGTCCATCGAAAAATAAGAGACACGTATTTTTTTTTATCGGCGGTCACGGGGTTTTAAGGGGTGAAATCAACCCTCAAAGTTGGGCGTGTTAGAGGGTCGGTGAGCTGTTTCAAATAGAAAGAGTGTATGGATCGGAATAAAACCATATCCATGACATTCCTTATGTCGAGTAATGAAAAACACACGTTCACCTTTTCGAGCAACCCTGTCTTAAGGGGGTGAACCACCCCGTGACCGTTTTAATTTTCATGTACAAAGAAAAGTTATTGACCGATTTTGATGAAACAAAAACCAAATTGAAGAACAACAAAAAATGAAGTTGACGTGTTTTTGGATTTTTCAAAAAAAAAAAGCTTAAGGGGTTAAACACCCCAAAAAGATGATTTTTATTTTTGATATGGAAACCATTTTTTTCTATCTCGAGAACTATCTCATTACTTTTATGCACTCATTTTCAAGCCTCTGACAATATTTCTATTAGCAGTTGAGAGATTAATTATTGTTGCTTTCATCTCACATGTGATACTTAATTTCTCTACACTGTCTGTTTTTGGCTATATTTAAGCTCGCTGGATGTTCGCTCGAAGCGTATTAGTAGTGTGAGAGTATTATTTGGTATCCCCACATCGGGCAAATACAATAAACAGATCTAATCGTTATCTTATCGGGACGAATTTACGCATCACTCTCCAAAAAATGTTCAACGTTATTTTTACGTGGGCACTTGTCCAAATGACGTTACTTACGACCACATGAGATAACAAAACTCTAGCTCACCTATTTATGCAAAGAATGTTGAACAAGAGTTTCAGTTTCGTTCCATTTGTTGAGCTCTCATTATTATATTAGCCATAGAGAGCTAAGTGAAGTGAAAAAGTGAAGATACAATGTATATCAATCCAATGAATGTAATAAAACTCTTACTTATCACCTTTCAAGCATTAGATCTTCCTGATACGTCTCGGGCACGTCTCACCCGTGTGAGACGTGCCCGCGTATGACCCGACAATGGCCGACGCCGGTAACGCGACGCGGCCCGACGCGTGGTCGAATCGACCGATATTTCGGCGATCCGCCCGTTGAGCGATACTTTATCCCGCCCGCCGAGTGAGGAAAACTATCCCGAATACTTGCGTGAGATTATTTCCCGTTTCCGAATGATTAGCCCGCACAGAGAATTCCCAATTCCCAGAGAAATGTCCCGTATGCAAAATCCACGTGAGACAATGCGTGTGGTCCGTGTGATCGATGATGAAAGAATGAGGAAGAGGAAGGGAAAAGCCGAGCGATCACGCGATCGATGAGAGGAAATGCCCCGAAAAGTGTCGCCGTCGGCGGCTGCCATGAGTAATTGCCCGGCGTGACTCGCTCGTCTATTTCCCGCGAGAATTACGAATAATTCAGGAATCACGAAAACCTCGTAATTCCTGAACAGTATGAAAATCAAATGTTATTTCCGATTGAATATTTGCGCAATACAATGAAATTGAACTTTTCGATTGTTCATTGCAATTAGAACAAAAATATTGCGATTACATTCAATAAAAAAATCAATATCTCAAATCATTTAGATTTTAAGGAAAAAAGCATTATTAACACTTGTTTAATAACAGTGGCATGAAGTTAAATAAAAAGTTGATGATAACTCTGGCATCGCGCGAGTTCATCGTGTTGCATGCGGACACTACTCGGATGGGTAACCGCTCAAAAAAAAAAAAAAATTGTGAATTTAAAAATACAATTTTTCACGTTGTTCACGTGAAGTTATTGAAAAAAGCACTGATAAGTACTCTTTAAATGACAGTTATATGCTGTGAAAGAACACAAAAATTAAAAAATTATTCGGTCTCGATCGCCCAGGTGACAACTTGAGACGCTACCAATTCGACTAACGCCGGGTTGTAATTAATCTCGACTCTAAACGAATATTGATTGTAATAATACAAAATAAAATTCGTTCGACGCAATTTTTTTGCAATTGCATTCAAATAATATTTGAAAATGCTTACTGTGCTTTCTGAAAACCACAATTTTCTTATTTTATTTTCTTCATAGCATATAACTGTCATTTAAACAGTACTTATCAGTACTTTTTTCAATAACTTCTCGTGAACAACATGAAGAAATGTATTTTTTAATTCACAATTTTTTTTTCAAATTTTCGAGCGCTCACCCATCCTAGTAGTGTTCGCAAGCAATACTCGCGCGACGCTCGAGTCATCCTCTACTTTTTTTAACTTCATCTCACTGTTATTAAACAGTACAAATAGTGTTTTTTTTCATAAATGAACATAAACGATTTGAAATATTGACTTTTTTTTATTAATCCCCCCCCTCCCCTGGAATCGAGTGGTCACCCATCCGAGTAGTGTCCGCATGCAATACTCGCGCGACGCTCGAACCATCAACTTTTTTTTTAATTTCATGCCGCTGTTATTAAACAGTGTTAATAATGCTTTTTTTTTTTGAAATTTTAACGATTTGAAATATTGAACTTTTTTATTGAATGTAATCGCAATATTTTTGTTCTAATTGCAATGAGCAATTCGAAAAGTTCAATTTCATTGTATAGCGAAAATATCCAATCGGTAATAGCATTTGATTTTCATACAAATTGAAGAATGAACATTTTTCTCTGAATTGCAATGAAGATTTTTTCCCAAAATGTTTTTTTCAAAAACAGCAATAAATGATTTTAGAAGCTTCGTAAATCGTAATTGCAAAAAATTAATCTAAAATTGTATTTTCGTCCAGTCGCAATTCAAAGTCATCGACATTTTTTTAAATTGCATTTAACGATTAATTCGAAAACTGATTGCAAACGCAATTTTTATCGTTCCTCCTCCCATGGTGCGCCCTCATCAACACTACCTCGCTCTATTCATGTTTTCGCGACCGTTCGACGTTCCACACTCTCACCCCAACGCACGCACACTATCGACCTCCTTCGCGCTTTACACGCACGCTCCCAAGGCTGCTACGCTTGCACGCACACCACTACTTGCCGTGTAGTCCGCTTATTCGACGCGTCCTATTGGCTGAACTTAATTAATTAATATCTAATCAGGGGGGCGTCGGAGGAAAAAATGGAAGAGGACTTTTCGGTTCAAAATGACCCCGTCTACCTACCCCTCAGAGGTCGGTTGACCATTATGGGACAGGCTGTATAGACTAATAACACAAAAGCAACACGCTTACGGGAATAGAGATGTTGCAAAAAAGACTTATTGTGACTGGTAATACACATCGGAATACAGATGATTGGGAATAGAGATGTTGCGGAAGAGACTTGTTGTAAGATGCAGTTGTCGGAGTAGAGATATTTTGGATTGGACCTAAAATAAAAATAATTTAAGAGCAGAGAAGTTTCGGACGCGAAAAACCGAGGAATAGAGATGTTTAAGAGTAGAATTATTCCAGAGTTGTTTTTTTGAATCATACAGATATTAACGAATAGAGATGATCGGAATAGAAAAATTGAAGAGGTAAAATCTTTTGGAGTGAAGATGTTTCCGATTGCACCTCTTTAAGAATTGAGATATTCAAGACGAGGGATGCTTGGAGAATAGGCAAATAAAGAGTAGAGTTGTTGTCCTCCCGTCCTCGTGCTCGACGAAACGGTCAGGCGAGAATGCTCGGCCAAACTCACACCCAAGTGGGTGGGGCCTTACACGGTCAGGAGCTGAGGGTCAGGAGAAACCTACGTTATCGGCCGTGGGCGAAAAACGACGCGCGTGCACGCGAACCGCATCAAAGCGTACGTCACCCACTAGTAAGGGCAACGTGTTACGTCCAAGCATTCCTTTTCAACCATGTGAAGATTTGCGCTGCCATGCTCGCGCGGATCAATACTATTGTATGGGGACGATGTTAACCATTAAAGTTGCCTGACACGTGTTATTGCAAATCTATAAATGAGCAAGAGTATCGCGCATCATCAATCCGCAAACGAAGGGGAGCCCACCGTCCGATCACTCGAGACTACCACGTCAACATTAGAGGCGACAGAAATGCCGTAAAATCCGAAGATACCAGGAAGGGACCAAACGCGAGTTCCCCGGCCAGCAGAAGAAGAGAATCAACCTACGAGTCACCGTTACCCCTGGACAAATCAATACTCGGGGTACCTAAAGGCACGAGTCGCGGAGGACGCACCTCGCGAGAGACCAGCACCCCTACGCAACAGCACCTCGGAGGAGGACCACGCGATGGATCCTTAACATACTCGTAAAATCGAAATGAGGCCATGGGGTAAGAAGATGAAAAATTCTCGGAAAATCAAAGAGGAGATATGTAAGTCATCGCCTGGACCTCTCGATTCCCGGGCGACAAAAGGGGTATAAGTATGAGGATTAAAAGAGGGAGATTACTCAGTCCATCGAGATTTTTCCACGGAGTCAGTCGGAATTTTTCCACCGAGACCTCTTGGTCGTGTTGCGCTTCGTTTTCGCGAATCTTCTAAGTCCAAGTTGGGAACATTCGCAGTTTTTAATTTTCACTTAGTCTTCTCAAGTCGCGCCGCGTCATATCAGACATATCAGTCGCGTCAATTCAATTCAATGAAGTTTGTAAATTCGCGGAGTATTGTGTCGCAATCTTGCACTATCATCGAGTTTCTAGTCAACCGATCTCCACTCGTACGACAAATAATCTCTGTCGAGTGTAACCGCGCCGCGCCGAGACTATTCACGAATCAAGCCTATATTGTAATCGCTTTTTATATACTCTAAGGTTGCTTCGAATTAAGTGTGTGTAAATCAGAATTTCTCCGTGTTAAATTGTCGTGATTGAAATAACGCTTGTAACCAAATTGTAATCAGACATTTGTAACTGAGTGTAACTATAATATTTAATCATTGGATGTGTACGTGTGTGTGTATGTAACAAAAGAGAACAGTGTACGCCGAAGACTTCAAACTGTACCGATACATATCAACAACCGAAGAGCAACAACCCAGCAAGGAAGATTGTAACAAAACGCTACCTGCACGGAACATATCTTACACTAAATAAACAGAGTGAGTACACTGTGTGAATCCGCCTCATTATATATGACCACCCTTCCTTCCAACGCACTATCCCACAGTCATCCCTCCCATATCGACGACGTGACATTCGTCCCTGGGTAAAGGGCTTGATTGTCTTGACCCGAAAGCGAAGTCAATACCGTGTTGCGTCTCCCTTAAAACAGATAAGCTTACGGGGACGTAACAAACGTACGCACTAACACGAACGCTGTCCTGGAATCCGTCGCACCACCGTCGGACCACACCCGTCGGAGAGCCTCGGCTCAGCAAAAAAAAAAAAAAGAGAAAAGAGAGAAAAAGATGAGATATTAATATAAAATATTAAAATATTAGTAGGGGAGCCCATGGGGGCATCCCCACGCACGCGAAAATAAATAAATTAATTAATTAAACAAAATAAAATATTGTCAAGGGAGCCCACGGAGGCATCTTAACGCTCGCGTCCTGAAATTGGGACGAAGAGGAACATGAAATAAAATAAAAATTCACAAATTTCATTTTTCCGTATATTGTTACACTTGCTTTATTATTTTAAACAACATAAATTAAAATAACCAGGAGGCAGACCGGTTAATCCCCCTAAAGATCGCCGGCAACTACCACATGGTGACCCGGCTGAGCCATCCCAAATTTCCAGGGGATAAATCCCCGTAAAAAAGGGCACACAGGCCGAGCGTATCGGCCAGCTCACAGCCCCATTCGGCCTCTTCGCGCGAGCGGGGATCGTCGCCCCATAACCGGTCCACCGCCTCTTGTTTCCGGAACCACTGCTGACGAACCCCGACCGCATGAGCCACAAAACTCCTCTTCCACCATCCGGAGGGCAACGGACCACCGACGCTCTTACGGAGGCGAGGGATCTGAAAGAAATAAATACAAACATTTTTTTAGAAAAAAAAAAGAGAAATTTCAACATCTCTACACAATAACATCACCACAAAAAAAAAGAGAGGGAGGGAAGTACTCACCAACACCAGCTCGTACGCTTGAGCTTCATCGCCAAAAACAGCACTGCCACCCTCCATGTACTGGGAATCCATCTGAAAATAGAAAGAGACTATCGAGAAATTAATCTCAGAAAATCGGTACAGTATAAAGACAAAAAATACGAATACTTACGACAAAATCTCTCTTCCAAGTCGCGTTGCTAAATGAGGCAACGCCTCGCTGAATGCGATCCCTCGAGGTGAAAATCACACCGAACGTAGTATTTCGGTGGGGCAAAATCGCGAAATCAACAAAAATCGCGAAAAAATACATATTCCGACGGCTTTAAGCGAGTAAGAAAATAAAAATTTCTTGAGACAAGTAGGAAAAGGACAGAAAAATAACCGAGCGATATTCTCCGCAGGTTATTACCCTTCGTCGCAATCGCCGCCGAGGGGGACGGAAAAACATACTGGGTGGACAAATTTTTACACTGCCCAGGGATATATTATGAGGAAATTGGAACATTATTAGTGACCAGCGATATTTGAGGATTAGTCATAGGAATGGACCTCGGATCCTTAGAGGAACAGTAAAAATAAATTTAAAAAACATTCACGAACTTAACTGGACTTTGCACTTGGGCAGCTACGGAGGACGTGCTGTGCAATATGACTGCCGACACGGCAGCAAAAATGGTACAGAGGACCGAGCAGGAGCTACGAGCAGTCCACGATATAACGGGTGGCAAATTAACACGTCACCGTAGGGGTCTAATTAATGGCCTTGGCTCCATTATCAAAGCAGTTACGGGAAATATGGACGCACAGGATGCTGCGGAGATTAACGAGCAACTTGACAAGATGAAAACCAGTCAAAACGGTTTGGAAGACGCCCTAAACGAAAATGTTCAAATCCTTGAGTCAACATTACACCTGTTCAACAAATCAACAACACGGTTGGGGAAAATCAACAAAAATTACAGTCACTTGTCGTGAGCGTGCCGGACAGCCTGACGAACCGTCTGAACAGGTTAGATGAGCGACAGCCGATAGATGAACAACTAACAACCATGGGCATGATCACCGAATCTCTATTGGGTGAGGTTAGACAATTGACAGATTTTATAGCAGGGTTATCAAAGGGATTGGTCAATCCGAACATTCTGCCCCGGGGCAAATAGCGGATTACTTGAAAAATGCCATTACATACCTGCCGAGAGGTCTGTCGTTTCCGACACCCGTGCGGCCGGAGGAAATGCCGAGATTATTGGAAATTAGCGAGGAAGGTGCGTATTGCGTTGAGACGGAACTTGTCCTTGTTATCAAAATTCCACTAATAAACCATAAGGAAGGAATACATAGTCGATAGAGCGTATCCATTGCCAGCGAGGATCGAAGGAAATCATTATTAATTTATAGAGGTAATAAATGCCATCGTAATAGTTGAAAAAAACGCGAAGATCGTGCTTAATGATGGATAAGGGCGAGCTGCGATTGTGCAAAAAATTAAAATCTCATTATCTATGTAGACCTAGACGCGCTATACTAGCCGCACACACTTGTACGTCGTGCGAAAATCGATGTACATCACGCATAATGTCCAAAACGAGGAATGCCATCAGCGCCTCGTACAGCTGAACAATACATTAATAATTGCGTTAGAATAACGTGGAAAATGGCGTTCAACTGCTCATCCCAGCAGAATTGAGCAATTGAGAGCAAATCATTACAATCATGCTTTCTCGAACTATTGCAAAAGATCGATAGCCGTCGCCTTTCGAGCGACGACGTATCGATCCTAAAAGTCAGTCTGGATCTGGGCAGCGACTGGTTTGGTTCGAGAGCAAAACCATCACTTTGTACTCCCGAGAAAAAATGATTGTATATACTGTAACGTATCCAGTTTTAGTTACATTTAAAATTTGTTATTCAGACTCGATCAGGGAGTAGATTAATTTAACGTCGGGTAAAATCGGTAAAACAAGATATTTTCTTCAATAAATAGTAGGTGTGTACAGTGTCTTTCGCGGTAACGGTGAGTATTCCGTGTGTTCTTCGCTTTATAATGGTTTGCCTACGTACTAAACTTAATCTTATGCTTAAAATACTAACAGTGTTCGTGATTATTATGTCTCGTGATGCTATATAATTTGAAATCGACGCGTGCTGAGGTGTGGCTCGCGGAGAAACGCTCGTAGCGCCCCCTCTCTTGTGCGAAACGCGGCAGCTTTTGAACCGTGTGAGCACGGTGCCTCCTTTTGCCTTTCAAAATGTTCGCGCGTGGGTCCGGTGACCTCGGAGCGTACGAGCTGCCCTCGTGTGGCGCTCTATTGAAACGCGTTCGTCGCGGACTGGCGAGCGTTCCTCCTTAACGCTTTCAAAATGTTGCGCGCTGGTCCGGTGACCTTGGAGCGTCTGGGGCGCACTCGTACGGCAGATGGCGGAACTTGCTCGCCGCGTCGTCGTAATCTCAATCAATCGCTTTAATACTTTAAAATGTTCGCGCGTGGTGACGAGATCTATTGCGCAACTCGAGTGTCGCGTCGTTCGCTTGGCAGCGATCGAAATACAATATGGCGCCGATTGTGCTCGCAAGGTGACGTGCACCTGTCACTTTTCGTGATCTCTATCGGTGAGATTCTTTTTAATATCTGTGTAAAGACTCACGGTGTTTTTACGTGTGGTGTAGTGTAGTGTCGTCCTGTGCTGGTGATGTGTGTGTTGTCACGTCACGTCCGTCTCGTGTAATGTGGTGCGTCCTCCCTGTTATCGCGTACTTCTCCCTCGACTCCGCTCCTATTTCTTTCTCTCACAGCTGATTTTGACAGCTGTCACAAACGTGGTTTTCGTAAATCCCTCGTGTGATTCTCGTAGCCGTTCGCACGTTTTCCTGATCCCTCTGGTTTTCTTCCTTCGCAGGTAAGTACTTCCTAGAGCCTTCAGTAATCGTCGTGGTCACAGTACGCCGGGAACACTCGGAATTACGGTCCCCACAAATATTAACTCACGAAGGGTTAATACTCAATGTGCATACGTGTCTTCGAGTTGTTCAAAACCGTACGACCATTCGATTTCCTCAGGCTTTCGCCTTCGTACTCCCTGAGTATCGTAGAGTTTTTCCTGTACTCTGACTCGACTACGAATCGCTGTCCGTTCGTTCGCGTACCGAGACACCGTCTTACAACCAGGGCCAGATCGTTCTCGTCGGTACACTACTTCCACGTAGGTGACGCCGTAATTCGAGCGTGTAACACTTTCGTGCACGGTGCTTTCTGTGTCGCGAGTTGTTCAAGACTGTGCGAGTCCTCGATTTCCTCAGGCTTTCGCCTTCGTACTCCCTGAGTATCGCAGAGTTTTTCCCAAACTCTAACTCTGATACGAATCACTTTCCGTTCGTTCGCGTACCGGGAGACCGCCTTACAACCAGGGCCAGATCGTCCTCGTCGGTACACTACTTCCACGTAGGTGATGCCGTAATTCGAGCTTGTGACACAATTGTGCACTGGACTTCGATACCCAAGAGTATTTAGCATGTAATGCTCCGTTCAATTCTTGAGACCAAGTCTAATTTTCTGTTGCCTTGCTCCCCTATTTATACCCCGAATATATTGTTTAAATATCCCTTCCCTTTGTGCCATTTGTTTATCTTAATATTGTTAACTTTTGTCCCTTCCCAAATTTTTCCCCCGAATTGTCGTGTCTGTGTGTTTCGGTGTTTGTATTCGTCGACTTTTATGTCTCTGTGTTGTGTTCGTGATTATTAAGTATTAATGTTTATAAATGTCAAGTTTTTTGGTGTTTTCGGTTTCGTGTTCTCTGTCAGCTGTCGCGGTTGTATTGGTGTGTATCCGTTTGTGTGTTTTGTTTATGTCTCGGTCGTTGACCCGCGATCATCAGTGCGTGTGCTATACATAATAATTTCTAATTTTTGTTTTTCACGTGAGCCTCCTCGGCGAGCGCGGAACCGCGAGCGAAAGAGGGGGGAGGGGGGATACGAGAATACATGAGACGTTTGACGTTTCAATACTTAGATATAAATATATAAAAATGATATAAAATTATACATTTATATGTATAAATGTATATACAATTGTATATAACTGTATATATTCGTATATATCATCAGATATACTTACTTCATCAGAATATATATCTGAATATATATCTTACTTCGTATATATCATCAGATACTTCCATCAAATTTGATTTGATAAATTATATATACTTCTATGTATAAAAACTAGCTGACCCAGCAAACGTTCTTTTGCCATATACATTATTTCTAAGAAAATTCATCGTACCACAATTCCTATATTCGATTGCGATCTTGCAACCCTATTGCGGATCTGTGGATGGAACAGAATAATATAAAAATCGCGATTAAGAAACAGGGATTGATCGTAGAAGGGTGAAAATTTGAAGTCGTATGTATTTTTCAGTGCTAAATCATAATAAAATAAAAATAAAAAATTTTGTAAAAAAAAATATATATTTAGGGGTGGGTCACCCTTATTATTGAGGGGTTTGAAAATTGATATTGGCCGATTCTCAGACCTACCCGATATGCACACAAAATTTCATACAAATCGGTCCAGCCGTTTCGGAGGAGTTTGGTAACAAACATTGCTACACAAGAATTTTATATATTAGAAGAAGATATATGGAGATACTATTTTTATAAGGAGTTTATATAATAGAACATTATGTAATATAATATTATATAAATATACTGTTGTATATATTTGTATATATACGTGAAACTTCTATTCACTGCATATAAAATTGTATATGACTGTATATGAATACTTTTATTTTCTTTTGGAATATAACTGTATACAGGGTGAGGCAACAACTTTCATCAGTAGAAATATTTCCTCAAATATCGGACTTGGAAAAAAACTTTTGAAAGAAAAGTCGCATAGTTCGTAGGGGGTCATAGAATGGTTGCTACGAGCGTTATCCGTGCGGCGGCGCTTTGAAGATTTCAAGGTCACCTTTTTTTTCAAATGGGACCATCATGTTTTTTTCTTCAGAATTCCATTAAAGAACCCAAAAAAGGTTCACACACCAATTTTCAGAAAAATCCATTCCGAAGAATATCCTCAAATGTCGGACTTGAAAAAAAAACTTTTGGAACAAAAATTGCATAGTTTTTAGGGGGTCATCGAATGGTGGCTAAGAGCGCTTCCGTGTGGAGGCGATCTGAATATTTCAAGGTCACCTCTATCACCTCAAAAATTTACGTTGTACGTTGGACAGACATACAGATTTAACTATGCACAACGAATATAAAATCCTGTAAATGATGATAATATACAACCGTAAATGATTAATAATAATTACTATTAATAATATACGATTGTTTATAATTATATATAAAGTATGTTGTATATAAAGTTGTATATTAATTGGTCATATACCAGGTATGTCGGTAATTGCTTTCCGGTTTTCGTAACAGATGTCACTAGCTATAAGTATAAAATGTTATGATTTGATACATATGTTATTTTATTCTATGAACATTAACTTTGAAACTACACGAGTTACGTTCCGCCAAAACAGCAGCGTTATAGATTTATAATTTTTTGAAAATGTCGAGTTTTATTCCTGAAAACGTGCATTTGCGGCACGCATTACTTTTCTTGTTCCATCAAAAGAAAAAAGACGCTGAAAGTCATCGTTTGCTGGTAGAAACAGTTAAGACTGATAGCTACCGACGACAAATGATCAATTAGAACTGTGCATTGACCGAAAAACGTCCACAATACGCTCAGAGACATGACGAGGTGATTTTGCAGCATGACAACGCGCCGTCTCATACAGCAAAATCAGTCAAAGAAGTGTTGAAAACACTTGGATGGGAAATTTTATCGCATCCGCAGTACCCTCCAGACCTGGCTCCATCCGACTACCACCTCTTCGCATCGATGGGGCACGCGCTTCCAGAGCAGCACTTCGCCGATTTCGAAGAAGTTGAAAAATGGCTCGATGAATGGTTTAGCTCAAAGGAGAAACTGTTCTTTTGGAATGGCATTCATAAATTGCTCAAGAGATGGGCAAAATGCATAGAATCAAATGGCCAATACTTTGAATAAATAAATTTTAACTATCTATTATAAGTAATGTGCTTTCTTTAGCGAAAAAAACCGGAAAATAATTACCGACACACCTGGTACATGCAATTGTATACAAATGTTGACCCGATAGAATTTTGCATATTCATATACTATCGTATACAGGGTGACATGTTAAGGGTGGCCACCCTCTTTTATTTCGAGCCCCGTAAAGATAATCGGATGGGTCGCAGGTGATTTTTAAAGGAAATTTTCTGAACTTTCCGATAGAAAATACGGCGTTCATCGGAAAATGATAGGTTTTGCAGCACAAAAGTGACCACTATGAAAATAATGTGAAAACATATTTGTTTCTGATAGGAATAAAGTAGACTTTATTCCGAATACGGGACACACGCGAACATTTTTTTTTGAGTATCGCATCATTAAGAAAAGTTATGTCAAAATTGGGTGTTATAATACCAATTTAAACTTATCTGAACGCAACGATGGAATCGAATGAACAGGGCTGTAGTGTTTTGTCTCAAAGTCGGTTTGTCTTTTGCGTTCAAGTTCATTCTTCCAATGTTAATTTTGTATCTGTCAGTGTGAAATGCCAAAAAGGTTATTTAAAAAATGTCAGGTTATTGAAAAATATGTCGTCAACGAGCAGACGACGCAGCAAATCACTTTCGTACCGCTGGTTCAATTCCGTTGTTTCGTTCAGTCAAATTCAAATTTATTCGATAACGCGCATTTTTGATATAACTTTTCTGAATGATGCAATACTCAAAAAAAAAATTTCGCATGTGTCCCGTATTCGGAATAAAGTCTACTTTATTCCTATCTGAAAAAAGATGTTTTCACATTATACTCGTAGCAGTCACTTTTGTGCTGCAAAATCTATTATTTTCCGATGAACGCCGTATTTTTTATCAAAAAGTTCAGAAAATTTCCTTCAAAAATCATCCGTGACCCGTCCGATTATCTTCACGGGGGGCGAAATAAAAGGGGGTGGCCACCCTTAACATGTCACCCTGTATAAGTGCATATCAGTATATACAATCGTATAAGTTTATATCGAACTATATAAAATTATATCGGGCCAATTTTTGTATATAATTGTATATGATCAATTAATATACAATTTTATATGTTTATATAAATTCATTTTTACTCGGGCTTCTTGTTAAACTTCTTTAGCCCAACCTAGTCAATAAACTTTACAAGTATTTTGTAGCTGCTTGAGTTCGAGTTTAACTCATTTGGCGAAGATCCCAAACTTTCATCCCATTTCACGATAGTTTCCATCTTGAAATTTCGGGATACAACAATAGCTTGAAAAATCCGTTTGGTAGATTCGCGAGATGGGCAATATTCTTATTGCAACACGTGATGTCAGTCGAGTACAAACGAGGTACGCTAAGCGAAGTTCCAGACGCACTCTCGCGTATGTATGACATCGACGTGTACTCTTTAGGTTGGAAACACTTTATTCGAGAAGCTTCTCAAGATCAGCCGTACTTTACAACCATCATTGACAACAACTGGTACGAAGCTAAACGTAATCTCGTGCTGAAAATCCCCGAACGATTCCCCGAGTGGAAAATTGAAAATAACGAACTTTATTATTATCCATGTAACGGGGCCCAATTTCAAACAGCTTTCCATTGACGACGAAAATCCGTGGAAAAGAGTGGTAAGACCTGCGGAAATTTTGACAATACTCCGCGAAAATCACGAGACTCCTCAAGCAGGACACCTTGGCAGAGATAATACGCTTGATCGCATTCGATAAACGTATTATTGGCCAGGTATGTCGAGAAATATCAAGACCTATGTTGAACACTGCAATATCTGCGCGAAAGTAAAATTCAATCAAAACCCGTTGAAAGACCCTCTCATGACAAGGCCCTTACTAAAACCTTGGACACAAATATGAGTCAATACGGTAGGACTCCTCACTAGTTCGAAAAAGCGTAATATGCACTTAGTAGTGGTGCAAGATCTCTACACTATAATATTTGTATTTATATTTTTCGTGAATCTAGATTTTCATAGTGCGTACATCCAACAATGAATTTTTTCTACCCGCATTCATACTCCATTTAGCATCGCACTCACACACTTACATCTATCAATCGTTGGTAATATTGTCTTTCAACTCTTTTGTGGGTGCACTTTACTGTCCTTGTTCCTTTTTTGGTTTTCTCGAGTTGATGGACGAATTCCCCAAATTCAATATAAATCGGGGTCCTCGATTTCCCTCGGTGGCTCTGTTCCCTCCAGGACAGTTGCGGTGGAGACACTCCTTTTTTTCCCTTCGGAATCGATTGTTACTGGCCAAGCAAGTCCGAAAAAGTAGTCAATGATAATTGTTTCTCGAGTCTACCTCTCACGAGATAATGTGAGAGAGAGAGGTGTTGTCTCGGCGTCGTCCCAGAGAGGAAAGAGAGCGAAAAATCATAACGATAATTCAGGACGATCTTGACCGAGTAGAGGGGGGAATCCCCGGATAAAGTTCCGAAAAGCCCACATGCCGGATCGACTCGAAATCTTGTACACCTACATTTTATGGCCTCCTGAGCACGAATATGTCAATGAAAATTGGCGCAAATTTGATCTTCAAGGTCAAAACTACAAATAGCCGATCTTTAAGCGGTTTTTTTAAGTTATTCGAATAAATATTAATCTGAGACAGAACATTTTCAAACAAAAGTTATAGACTATATGAGAATACATATTTTATGTTCCATACATTTTTTTCCTAAAACCATTTTCTTCCGAATAAAAACGGGATAATGCCCAACTTAAACCAAAAAAAGCCAAGAAAACTAATAAACTGCAAACCCAACAAATCCCAAACTTCCAACCATCACGAATCTCCAAACATCCTAAACCCAACCAAACGCAACTGCATCCCAAACCTCCAAACATCCCAAACCCGACTAAACAACATACTGAGACATAACCGATTAAGAACCGATCGCAGCGCCTTTCTCTCCTAAACGGACAACCAACAAAGCATAAGATATGACGACACAGACGAACTAACATAAAGAAAATACATAGATAGACACACTAACGGATTTCTGCGAAAACAAAACACGGACACATACTGAGGGAATTTCATCGAAAACAATAATTTTATTTAACATTTAAGACAAATACACACGAAATGTCTCACAGGCAAGGGTGGAAGGGGAAATTTCAACATTGAAAATTTGGTATAAATACCGGGGGTCTGCAAGGGTAGTGGCACTTGTTTCACAGCATTAACAAGCGTGACTTCATGCTAATTGATGCGAAAACGAGTCGATTGAAAAGGACACGCCGTGTTACCGAGTACATACGCCCTTTGTAAAGGTGGAAGTAGCGACCGAGACACCCAACTGGCCCTGGTAGTAAGAAGGGTGTCAAGGAAGCGAACAAACCGAAATAAAGGCGAATGTATTCAGGAGAGCCCAAGGAATATCCTAAAAAATCATTATTACGAGCGCCCTTGTGATTCTGGCCTTGGCAGTAAGAAGACAAGGGCGTGAGGAAAACGAGATGACTGGAGATTCAACCGGCAGAGAACGCACAGTGTTACAAGCAAATTGCAACTACTGATCGTCACTTCCGAGTACTAAACGCATAGTAAGGAAAGGAAGGACGTAAGGAAAGTAAGATTGCTTAGGTGGAAGAGTTTGAGGTGGAGAGTATCGCAAGTACTGGTCGCTGTTCCCGAGTACTGGACGCACAGTAAGGAAAGGGAAAGCGGAAACGGTCTTTCCGGAGAAGGGAAAGAGAGAAAAGAAATAAGGGAGTGTATGAGAGCAAAGACACACATCGACAAGACGAACACCGCTACAAAGAGGGAAAGAGAAGGAAAGCACAGGGCAAGGCAAGCGCGTGCGGAGGCGGCGGAAGAAAAACGTAAACAAACGAGCGAAACAACGGCTGCGAAATAATTAACTCAAGCGTGTCCCGAATTTAAAATAGGCCAAACATTTAAAGCGCTAATTATCATATGTATTCAATACACGAACCAACATTGAATTTCTATGTACATACACACTTGTAGATCTAAGGAGGTTATGTAAAGGAGAAATACGGAATGGAACTGGGTCATATTATCTATCGTGTGTCCACAAATTAATTTGATCCCTGATCGAGTCTCGAATCTATATAAATTTAAATATAACGAAATCGAACACGTTACAATACATACACACAACTTAACCCCTCAACGCCACAAAGACACTTTTCAGAAGTCCTCTTTTCGACGTGATTATTTACCATGAAAATGTCAGCGAAAAAATTCCTAAAGTACTTTGTCAACTATTTTCTAGGGTGCTCTTTCCAATGGCGCAACTCAAATTTCGATCACATTCTTTTTTATATCATATTTTTGCAAAATAAGTTGAAAAGACACGAATTTTTGAGTGACATTTTTTTTTAATTTTGAATTTTGGAAGTCTTATCGGATTATTTTCGGACCATAAAGTGCTCTAAAGGTGTCCTCGATAGTTGTACTTTCGAAATATGCAAATAAAAATTTTTTCTCCGGCGTTATACCCGCAAAATAACAACAAATAGACTAACAAATTTTCTCCGTTTTGGAATTCTGAAATATTGTGATCGGAACGAGTCTTTTACGGTCACATGTAAATTGGCACCGGTTCACGAGCGTTTTTCGGGTCGCTGATCAAGAATTTAAGATTATTTTTGCAACATTAATTTGTTCAAACAAATTATGACAACATTTCAAAATCTTTCAAGAGTGCAATCTACGGAAAACGATGATGCAAAAAATGTGTGTCCAATTTCTATTTCAAAGATGATGCTGTAAGTTGTTGTGAAATTATTATCAAAATTATGAAGACTTAGTAAACATATAATATGCTTTGCCATCGCGTAACCCAACCGATGTTGCCCGATTCCGACTACGAGGAAGTGCATGTTATTGGGAATAATCTTTAATTTTATTTACTTATTTAATTTTTGTTTTTTTAATTTTTAAATATTTTTTAATACTGTGAGGTCCGTCGAAACTCCGTATTTATTTATTTTCTCTCTTCGAGAAATTCTTTAGATAACGCTACAAGACCACACAGAACGTTTAGACTTTTACAAACATTTTCTTTTTGTAAACTTCCCACGACCCTGTTTTTCTAAAAAAAAACACACGTGTTCAAAAAAATATCAACGGACCGAAAGCGGAAACGCATGAGGACTAAAAAATGTATTCCCACGAAAGGGAGTCATATGAGATGCCGCAACCTTTCGAGAACCACTTATCTGGCGACTAGTAGACGCCATGGGTAGATAGGGAACATGAATATTTTTAAGTACCAAAAATTCCAAGAAAAACAAAATCTGAAATATTTTCACGATTATAAAACTTTATGCAGCTGCTCTTCAAACAAAACGAGACACTTTTCAAATATTCTCAACATTGAAATATTTTTCTTTTAACAGTAAAATAATTTAAACAGACAAATAAAAATCTCAATGTTAAAGTAATTGAATTAATAATTATGAAATGGTAAAGAGAAAACAAAATAACAGTGAAGGAAACAGAAAATTCATTTGGAATAATTATAACAATTGAAACGGACGACACGAAAAGAAAAGACATGTAACGCTATTAAATAAATTTGACATTAAGAGACATGAGGTAAATCACAAAGCAAATGCTAAAAACTGTCAAAATAACAATATGCGATTTGACAAACATTGAATAATATTATAACTAAAATATTGTATTCAATAATATGCATAAAACGTAAGTTGTGGAGGGAAGATAGGCCTTCTCAAAGCAACACCTTCGGCCGTCAGGGAGGGGGGAAACCCACCTACGCGACAAAGATAGGGTAACCTATGTGGAGGGGAGTGTGCGCTCTCGAAGCATCAGGTCCTTTAGTTTAAGGAAAGGGAAAATCAAGATGAAAATGGACCATCATTGGTTGAACTTTTCCACGACTCGAAATTTCGGAACGCCTTTAAACCGAAATGATGAAAAGACGCGCAGAAGGAAAATCAGTCAGAGTGTTCACCGAGTTTTAGAAGTATAGTACAGAGAGTTGCAGAGTTAACAGAAAAGTACCGAGTTTAAATTATAAGAAAGAGACCGAAAATAAATAAATTCAAGAAAAGAAGAAAAGATTAAAATAGTAGAAAAATTGAAGTTAACAGAGAAAATATTGAAAGTTTAAAGTTGAAATTAAAAAGTATTAAGTCAAAGAAGAATTAAGAATTATTGAAGTCATTTCGAGGAACTGCAAGGTCAACGAAGATTTCCACCCTTTCGACTGACCGATTTCGTTCTGTCGTCTTCGTCGTTATCAAACTGTAAGTCCATTAATTGTTTTATTTGTAATATCTTTAATTTGTTTTCCAAAATATAGACTCTTCGAGTCAAATAAAATCCAACACGCCGTTTCCACTTTTATTTGCACTCCTCAATCAGTCTATCCAATCCAGTCTATTGGCCGAGAGGCTAGGGCAAAAAGGAAACGACCATTTTTACAAGGTTTCTTAAACCTTGAGTGCGTTTCGACGTCACAATACTAAGACAGATAAAAAACGATGTAAATACCAAGCGAGGTGCGACATGAATCAAAATTCTGGGTTAGATTCCATGTTGGGTTTAGCGATCGCAAAGCATGTCATATGTTTACTATGTGCTTATAATTTTGACAATAATTTCACAGCAACTTACAACATTACCTTCGAAATAGAAATTGGACACACATTTTTTGCACTATTATGTCCCGTAGATTGCGCTCTTGAAAATTTTTGAAATTTTGTCACAATTTGTTTAAACAAATTAATTTTGCAAAAATAATGCCAAATTCGTGACGAGTGACCCGAAAAAAATCGGAAACCATATGCATCATACATAGGGACAATAATTTTTTGAATAATTTGTTTAAACAAACTAATTTGGCAAAAACAATGTCAAATTCGTGACGAGCGACCCAAAAAAACATCAGAAACCATATGCAACTTACATAGTGACATTGACTGGTCAAGTAATTTGTTTAGAAAAATTAATGTTGCAAAAATAATGTCAAATTCTTGATCAGCGACCCAAAAAACCCCCGAAAACGAGGGCCAATTTACATATGACCGTAAAAGACTCGTTCCGATCACAATATTTGCGAACTCCAAAACAGAAATTTTGTTAGTCTATTTGTTGTTATTTTGCGGGTATAACGTCGGAAAAAATTTGTTTTTTGTGCATATTTCGCAAGTACAACTATCGAGGACACTTTTGGAGCACTTTATGGTCCGAAAATAATCCGATAAGACTTTCGAAATTCAAAATGAAAAAAAATGTCACTCAGAAATTCGTGTCTTTTCAACTTATTTTGCAAAAATATGATATAAAAAAAAATGTTATCGAAATTTGAGTTCCGCCATTGAAAAGAGCACCCTAGAAAATAGTTGACAAAGTACTTTAGGGATTTTTTCGCTGACATTTTCACGGTAAATAATCACGTCGAAAAGAGGACTTCTGAAAAGTGTCTTTGTGACGTTAAAGGGTTAAAGAAACACGCGATGACCGAAGTAACACGCTGAACACATCGACATTCACAAAAACTTTTTCGGAAAGTAGAGCCTTGAAAGAACAATTCGATTAAAATGGACCGAACTTACAATTTTTATACATTGAGCCCTATTTTGAAAGATCGTGCTACAACGCTGCACTGGTTACGCAACGTCGGATTGATACCAAGCACGCGATACTGTTCGAAGCATAAGAAATCGATGATCCTGTATGAGTCACGATTGACATGTGGGGAATTCATGTGCCAAAAACATGGCAAATATAATCATTAGGGTGACCGTTATTTTGGTTTCGGAAAAATTTTTTTTACGTCTAGCAGAAAAGTGATCAAGTTGTGATAAAAAAAATCTGTGTAAAATTTGAACGCGCTGGGATAAGGAGAACACATGCCACCGAGCAGTTTTATTTTCGAAAATATATGAATTTTATCATACCTTGATTACTTTTTTTACTAGACGTAAAAAAAATTTCACCGAAGCCAAAATAACGGTCACCCTAATAATCATAGTGCTACCGTGGCTGAAGACACGTGGTTCGAAAGATGCCACGTATCAGCAGGAACCTGTATATTAATAACGTACAGCTTTGCGATAAATTTGACCTACGAGCAAACTATTCGCGAAAGCAGTGTCATCGAACCGTAATGCATCGGTTTTCGTTCTGTCGAGAAGTGTGTATGATATCTCTCGACGAACAATTTGAAAGGGAAGGCAACATCGGAGGCCCTAGTGAGATCGTGGAAATTGACGAATGTAAAATTGGGCGGTGAAAGTATGAAAGGGGACGTGTCGTAGAAGGTTCGTGGATCTTGGGCATAATTCACAGGGGGCATCCAGAAGTGTATCGTCTGGAAATTTGCCGCGAAAATAAAAGAGACAAAAGCACCTTGCTCTCTTTAATACAGAAACACGTCGCTATTGGAACCGAAATCCAAACGTATTGCTGGAAAGCGTATAAAAACCTGAGTGCTCACGGTTGTATCCACAAAAGTGTAAATCACTCCGAAGAATTCGTGAATAAAAAAACCGGGGCACACACCCAAAATATCGAATCATCGTGGCGGTGGATGCGTCGCTCACTATCGCGGGGAGGAGTTAACAAAGACAAACTGGCCGATCATCTTTGCGAATTCTTATGGCGACGCCGGGTAAAAAAGCTGAACGCTGACTCTTTCTCTGAGCTTCTCGGGGACATCAAGTTTGTCCTTTCTGGTAGAGGAAACTAAGTTTTTTTATTTCGTCACTTTCCGAACCTCTTTCATTGATTAATTATCTCACAAAAACCCAAATAAAAAAAATAAAAAAAACAAAACAAAAAACACAAAGACAATTTTAAAAAATTAAAAAAAAAACAAAAAAATTAGAACAGGACATTAAAGACCAAACTCCGATCTTCACGTGGTAATGTGCGTTAGTAGGCTATGCCGAAGCCAATGGAGTTCTGGCACACACCAGTTGCGTTTGATTGGGTTTGGGATGTTTGGGATTCAGTTGCGTTTGGTTAGGTTTAGAATGTTTGGAGATTTGGAATGTTTGGGGGTTTGGAATTCAGTTGCATTTGGTTGGGTTTGGGATTTTTAGAGTTTTGGAATTCGCCGGGTTTGCAGTTTAGGGGTTTTCTTGGCTTTTTTGGGTTTAATTTGGGCATTATCCCGTTTTTCTTCGGAAAAATATGATTTTTGAAAAAAAATATGTAGAACATAAAACATGTATTTAGGAATAACCTACAACTTTTGTTTGAAATTTTTTTGTCTCAGATTAATATTTGTTGGAATAACCTAAAAAAACCTCTCAAAAATCGACTATTTTTAGTTTTGACCTTGAAGATCAAATTTGCGCCGATTTTCGTTGTCATATTCTCGCTCAGAAGGGCCAGAAACGTAAGAGTACATTTCAAGTCGATCCGGCATGTGGGCTTTTCGGAACTATACCCGAATCTTCACCAACTCCTTATACCTTAAAGTGCCAACAGCGGGAATTACAAGTTCCTCACAATTCCCCCCTTCTTATGCGGCATATCCTGTTGGCGCATGAATAAATCCACGGCGCGAATACACATGATGGGTTTATCGTTCTAATTGCACACAAACGTAGGTATCCGTATCATACAGTTTTCTCAGAAAATTCCATAATGTCGATATCATATCGATTTACCAATAATGCATCCATGACCGTCAATATTCGCATCATACATAAGATTCCTTCGACACACATCCTACACTCCCACTCGGGCATTGACCCGAGTGGGTTGCTTCTCGACCCGGTACGGCCCCTCATAGAGGTGGAAAAACTTCTTAGTTACTCTATCAAAAGCATTCGACAGATGTCTGACCCTCAGAAGCACCAAATCACCAAGGGGTATTTCAACTTTCGATACACCTTTCTGACTAATTTTCCGATCTAAACAGCTTTTTTTTCATTCTCGCGTGCCATAGTAATAAGGTACTCGTGAGGTGGACGTTCGTTATTTGGAAATTCGATCAATTTGTGGATATCCTCTTGCACGGGTTTACCGAAATGTAACTCAATTGGTGATAATCCCGTGCTTTGGTGTACGGTCAAATTTAAAATAGTCTCAATTTTCGGCACAAAATTCACCCACTTTGTGTGACGATCAGAACACAGAGTACGGAAAAGTCTTCCAAGCTCTCGCGTAACGCGCTCCGTCGGATTCGACTGTGGATGTTTAATCGAACTGAATAATACTTTTATACCTCGAGCTTCTAATGTGCTTCTCTATATGTGAGCCGAGAATTGCGTAACATGATCGGAAAGGATTCTTTTTGGAGCGCCAAACTTTGGAATGAAATGATTTAACAGCTTACTGAGAGTAGCCCTCACCGTAGCATTTTTTAACGGATAGAGACTAATATTCTTTGTGAATGCATCAAGGATCACAAAAATATATTGAGTACCCCCCCTCGCAACCAGCAAGGGCCCGTAAAAATCCACGGTGATGAGATCATTGGGTCGATCCAAGGGAACCCACTGATACTCCCCCATCATAGGTACCGTCGAAAATTTCACCCTCTGACACAAATCACAGCATAATACATATTTCTTCACTTGTTTCGACATCGCCTTCCAATGATACATTTTTTTTAGGTGTTGTAATGTTTTAAAAAGGCCGGGATGTCCCAGTTTTTCATGAACAGCTTTAACCCTTTGACGGGCACTGGGACATACGCTGTCCTACCTGTTTTGTCTCAGTTTTTTCACTTTTCTGATAAATTTTTGCACTTTTTTTTTAACATAAACACTTTTTAGACTCTTAGGGACTTAAGTTATAAGCTTTTAATGATCAAGTGCGGGATATTGTTTATTTATTATTGGTTATAAACAACTAAAGTACAAAAAACACGAATTTTTCAGGATAAGTTTGTTTGCGGGTAAACAAAAAGTCCTAGAGCTTCAAAAATTGTTCCACATGCATTTTGTATCTTATACCATAACATATATTTTTTCCGAATTTTTCGCAAACTGGTTTTTGGTTTTTTTTTTCAAAAATTGAAAAAATATGGAAAAAATACTATTCGTATGGGAAAAATGGTTGGTTTGGATGCAGTTCTTGTTCAATCAACCTGAAATTTGATATCCGAAAGTATTTAGGCTCTCTGAACACGAATCTGGCATCATAATTTCAAAATTTAAGAAATATTTACAAAATGGATATTTTTTTATGAAATTACGCATACGGGGGTTTTCAAGATCTCTGATTCCAAATCTGGCATCATTATTCCAAAATTTAAGATGGCGGATCCAATATGGCGGATTTCATTTTTGAAATATTCACAAACTGGATATTTCTTGCTGAAATCACGTATATCAAGGTTTGGAGATCGCTTCGAGTCCTCTAAATTCAAGATGGCAAATCCAAAATGGTGAACATTTTTTTATGTAAAATTGCAATTGTTTATTTAATCATATATATGTGATACAAAGTTGGCTTATTGAAACAAAATTTTGAGTATTTCGGGCAATGCATTTTATGAAGATTATTTATTATTTATTAATTATTATTGTTTGTACTTCAGAATCGTACCCAGCAATCACAAAAATCTCCGAGTACTTTTTTATGTGTAAATTGAACAAAAAATCGTAAAGTTAGCCCATTACAGTGGCTATATTGGATCCGCTATTATGAATTTCGTAATTCCGACTTCAGAAACGTAATCAGCAACCCCAAAAACCCCTGAGTACTTATTTATGTGTAATTTAAACAAAAAATCGTAAAGTTAGGCTATTACAGTGGCCATATTGGATCCGCCATTTTGAATTTTGTAATTTTGAGTTCAGAATCGTAATCAGCGATCCCGAAAACATAAAGATCACCGAAAAATGTTTAAATCCGTTGAGCAGAAAAATGTGCCGTTCAAAGGGTTTAAGCAATGAGTTCTGTATTTCCCGTGGTATAATAAGGCACCAATTTCAATCCTTGCGATCACGGTGGAAAAGAACTTGATCATGTTCTTTTAGACGCGAATCACCATTATCATTTTGTATCTTATTCCACATACTACTTATATCAGGATCCGCCTTCTGTTTTTCTCCCAACTGCTTGAATGCATCTTTTAAAACCGATCGCTTTCCGCCAGAGTAATCGCCAACAGGAACTGTCTTCGGGATGATCAATTATAGGAATAAAGAAACTGTGCAACGCCGATATCATTAGCGGCTCAGCATCATCATCTACAAAATTCGGATGTCTACTAAAGAAATCCGCTACCACATTGTCCATTCCACGACAATAACTAACACTAAACGAATGTTGTTGCAGCAACAGTATCCACCTCGATAACCTCGCACTTTGGAATTGAACAGATCTTAAAAACGTAAAGGATTGGTGGTCAGTAACGATTGTAAAATGAACACCTATGAGATAGACACGAAATTTTGTAACCGCGTAAATAATTGCTAACAGCTCCTTTTCGGTTGTAGTATATTTAGTTTCCGCTTTAGACAGACACCGGCTTACTATTGATGATGATAATAATTATTGTGATTATTATCATCATCAATTTGGTAGAGTATACCACAAATACCTCGATCACTAGCATCCGTTTGTACACGAAATTCTGCTCCAGATATTACATGGTTTAACATAATACAATTTTGAAATTCCTTCTTTAACATTCGGAAAGCCTCTATATATTCGGGCTCCCATGTCCACACATTATCCTTCGTTAATAATTCTATTAATCTGTCGACGGCATAACTGTATTTTACGCTAAATTAACGGTAGTAATTACAAATTCCTAAAAATTGTTGCAGTTGCTTCTTACTCTTAGGACATTTAAATTTGTCAATTACATCTAACCTTTTCTTTTCAGGGAATATGCCCTGTTCCGTAATCTCAAATCCTAAAAACGACACTTTCTTCTGTGCAAAAACACACTTCGATAATCTAATAGTGAAATTGAACGCGCGCCATCTCTGAAAAATACCCTCGAGCACGAACACGTGCTCTGCAAAACTTTTAGTATCGATCAAAATATCGTCGATATAACATGAAATATATTGTTTAAAATCATTACTCAACGCTTGATTTAAAGCACGAATAAATCCGCTACCGACTGTTTTCAATTCGAAAGGGATACGACACAAATGGTATAGCTTTGAGTCATACAAAAATGCGGTATACTGACGAGAGGATGCCTTCAAAGGAACTTGTCAGTAACCTTGAGTTAGATCAATCTTTGAAAACCATTTAACATCACAATAATTTTGAAACAATTTACTAATCAATAGAGGCGACTCGTGATCATCTTCAATAATCTCATTCAAATATCTCGTATCTAAACAGACTCTGACGGTCCTATCTTCTTTTGCTACTATTCGTAGCAGATTCAATTACACCCGTCTCGGCCATTACATCAATAGCCTGTTGTATGGACTCCCTCAATTTGTGCGGTACAGGATAAGATCGCTTAAAGCTAGCATGCTTTTCTTTTAATGTGGTCGCGTGTTCATACCCCTTCGCGCATCCGGGTATCCTTGAAAATAGTGATATATTTCTGTGCAAAAGGTCCATAAAAATCTGTCTCTCCTCCTAACTCAACACGGAGAGTTTTGCTCTGATCTCCTGAAGCTCGTCTATACTTGAAATGTCCTCGTTTCCATTATCTATCAGCTTACCTTCAACTAGTCTATTTATACCTTTCTCGGCATTACACTTATCGTCACCTTCGTCCTCATGAATTGGAAATATCTCTTTATACTTCACCATATACATGTATATATATTCATCCCTTTTTGAGCAAAAAAGTGATTTAGAGGTACCCTTTCAAAGATGACAGATGACGCAGAAAGAGTGACACACGAAAATCTATATATTTTTTTTCATAATTCAATACCACTCCATAATTTGACATCCGGTCACTATCCAGAATCATAGATGCTGTTAAACCGGGAATTATTATAAACGGATACTCGTAATTTTCCCCTTCTATTTTTACTCCTAAAAGGACCTGATTCTTTAAAGTTGTTTTTCTCTTCTCGATCGCAGTAGTGACGGACAAATTAGAGACCTGTATTATATCAAAACGTTCACTGTTAGATAATTCATTAAAGAATTTTTCAGAGATAGCTGTCAATCGACTCCCACTATCTAGTAGCACAAATTTTATTTTTCCTCCTACTCAAACTTTCATATGTAGGCGCTTCCTCATCGGTTCATCATCATTTTCTCCGTTTAGATCCTCTGTTTCTATTACGCCTTTTTCTAATTCCTCTACAAAATCATAGTCTTGACGATGAGCTGGAGGACCTTGATATAGCGCGTCGGATACTAGTTTAAAGATTTATTATTTTCAGTATAATTTTGAAAAGAAGTCGCGGGCGCACAGCTGAGATCGGAGCGTTGGATATTGTTAGTGGGGGAAAACGTGTATCAGGAAAGGCATGTGGTTCGAAATTACAATGTCTGTTGTTTGAGTTATAATAGTATGGAGTATGGTTTTCCCGATTTCCCCGCGTATTTGAAAAACTTCCTTGAGCCCTATTTCGCTGTTCACATGCGTGTGGCCTCATCTGTCTCATCGGGTAATTATTCGTTCTTGTCAATGTCTGATTTTGGTGATGTTTGCTTTCACGGAATTTTTCCTTTTCCTTTCGAATAGTATCGACGCTTGCTAAAGTCTGACCTATTGCGCAACCGTTATTATAATCAATAGTCACTAAACTTTCGCGCACCCATATCAGTAATTGTTGCACTACCGCATAATTTATTTCGTACTCCGATAATGTGGGAATAAAATATCGTGCGTGTTTTACTTGAGAGTAATAATACGTTTGCAATGACTCTTTATGTGGAATGAATCTACGCTCATTCCAAGCATTTTTAAATCTGACTCGTAGAGGTATAGAATAGAAATCTTCAAGGAATAATTCTTTAAAATGTTCAAAGTCTTTTATATCCGCTTTCGATTCCATCCACAAATTGGCCCTACCGTTCAACGCGTGCTCTATAATTGTTAATTTTCTATCATCTTGTATATTTTTTGTTTTAAAAAATCTTCCTATATCCTCCACGAATTTGACCGGTTTTTGTTCCGTTTCGTCATGAAAGCGCGGCATTTTAATATCTATTTGAAAAGTATGTATCTTGTTTATAATCGTTGTAATCTCGTCCGCACCCGAAGATAGTTCTCTTCGAATATTTTCGGGTCGTACATTTTCTCCCCTCTCCTGTACATGTACTCTCATCCTTTCCTCGAACTCTGCTCGCATTTGTTCGAGTTCACGTCGCTGTATATTCAATTTTTCTCTCTCTACCGTTCATTCCGCACGCCGTGTCATTTCGGAGTCACTAACTCTCTCTTCCGGAATTATAGGCATTTTCGCTGTTTTCTTATTTCGCGTCAATTCTGTGAATTTAAAATTGGTGTGTAATTGTTTTGCTTTGCGACCGTATTTTGATATGTACACTTGGTTTTCCTCTGCCATTTCCTGCCAATTACTGTACTGGTGTTACGTCCTAACCGGTACAATCAAATCCAAATCAATATAGCGCGCTCGGTCGGTATCTCAAGCTCTCGACGACCGATAATGTACCAACACATTTCTCATACACCTCTTACCATTACTCGTCGATCACAAACTTTTAATTAATTTGATAACATCATTTATTCTCGAGTATCACGTAGATCAACAGGGAAGCCCCTAATATTCATCAACGCAACCAAGCTACAGAATTCGAAACTGCAACCACTGATAAACATCCTGTTAACTTACAAATATTCTGTCTGACAATATTTTTTTTCAAATTTCTTTTATTCATATTTTATTCCAACGAACGTCTTGTGCGCCATCGCTGCTCGAAAAACATAGTTATAAACAAACTCATTATTATTCTCCGAATATTAACTTGAAACCATACTTCCTTTCTTACGGGTATTCTCCACCCGAGGCGACGATCTCACGTCACCTTCGCGTGATTGAGATACATAAAACAAAAGGTCTTGCAAAAAATCAGACCAATCAAATCAACTAAAAATTGGCAAACTCCGCCTTGCAGAAGCGTAATGGTTAACCCTCTGCAAGACTCAAGAGAGTTCTCGTTCAACCTTCACAGAGTCAAAATCTTGAACTACAAAATCTCGAACCTCTTGCAAAAACTGAACTCTGTAAAAATACGAACTCTGTAGAATACAAACGCAGTCCTGAAACCGTTTAATCGTACAACATTCAAAGTTATTCAATATTCTATCAGTGAACAATCTTAATAAATCTTACGTTGTTGGTTTTTTTGTATAAAAGCCAAGTTTTATTTATTTCTCTCACCGAAGAGAACCAACGTTCACCTTAACGACATCCGAACATTTCCTCATTAAATATAAGTTGTGTTCGGAATTCGCGGGCGATCAACAAAAGACTCACTTGCGCGGAAAACTCAATCGCAATTCAAGAGTTCGCACCCTAACTCTGATCGCAACGCGTCTTCATTCCATGTCTCCCTCTCGAGACGTAACAACTTAATATATTTAATAAAATTGGTGGCAGCAGAAACTATTTGAAAACAAAAACCACCCAACTAACAATATTGGTGGCAGTGTAAAACTCTCAAAGTTCTCTCGTTAATCTAACAATTGGTGACAACGAGAATTTATCTCCGACAACGCTCCGCTATATCTGAAAAGTGGGTGAAAAAGACATACTGATCTGCATTACCTCACGAACCAGTGGCTTTATTTGGCACTCGGGCAACACGACTACACGCATATATTTAATAAAATTACAATCATCAACGGCTCAGGACGAGCTCAACAACGACAAAATCATGGGAAAATCTTCCGACTACTAGATCCAGCATCAACCGTACATCCGTGGTCATCCAACTCCAGTTCAACAACTCAAGGCTAACGGTCAACAATCTTCATCCAAGTCCACAATCTTCAAATTATAACAAGCGTACCATTTAGTAAGTCAATAATAGTCAAATCATCATGCAAAACAATACAGTCGACGGGGACTTCACAAACCCTCATCCGTCAGCCTGACGTATTAACACAACAATCATTCACGACCTCGCTTCATTAAATGCACGATATCGAGATTACATTAGATATGTACCCGAATTCGACGGGATATCAAAAACATGTCGCTTAAACACATTTATCAATCTTTGCGAAAAAGGGCGAGAATTCTTCCCAATTGTAGGAGAAGAAGGCGTATGTACATTTTTGTACAGTAAATGTAAAGGTGAAGTTAGTGAGGCAGTCCCTCTTGAAAGCAAACTCGACGATCTCATTTCGGGATTAAAACGTACTGTTGTGTGCTGGAATCTTCCATCACACAAGGGTTAATAAACTGTTAAGGCCGTTCAACTGCCTTAGCTAGCCAAAATAAGTAGGCAATATTGAGCAATTACATTGCATTGTTCAATATTGCAAAAGGCTAATACGAATTGCTAAAATAAAGTAGGCAATATTGGGCAATTACACTGTCAGCGTGATTGCATTACCCAATATTGCAAAAGCCGACACCAATTATTCACCGGAGCAGCCAAAAGATCCATCGAGGATCAGGCAGTCCGGGTTTGGGCGGCGACGAGTTTGGTCCTACGGCGAAACCAACTTGTATTAATCATTTTAGACAAACCTAGTCGAATGAATCTAAGTTATTTTGGTAAAGATTGAGTTGGAGTTTCACTCGTTTGGTAAAATCCCAGAATCTTGATCCCTTTTTCGCGATAAATCCTTTATCACGAAGTCCCGGGACACAACAGTACATTCACAGCGTCAAAACCAATAAAACAATGATTCGAGGAAATGGGCAAATATCAACAGGTGCGTAACGAATCTGTATCAAAATTTTATGGTAGAACGCGTAATTTCCTCCTCGTGGCAGAACGTGACGAATTTCGACAAGATCTTACCATCGATTATCGCACACAAGTACCACTTCAGCGATATGATACACTATGATATATGATACACTCAAAGATATTTACATAAAAGCGCTAAAAGTCGAGGAAACTATCGGTCCAGTCGCAGTAAATAGCACAACTTGTCTTCCGATTGCACAAAAACCGAAAATAAACCTAAATCAATCATAACAAGGGACCGACAACAAACTCTGCACTCATTGTAAAAAATCCAATCATAATTACACAGAGTGTTTCGCTCTAGCTAAATATTTTAGTCAAAATCAATCAAAAGGGAGCGAAACGAAAAACGAAAATGCTCAGCAAAACCCTGTCATTATTGCAAAAAAACAGGTCACTTAATCAACGACTGCCGAAAAAGAGCTTTTAATAACGGCAGAAAACAACCAACTCAGGAAATCGCAACCGATCAGGGAGACTCGATGTCGACCTCTCGAGACGGCGTAACGAGTGGTCAGACATACCAAGAACGCCAAGAGTAGAAATCGAACCAAAACCAGTCGAGATTCGCACGGCAAAGTACAGATGAAGTTTGAATACCTTAACGTATCTTTCGCCTGCTATCTTATTATCCTCCGAGGATTTAATCAAAGTCAATACAATGTTTTTCGCGGATTGAGACTCTGAGCTCAATCTCATGAAACTAGAGTGCATCCGGAAACCCCATTTAAGTAATCATACAATTGTCTTTGAATTACACGGAATCTCGGCAACGGATTTGCCTATGACTCTTGGACACGTCAAAATTAATCTGAAAAACAAACTCGAAAATTTTCGCGTCGTAAACAACGATTTTCCGGTAGAATTCGACGCAATAATCGGACAAGAACTACTCGGTTTGAGTGGTGGCGCGATAGATTGGGAATCGAGATCGGTGCGTATCAGGGGAGAGCAAATCCCATTTGCTAGTCCAGAATCGTTTCTTTTGAGGGCCCGTCAAAAGACGATAATGTTCGTAAAAGTGGGAAACGCACTCGAAACCGGATATTTACCAAAACTCTCTTTCCCTGATGGCGTATACATTAGATAAGCACATTAGAGTGGATGTTCTCGTAATTTCGCTGTATCCTTCTGATATGTCCTAGAAAACACAAACGCATCTCGGACGCGAGATAGCCGTGTTAACGGAGTAATAAACCTTTTGCGTCTTGACCACCTAAATGTTGAAGAGAGTAATGCCGTACTCGAACTCGTCGTTGAGTACGCAGACCTTTTCCACATTCCAGGATAACATCTTAAATCGACGAACGCTTGTACACATCGTATTACAACAACTGACGACACACCGATACACACGAGACAATATCGTTTCCCATATGAACAAAAATCAGAACTCGAAAAACAAATCGATAGTCTATTGAACCTCAATATTATCGAAACATCCAACTCTCCTTACAATTCCCCTGTTTGGATAGTCCCGAAAAGAGCCGACTCTCAAGGTAATGAAAAATGGCGACTCGTAATAGATTTTAGAAAATTAAACGACAAAACAATTGGAGACGCGTATCCTCTGCCTCTAATAACCGACATACTCGATCAATTGGGTGGAGCCAGATACTTTTCTATTTTCGACTTGGCGTCAGGATTTCACCAAATCCCTATGGATTCTCGAGGCAAACATAAAACAGCTTTCACGACACCTCATGGGCATTATTAGTTCACTCGCATGCCTTTTAGACTAAAAAACGCTCCCGCGACTTTTCAACGTCTAATGGACGTCCTATTAAAAGACCTTCAAGGCAACGAACTATTCGTGTACTTAGACGATATAGTCATCTATTTTACAAATATCGAGGAACATCAAAGAAAATTTCGAAAACTTGCCGAAAAACTGTGCACAGCCAGTTTAAATTTACAAACCGACAAATGCGAATTTTTGCGAACGGAAGTCCGATATTTGGGACACTTAATATCAGCTGACGGATTAAAACCAGACCCAAAGAATATCGAGGCAATACAAAAATTCCAGGTTCCTAAAACCCCGAAAAACGTCAGAGAATTCCTCGGTCTCGCCGGTTATTGCAGACGTTTCATCGAAAACTTCGCGAAAATTGCAAAACCCTTTTGCGATCTCACAAAAAAAAACATTGATTTTAAATGGACTCCTGTACACCAGGAGGCATTCGAAATATTGCGTGATAAACTCTGCACAGCTCTAATTTTACAATATCCTGACTTTTCCGAACCCTTTATGGTCACTACCGACGCATCAAACATCGCGCTCGGAGCTATCCTTTCTCAGGGAAAAATCGGAGAAGACCATATAATTTCAGCAGCTTCTAGAGTCTTGAACAAAGCCGAGAAAAACTATTCTACAATCGAGAAAGAGATGGCAGCAGTAGTTTTCGCGCTCAAAACTTTCCGACCGTATCTCTACGGCCGTCAGTTCACGCTGTTCACAGACCACTGACCTCTCGTATGGGTGAATTCAATGAACGATCCCACATCATGAGTACTCAGGTGGCGAGAAAGGCTGAAAGAATTCGATTTCAAAACTGAGTATAAACCGGGAAAAATCAACACCAACGCAGACGCTCTCTCCCGTAATCCTTACGTACTCCCAATTCACGTTAAATGGAAAACTCTAGCATCTCCATACCAAAACGACAGAACACGCACGCGTTACCTCTCGGTAGAAGTGTAAGCGCGGCCGAATTCAGTCCACATGATGATAATTCCAAGAAAACGAGAGTCACGGAACCTCTAATTCAGGAAACTTCTATGAGAGCAATTGCCTCAATATCTGCCGCAATCCAAACTCCTGTATCGATTCAACCTCTAGAGCAATCGTCACAAAGTCCACCAAATCTCGAAAAACTTATAATAACACAAATAGCACTAAATCCCGAAAATCTTGAAATGATACAGAAACAACAGAACCTCGAAATCTCACGAAATCAATCGAATTTCGAAATCTCACAAAATCAACAAAATCAAAAAAATCCACAAAATCAACCAAATCTCGAAATCTCACAAAATCAACCAAATCTCAAAAATCCACGAAATCAACCAAATCTCGAAAATCTAGTAATTTCACGAATCCAACAAAATCTCGAAAATCCAGTAACTTCGTTAAAACAACAGATCACGCAAAATCAACTAAGTTGAACTTCCTGCCGAAATCAATCGAACGCAAGGGCTCAAGAAGATCCACATTCCTTCAGAAATCAAGCAAATTCGTTGAACCCAGCAAACTCAGGGAATCAAGTCGTTTACCCAGAATCGCTAAAATCCATAATTCCGGTAGACACACAAATCTTGAAAGATCCAGTAATCTCGCGAAGTCCAGAAAATCGTTTAAATTCTCGAAACCTCGAAAACTCTTCAATCTCGCAAAATCCCGTAGTTCCAGGAAACCGACCAAATCTAGAAAAGTAAAAAAATCCAGTGAATCTAGAGAATCTCGTAAATCTCACTACCTACTTAAATCAAGAAAAGCACGTTATAAAACCTCGTCGTAAAACTGGCAAACCCTTCAGAAGTCGATCTTTAATGTTGCAATCCATGTTGCAATCCATGTTGCCCGTAAATAACTTTTCAAAAGCGCTACAAAACCTAAAAGTTAAACTAAAAGAACTCGATATCAAGAACGTAACAATCTCAGTAAAACGAAACAACCTGCAAGACGCTAGCTGGCCAAAAATCAAAGAAATCCTTTCCAAAATCCTGAAAAACACAGACATTCAGATTTAAATTTGTAAAGATAAAATCATCGTCCCTCCGGAAGAAGACAGAGAAGGGATAATCAAAGAAAATCACGGATCTCCTATCGCAGGACACAAAAGTGTTACGAAAACGTACAATCGAATCAGGCAAAAATATTTTTGGGAAAATCCGAAACAAATAAGTCGAAAATTACATCAGAAAATGCGAAAGCTGTCAGAGACAAAAACTAGTGCGAATAAAAACCAAACAACCCATGATAATGACTGACACGCCTCTTTCGGCTTTTGACAAAATTTCCATGGATATTGTAGGTCCAATGAACCCTCCGTCATCACTCGGACACAGATATACAGGGTGAGGCATTAACTATTGCCACCGTAAATATCTCTGTAATTATCGACATCACAAAAAAATGTTCCAAACAAAAGTTGTAGCGTACGAAAGGGGCCATCGAATGCGACCATTTTTTTTCATTTCAGCGGAGGCGCTAACGCACAGTGAAGGTCACCTCCACTTTTTTAAATGGGACGGTACATTTTTTTTCCTACCATCTTGTAGAGCATCGCAAACTGCATACAAAACATTAAGGGGTCAAAGTCGTTCAAGGTCATTTTAAGATGAAAAAATGACATGAACTTTATTTTTATGTGAAATGAACTTTTTATTTACAGTAGATGTTCAAAATGATTGCCATTCGAATCGATGCAGTATTGCAATCTGCTTATCGCAGATTGTGTAGAATTTTTTATCACTTCGCCACTTATCGAATCACATGCTCGAAGAATTCGATTGCGCATATCATCCGGCGTAGTTGGACGTTTTTTGTAAACGAGATCTTTCAAGTATCACCACAAAAAAAATCAAGAGGCGTCAAGTCTGGTGAGCAAGCTGGTCACGATACAGCTCCTCCGCGTCCAATCCAACGGTTCGGAAATCTCTGATGCAATTCATGTCTAGCTATCAGCGAAAAATGTGCCGGACACCCATCGTGTTGATACCACATTCTGTTTCTCGTTTCTAAAGGTATTTATTCTAATAACGGACCTAATATTTGTTGAAGGAATGTGGTGTACTTGCGGCCATTGAGATTCCCTTCGATGAATTAGGGGCTTACGAATCTATCCCCAATAATCCCACAGCAAACATTAACCGACCACGGTTTTTTGTGTGCAACTTGCCGCAGCCAATGTGGATTTTCATAGCGGTTTTAAACACTTTAGCCAGGGGAGCATCGGGACAAAAACTCACAGAGCAAGGAATACCAATCAGACACTGGGTTAACGAAAATCTTATTCAGGAAGCTGTGGAAAAAACTTGGGAAAAAATGTATTCTTTCTTTAACACGGTAGGAACATTTAGCACGACCCTGCTGGGAGCATGGGTAATGATCCAAACAATTAAACTCATTATCGACACTTTAGTTCACGGTTACGCGCTACACACGATTTACGGTTGGAGCATATGGCTGGTTGGAGCCATATGGGATTCAATTACAAACTTGCTCATACATCTTGGAAAACGCGATGTAACAAATTTAATTCAGAACAACACAGAAAATGCACTTACTCAGGTAAACTCGCCCCCCGTAAACGTAAATACTGACATAAAACCCGAAATTTCCACGCAAACGCCTGCCGAAACTAATGCAATTACAATCCCTGTTGTACGCGCTCCCGAATCAGCTGTACAGGCAGCCGCATACTTCCCAATGTATCCACCGATGGACTCTCTGAGTCCTCCCGTATGTGCCCCGCGGACAAACACGAACGAGCAAAAAATATAAAATAGAAGTTACCGTCAAGTTAGTTATCATCGAAAAACTTTTCAATGACCATCAAGTCAGTTATCATCGAAGACTTTTGGTTATCATCGAAGACTTTTGGTTATCATCGAAGAACCTCTCAATTACCATAAAGTCAGTTATCATCGAAGACTTACGATCAAATTTTACCAACGGTGAAATCTTTTTTTCAAGTTACCATCAAATTTTACCGACGGTGAAATCTTTTTTTCAGTTACCATCAAATTTTCCCGATAGTGAAATCTTTTTTCAGTTACCATTGAATTTTACCGGCGATCAAAATCTTTCGGTTACCACCAAATTTTACCGACGGTCAAATCTTTTTCAAGTGACCGTAAAATCCTTTTTAGTTATCAAATATTGACGCCGTTCGCGCTCAACAACGCAAGCCGGCGGCCAACACAAAAAAAAATGAAAGAGAAGTCAGAATATATATTACCGCGGGTTGCGCTCGACATTGCAAGCCCGCGGCCAACAAAAATGTCACCTTAAAAATTGAAGGGAATTAACTAAAGGAAAACACACGTTCTTTTCACAGTGAAAATTCTTTTTTGTTCATCAGAGTTACAAATACATATTTTTCTTTCACCTCCGTCACTCATGGAAGCAAGGGGGGGAGGGGTCTGTTAATCAATGTTATGAGCCACCAGGACTCCCCAAGGGGTCGACCAGATGGGGTGGCTCCAATTGTCCTCCGGATGGTCTTGGCTCCACCGCCCTTCCATCATCCACCGTACTCCATAATAGTCAAACCCGCTATGGCCATCATCTTGGAGCAGTGAAGCCAGATCGCGCGTAGAACTTACCCTCTCTCTAGTCCCTTACGCGCCCGTCACACAATCAGAGAAGCGCGTGTCCGTGAGCAAGCGACGCTCGGACGCCGTCGGAAAGAGCCAAGCGCGGTCGAGAAACTTCGACCGCGCCTTCGGCAGCTACTCTAATACATAGACGCTGAGCACGTTCATGTGGCACGTAAGAGATTAGAGAGAGAGTAACCTCTACGCGCGATCTGGCTGCTGGCTTCTGGCTGCGTGCTTAGCACGGCTCGCGCGTGACGTCACCCGACGGCCCGGGCGAGACTCTTCTAATAAATTGTTCCCGCTTCCCTCACATCCGTCCTAATGCCAAATGCATTATAATCCCTATAAATAAGCGGAAATATATTTATATTACTAATATTATATTAATTCTCATACTTTTATCGAGGGATAAACCAACAAAACATCAAACGAATACAAGCTAATCATCAATCCGGCCGCGAATCACAAGTACGAGAATGTGCACCTATTTGTCAAGCGATTAGATGGTCCAGTCGGTAGCGTGCCTGACTACGGTCCGAAGGGGCACGGGATCGATCCCCGCTCTAAGTACTTTTTTTATTTTTTATTTTTTTGGCGAATTGTTCATTCGTGGCACACGCTCATTAAAAGAACAACAATTTTGTAATCTTATGATAATACATCTAAAATTTAGATGTATTATTATATTATACTTCGCTTACGATTGATACGATAATAATACATCTAAAATTTAGATGTATCATTACATTATACTTCATCATATTTCCATACTTTCTCTATTTATACAAACTTTCATCAAGCGATAAAACATTATCCCCGAAAACAAGCCAATCATCATTCATCCGGCCGCGAATCACAAGTACCAGAAGGTGCACTTATTCTACAAGCGATTGGATGGTCCCGTGAGTAGCGTGTCAGACTCTGGATCGTAGGGGCGTGGGATCGATTCCCGCGCTCAGTATTTTTTTTTTTATGGGGCGAGTTGTTTATTCGTGAAAGACGCTGAAATAAATTTCAAAATAATGTATATATCACATTCGTCAAGTGGCGAAGTAGGCAAAAGACCGAAAAATCAAAGCGTCAGTGCTGAATGTCAAAGTATTTTAACCTTTTCCGATGTCAAAGTTTTCACGCTTGAAGAATTGTTTAGTTGTTGCTTTTTTTTACTTACATGATTCAATTCGGTGGTTTCGTACAAAAAGAAGTGAAAACCACATTTAAAACTTTAAAAAGTAAAAAATGTACACCAAGTAATAAAAATAGAAGTTTTCGTTGAAAAGTATTTTTTTCAAATAGTGAGAAAAATAAAAATAACATTTTCAAAAAAAAAAAAAATTAAACATGGCATGCATGGTTAAGAAAAAGAGGTGCATGCACGTCAAGTTTGTTTTTTTTTTTTGAAAAATGTTGATTTTTTTTCACACTATTTGAAAAAAATACTTTTCGACGAAAACTTCTATTTTTATTATTTGGTGTACATTTTTTACTTTTTAAAGTTTTAAATGTGGCTTTCACTTCTCTTTGTACGAAACCACCGAATTGAATCATGTAAGTAAAAAAAAGTAACAACTAAACAATTCTTCAAGCGTGAAAACTTTGACATCGGAAAAGGTTAAAATACTTTGACATTCAGCACCGACGCTTTGATTTTTCGGTGGTTTGCCTACTTCGCCACTTGACGAATGTGATATACAGCCTGTCCCAAAAGGGTCGAAGGATCTCTGAAGGGGTGGTAGATCTCGAAATTCTGAGTCGAAAAGTCCTCAGCGGTTTTTCGATCCGATGCACCCTTGATGAGTTATTTATAATTAATGACAGCCAATAATACGCGTGGGCTGGGCGGCGCGTGGTTGTGTGCGTGTGACGGTGTGCCCGGCCGTACCGCGAGAGGCAGGGCTACGCCGCGCGACGTGGACGTGTGTGTGCATGGGTGTGAGGGCATAAGCTAGGCAGCACGCGTTGATTGTATTGAAGGAGAACGTGAAAAAAATAAGTAGCGCCCCGCGGTAATACATTTTCACAAATGGATGATAAATGAATTAAATGAATTCATGTGGAATTGTAAATCCTTAATGGAAAGCGAAATTTCTACTAAAGCCGTTAAAATTCCATTTTTTTATTTACTTGAACTAAAAATAAATATCAGCTTGGCGTTTTGTCATACGATATTTTTACATTATTGATTGAAAACAAAAAAAAATTATGCGCTTTAATGGTCGAAGTTAACGCATGCTAATTAATTTATTTTCATGATTGTCCGACTTAGTTAATTGATGAGTGAGATAATCAACTCGAAATGACTCTTCCTCCTTACTTCTCGAACGAATCGTCTCGAGATAATTGAATTTAAGGTGTTTCTGAACAGGGAAATAGCGAATATCCTGAGAGGTAAAGATTTTCAAAACTCTCGACACGGAGAAATAGAAGTTTCAACATTTCAGTCTGTGATTATTTCACAGAATGTATTTAATTTCAACAAATCATAATTTGCAGACATTTCTAGGATTGAGGAGTGGATGAAATCCTCTCCTTAAAAATTCAAGCATCCCTTCGAACGGTGAGTATGTACATGTAAAAAATATTAGAAATACATTTTTTTGCAATGATTGATCATCATTTATTGTTATTCGTGTTGTGTAGTTATTGTACAACACAAACAACGTCAGTATTTGTCAAACGTCAAACATTTCACCACAACATCTCGTAATTATTATTTTTCGGGATCTTGGGAGGTGTCGGGTGTATTTTTATAACTTTTGAATCCTTCGAAATACATAATACTTCAAAAACATCTGCACGGCAAACAAAATTGTGTTCATAATTTTATTTAAATTCACAACAATCATTAAAAAAAATTCTTATGCAAAAACAAAAAGAAAAAAATTACAACGAACTGCTAAAACTGTAAGACTAAAAATTGAAAAATCTCAAAAATTCATAGCAGTGTTTCAACAATTGTTAGAATAATTGTTTTCCAACGATTGTTGAGAATTTAAATAGAATTAAGAATAATAGAAGGATTCAAAAGTTATAAAAATGTACCTGACACCTCCGACGATCCCGAAAATAATAATTAGGAGATGTTGTGTTGAAATCTTTGTACTGACATTTTTTGTGTTGTATAATAATTACATAACACGAATAACAATAAATGATAATGAATCATTGCAAAAAAAATATATTTGTAACATTTTTTACATGTATAGATACTCACCGTTCGAAGGGACGCTTGAATTTTTACGAGAGGATTTTATCCTCTCCTCAACCCTAAAAATGTCGGCAAATTATGATTTGTTGAAACTAAATACATTTTGTGAAATATTCGCAGACTGAAATGTTGAAATTTCTATTTCTCCGTTTCGAGAGTTTTGAAAATCTTTACTTCTCGGGATATTCGCTATTTCCCTCTTCAGAAAAACACCTTAAATTCAATTATCTCGAGACGATTCGCTCGAGAAGTAAGGAGGAAGAGTCATTGATGGAGTCGATGAAATTACTCATCAATTAACTTAGTCGGCCAATCATGAAAATAAATTAATTAGCATGCGTAACATTCGACCATTAATGCGTATAATTTTTTTTTGTTTTCGATCAATAATGAAAAAATATCGTATGAGAAAACGCCAAGCTGATGTTTATTTTTAGTTTAAGTAAATAAATAAGTGGAATTTTAACATCTTCAGTGGAGATTTCGCTTTCCATTCAGGATTTACAATTCCATATGAATTCATTTAATTTAATTAATTTATCATCCATTTCATATAAAAATGTATCATCGCGGGGCGCTACTTATTGTTTTCGCATTCTCCTTCAATACAATCAACGCTCGCTGCCTAGCTTGGGCCCTCACACCCATGCACACACACGTCCACGTCCCGCGGCGTAGCCCTGCCTCTCACAGTGCAGCCGGGCACACCGTCACACGCACACCACCTCGCGCCGCCCATCCCACGCGTATTATTGGCTGTCATTAATTATAAATAACTCATCAAGGGTGCATCGGATCGAAAAACCGCTGAGGACTTTTCGACTCAGAATTTCGAGATTTACCACCCCTTCAGAGATCCTTCGACCTTTTTGGGACAGGCTGTATACATTATTTTGAAATTTATTTCAGCGTCTTTCACGAATACACAACTCGCCCCATAAAAAAAAAAATACTGAGCGCGGGAATCGATCCCACGCCCCTACGGTCCAGAGTCTGACACGCTACTCACGAGACCATCCGATCGCTTGTAGAATAAGTGCACCTTCTGGTACTTGTGATTCGCGGCCGGATGAATGATGATTGGCTTGTTTTCGGGGATAATGTTTTATCGCTTGATAAAAGTTTGTATAAATAGAGAAAGTATGGAAATATGATGAAGTATAATGTAATGATACATCTAAATTTTAGATGTATTATTATCGTATCAATCGTAAGCGAAGTATAATATAATAATACATCTAAATTTTAGATGTATTATCATAAGATTACAAAATTGTTGTTCTTTTAATGAGCGTGTGCCACGAATGAACAATTCGCAAAAAAAAATAAAAAATAAAAAAAGTACTTACAGCGGGGATCGATCCCGTGCCCCTTCGGACCGTAGTCAGGCACGCTACCGACTGGACCATCTAATCGCTTGACAAATAGGTGCACATTCTCGTACTTGTGATTCGCGGCCGGATTGATGATTAGCTTGTATTCGTTTGATGTTTTGTTGGTTTATCCCTCGATAAAAGTATGAGAATTAATATAATATTAGTAATATAAATATATTTCCGCTTATTTATAGGGATTATAATGCATTTGGCATTAGGACGGATGTGAGGGAAGCGGGAACAATTTATTAGAAGAGTCTCGCGCGGGCCGTCGGGTGACGTCACGCGCGAGCCGTGCTAAGCGCGCAGCCAGTAGCCAGCAGCCAGATCGCGCGTAGAGGTTACCCTCTCTCTAATCTCTTACGCGCCACATGAACGTGCTCAGCGTCTATGTATTAGAGTAGCTGCCGAAGGGGCGGTCGAAGTTTCTCGACCGCGCTCGGCCCTTTCCGACGGCGTCCGAGCGTCGCTTGCTCACGGACACGCGCTTCTCTGATTGTGTGACGGGCGCGTAAGGGACTAGAGAGAGGGTAAGTTCTACGCGCGATCTGGCTTCACTGTCTTGGAGCCAGGAGTTCATATAGCGGCTCTTAAACTGCTCGCGCCGCACCTCCCTCATTGCAGCGTAAAACACCCGCAGACACTACATAAAATAAATAATAAATTAATTAATCAATTAATACAAAATTAGAGTAAAAAATGAAAAAAAAATATATATAGAAAAAAAAAGGAAAAGTAAAGGGAAAGTTTTATAAAACTTACCAAGCAATTTCGTCGCAAATCATTTGCACAATCCGTTTCTTGTTTGCAAATTTTTTAAGACAAGCGTACTCGGCAGAGTCTCGATGGAGAATACGTCTCCCACATATGGGACAAGATTCGCGAAGACCAAGCAGAATCTCTTCTTGTCTTGAGCTCTAGCAAAAGTTTTAAGGGTGTCGAGTAATATCAAAATACGAAAGGCCGCGCGCGGATAACGAAACGCGCCTGGACCTCGTATCAGATAATAAACAACTTCGCGAAACAAGCAGAGTACAGCATTTATGCGACACAAAACTCATGCGAAAATTCTGCACGAGATGATAAAATATTATTCAGGCAATATACTCTTGGCGATCTTCGGTATTAAATACTATATTCATTTCATAATTTTTTTTAGTATAACTACAAACTTTTATCTGTTATTAATCAAAATATATGTAAACTACGCATAAAACACATGTATTCTATTGTAAACCATATATACTTACCTCTGTATTAGATTTTATAACTATTTGTATTCATTATCATAACAAATAAGAATCTCATGTAAATGGACGAGTCACGGTATCCAGGTGTTTTCGAGTCTCATAAGTTGAGCGGGACGCTTAATCTTCGCGGTTGGGAGGTGTTACATCCTAACCGGTACAATCAAATCGAAAGCAATACAGCGCGCTCGGTCGGTATCTCAAGCACTCGACGACCGATAACATACCAACACATTTCTCATACACTCCTCTCCATCACTCGTCGATGACAAACTCTTCATTAATTTTATAATATCATTTATTCTCGAGTATCACGTAGATTAACAGGGAAGCCCCTAATATTCATCAACGCAACCAAGCTACAGAATTCGAAACTGCAACCAAGCATAAACATCCTGTCAACTTACAAATATCCTGTCTGGCAATATTTTTTTCAAATTTCTTTTATTCATATTTCATTCCAACGAACGTCTTGTGCGACATCGCTGCTCGAAAAACATAGTTATAAACAAACTATTATTATTCTCCGAATATTAACTTGAAAGCATACTTCCTTTCTCACGGGTATTCTCCACGCGAGGCGACGATCTCACGTCACCTTCGCGTGATTGAGATAATCCCCTCTACATAAAACAAAAGGTCTTGCAAAAAATCAGACCAATCAAATCAACTAAAAATTAGCAAACTCCGCCTTGCAGAAGCGTAATGGTTAACCCTCTGCAAGACTCAAAAGAGTTCTCGTTCAACCTTCACAGAGTCAAAATCTTGAACTACGAAATCCTCATACAACTCGAACCTCTTGCAAAAACTGAACTCTGTAAAAATACGAACTCTGTAAAATACAAACGCAGTCCTGAAACCGTTTAATCGTTCAACATTGAAAGTTATTCAATATTTTATCAGTGAACAATCTTAATAAATCTTACGTTGTCGGTTTTTTTTGTATGAAACCCAAGTTTTGGTTATTTTTCTCGCCGAAGAGAACCAACGTTCACCTTAACGACATCCAAACATTTCCTCATTGAATATAAGTTGTGTTCGGAATTCGCGGGCGATCAACAAAAGAATCGCTTGCGCGGAAAACTCCATCGCAATTCAAAAGTTCGCGCCCTAACTCTGATCGCACCGCGTCTTCATTCCATGTCTCCCTCTCGGGACGTAACACTGGTTTCTGACGCTATTCGATATACAAAAAAAATGAATATAAGGTTATGCGTCTTACCTCATTGTTTGGCGCCGATTACAATATTTGTAGTTATATTTTTAATATAAGTTGGTCTACGAGACCTGGTGAATTTAGATTTTCATAGTGCATACATCTAACAATAAATTGTTTCTACTCGCATCCATACTCCATTCAGCATCACACTCACACACTTACATCTATTAATCGTTGGTAATCGTCACGTTTTTGGGAATTGGTCAGGGTAAGTCAGCAGGGAAAGTACGAAAGGGAGAACGTAACACGGTAGTAACGACTTCTCTTTCGGGTCAAGACAATTAAGCCCTTTACCCAGGGACGGAAGTCTCATCAACGATACGGGAATGTGGGATGACCTTGGAGCCGTCTAGTCGGTGGTCGTAAGACGTTGAGGGATTGCACACATGTTATGAAGAAGATGTTACTCACGTTGATTAGATTTCTTGAGCAAACAAATCCGGAGGTTCCTTTTCCCTTTATAATGATGTTGGTTGTACAATTGTTGCTGATGGAGTTGCGCAATCGTTAGGGTGGCTCTCAACGGTTCATCGCCGCGATATAATAGACACTCAAGCAGCTGGTTACAATATCGGTCCAGCGTTGGTTACAAGTTCACACACTATATTACACATTCAGTTATAAAGTTTGTTCGTAAATATAAGCACACTCGATTAAACGCAAAGCTACTGATTACAATGTTATTTAAGCGTTAACACACGAGACGATTCTTCTTGATTATAATTTAGAAATTGCTTCCGATGTTACAATAGAAGCGTGAGTTAGAATAAAAAGGTTGTTCTACGTCGATACGACAGACTTTGATTTTTAAAGTGAGACTCGACTCGACAAACTGACAAAGTCCGAAAAGGTACTTTGATGAAAAACTGATCTCGAACTGACTGACATGAATTCTGACTTCGAACTGCCGCGCGGAGACTCGAAATCGCGATTTCTTATACCCTTTTGGTGGTAAGATTTTTGCGTATTGTTCTAGAGAAGGGATGTTGAGTCACTTATTTTCCCTTTTGATTTCACCCGATTTTTCCACGTGCCGTCTCAGCTCGATGGTGGCGGTATCTTTTTATTTTCGCTGCGCCAATCCTCGCAGAGTTTCGTTTCATTTTATCTTATCCGGCTGGAAATATTTTATTATACGTTCTGATCTGTCGACTGACAGGGTTTATGAGCTGGGGTAGCTCCTTGGTTTTTTAGGTGTAAATGTTATTTAGCGTTTCCGGGTCACTGGTCAGTGACGAATTGACGGTTTCATCTTTTGTTAATGTGGCTTCGTCATACTGGTCTTATAACTTGGGTGACAATGTTACAAAGAGAGTAAGTTTATGGGCTTTCTTAATTCCGACGGGTAGTGCCGGGTCCCTTAGTTTCATGATAGCATTACCGGAACAATTCTTGGATGAAAATATGCGTATATCGCAATTCATCTTTGTATGGTGCGCGAGAAAGAAAAGAGTGAGATCGCACGCCCTGTACCCTATTAGTAATTTTGGGTCCAGTGCGTTTTATAGCTTCGTGGGCTTCAGAGGGTTCGTAACAGTAATATTGTCTTTTAACTCTTTTGTTGGTGCACTTATCTGTCCTTGTTCATTTTTTGGTTTTCTTGAGTTGATAGACGAATTCTCCAAATCCAATGTAAATCAAGGTCCTCGATTTCCTTCGGTGGCTCTGTTCCCTCCAGGATGATTGCGGTGGAAAAACTCCTTCTTTTTCCCTTTGGAATCGATTGTTGCTGGCCAGGCAAGTCCGAAAATGTAGTCAATGATAATTGTTTCTCGAATCTACCTCTCACGAGATAATGTGAGAGAGAGGTGTTGTCTCGGCGTCGTCCCGGAGAGAAAAGAGAGCGAGAAATCTTAACGATAATTCAGGACGATCTTGACCGAGTAGAGAGAGGAATCCCTACCAAATCCTCATACCTTAAAGTGCCAACAGCGGAAATTACAAGTTCCTCACGACACCAAGTACATCGAACTTATTCCGGTGCATAGTCCAACAGGTAAATCTATTACGAGAATCCTAGAATCCATTTTTGACCGATGGGGTGCTGTCCCAGAGCCGTTAATAACCGACAACGGCGCAGAATACATCAATAGAGAAGTGATAGCGTTTTTAACTGCGAAATAACTTAATCATATAACAATTTCGCTAGCTCACTCACAGGCAAACCCCGTAGAAAGAGTGAACAGAAGAATAAAATCAATGATTGCTGCGTTCTTAGAGGGTAACCATAATAAATGGGATGAAAATTCGTCAAAACTTCAACTCGCCTATTACACGGTGCCTCACGCCGGAAGAAGAGTCTCCCCGTTTTATTTAAATTTCGCACGTGAACCCGATATCAACATACGGGAGCGCTTCGTCAATGGGACTCCACAGGTAACCGATGAATTGGTGGAAGAATGGGTAGAAAGGACGACGAGTTTCGATGAGCTGCGCTATAAAATCAAGAATTAAATAAAGTTATATAGAGAGAAAAGGCTTGCTGGGGTCATTTCGTCAAGATCAAACGAAATAAAATTAGAGGTCGGTATGGAAGTGAACGATATCGATATGCTGGCCCAGCAATGATAAAACGTTTGATTGGCCCGATGATCGTTGAACTGGCTGATAAGAACAACAGAGTCGTTGGTAGATACTATGTAACTGATCGCGATTAAGAACTGATCTCGGCTAAGGCTAAACTACGCTACTTGGCTTACTGCTTGGGTACCTGAGGACCACCGCTATTTCATCAACAAAGGAAAGGAAATGCTCAAAAGAACGGGCAAGGCAAAATTTGACGATCCATCGGATTACCCAAATCGGGTGAGAGCATTTCTCATCCGAGGAAACGCGCTTCTGAAGGACAAAAGAACAGCTAGCGCGGTAGCGGTCAAGATGTCGGAGGAGAAGCAAGCTCTCGCGATCCAGGTACTACGAACGCCTTTGGCCGAACGCACCCTCGACGAAATCAGCAAAGAGAGGCTTGAGCTTGACGATGGAGGGAATACGTTGCGGTCGTCCCGACCAAATTTAAATTGGATAAGTAGTATTGGCACCCGTCTGGGGCCCCCCACTCCTATCCACACTCCTTCCCCCCCACTCGACCACCCCACTGCTAATATTTAGCAGGGTGATTTGAGAGTAGTGGGGTGAGGAAGGGGGACGTGAGCCGGGCCTCGGACGGGTACCGATACTTTTGGCGCGTCATCAAATTTTTGGCGACTTACCGATGATGCCGATGATGATGATAATGATGATGATAATGATGATGATGAACACACACACACACACACACACACACACACACACACACACACACACACACACACACGTAAGCGCGCGGGTGCGCAAATAAAACAAAAACACTCTAGTTTATTAGAAATGTTTTAATTTATTTTTATTTCGATTTATCTCCATTTGAAATCGTCGATATTATTTTTTCCTGCAACACAAAAAAAAAAAGATGTTGATTTATAGCTATCAAACTTTAAAGCACTTTTCCTATCAGGCATTTTAACACACGCACTACTCACGAATTTTTCGCCGGGACGGATGCTTCCGCGACCGGGCATCGGCGTCGTGCGGCCTCGGCGGCTCTTTCACGTCGCAGCCGCTCAACGCCCTGGCGAGCGTGGTCCGTTAGTGCCCGATGCTCCTCCTCTTCCTCTTTGAGCGCCGCTTCGTGGCGGCTGCAATTATACTCTTCCTCTACGTGTCTTTTTCCATCAGCTCCCACCGTCACTCGGACATCGTGGTAAATGTTTGGGACTTCCGCCCAGGCCGCGAAATCGAATTCCTCACCTTTGTAGAAAATAAGGATATAAAATCACCGATTATAACCAGCGCGCGCGCACACACACACACACACCCACACACACACACACACACACACACACACACACACACACACACACACACACACACACACACACACATATACACCGCGCGTACACTGAACAATAACACGTACCGTATGACGACATTTTTTATGCGACGGTCGGGAGATCGCGAACTATAATGAGCTGTAACTCATCAGCGAAGTCTCCAAACACGACATCCTCACTACATACCCATCAAACTGATGATCTTGCAGAAGCAATTCCCACGAAGATTAAGTCAGGATGCGGCATTAACATGATACCGCGATGAAGCTATCTTTTAGCTTACGCAGCATTTTTATCATAGCGCACTTAACGTTTTTAATTAATGCGTTGTTATTTTATATTATATATTTTATTATCTTTATCACTAGCATGATTAATAATTTTTAATTCCTTTTTGTATATATATATATTATTGATTATTATTTAAAATCTACAATTGAACGTATTATTTATTCAATTATTAACGAGAGGGGTGTACGTTTTTATACATTCCCAAATTTTTTCGCAAAACACTGCCGCTATTTCAGATATAATTATGTTTGGAAGATACGGCTCAAATTCTGGGGAGTCTTTGTCCGAGGCGTCGAGCGCCCGTTTCACAATCATATCGATGTTTTCTTGTGATTCCAGAAATGTTATAATTGTAGCGCGATTCAATTTATTCGCCGTGCGAAGGCGTTCGTCTGTGTACGCTAATACGGTGGCCATACACAGATTCACAGCAGAGCACTCGCGTTGTAATTGTTGCAAATGAACATCTATACATTTACTCGCTTCGACGAGATTTTCAAAAGTCGGGCGTTGTAAGATGATGTTCAAAGAATAATTTCGCCGGCGATGAACGAGCGATGGTTCGCGCTTTTCAGCCGGATTTTCCATAGCACAGCCGAAACAAACTGCGCGTCTCTGATAACACGTGGTAAAAAGAATAGAATGTCCTCCGTGCGATAAGCGTTTTCCATGCATATTCTCAGTTTCAGAGTCGCGAGCCGCGAAATATCGAGTAATTTCCGGGTAAACGATTTTAAATTCCCCCCATTCTTCAACGCTAAACGTTATAGGTGTAAACAAGTTCGTTAATATTTTTACCACCGGTGTGAAAGTAGTTTTTTCCGGCGATAATTCAAAGCCACACGTGATTATTTTTCCGGAAGATATATTTAAGCCGTATATGACATTCCGTAAAAGATGAGGCGATATACACTGCCGACTCTCTTCCGATTTTTGACCATTATTTTCCATTTTATCGGTGCTCTACGTTTCGCGATTTTAATCACACTGATTGAAAATAAACGATTTCGCTTGTTTTATAGCACTATTTCCCTCACCATCGTAAATACGGCTCGCGAGAATCATGAGCGAGAATTGGAAATCCATTTTCTCTTTGAAGATTGCCGCTCGGAATATCGATTCCGGTATTTCGTCAGTCTTGATTCACACGCTCGAACACGCGCGCTAGTCACCGGGATAATATCAAATTTCGCTTATTTCTACAGTTTCAGCAAATCGATGCTTTGTTTTTTAGAAAGAGAAGGTAAATACGTGAGAAACTCCTTATGATATCATATTCGGTGAGCTATTTATGCGTCTAAACAGCTACCTGTATGAAACTCGGGCGAATGCAAAGAATCGCGACGCTGCCGTTGTTAAATAAAAGAGCACATAAATATGTGAAAAAATTTTATAGCGGAATATTCCAGGAGATATCATACTCCAAGGCAATTCCGCTGACGAATGAGAGAGAGACAAACTCTATAATTCGATGAAATTATGCGCGCGAGCGCTATGTTTGTCTCGCTTTCCCCAAGCGTAAAACACTGCTCGAAATTTATTAACAATTAACCCTGCGCGAATTGGAAATCAATCTTCTCTCTGAAGATCGTCACTCGGGATATCGATTTCCGTATTTCATCAGGCTTGATTAACCAGCGCAGGTCACCCAAGCGATATCAAAGTCCCCTTATTTTGACAGTTTCAGCAAAATATTTCTTTGTCGAGGTGATGTCTCGAGAAAGAAAGAGAGAGAGAGAGAGAGAGCAGGTAAAGATGTGAGAATCTTCTTATAATATCAAATTCGTCGGGCAGTGTGAATGCCTGCATTCCCACAGTCAAACGAGAGAACATTATTGCGTCTTTCTTTATTCTCTGATGAAATTATGCATGATCGCGTATCAAGTTCGCTGTTGTCTCGAGAAAGATGGTGAATATATGAGAATCTTTTTATTATGGAATATTCCGGAAGGATATCAGATTATACTCAGCGAGCTATGTACTCGACTAAATAACCGCTGGTATACATACCAATCGAATTCGTAGAGTCGACAAACGAGAGACTATCTTTTTATCAGCAGATTAAGCAAATATAACCCCGCGACGAAAAATTGAATTATATATATATATATATATATCTCCTCTGCATAGCATTATACGACAAAAGTCTGGGCGGAAGGAGCGAAAACTAATTATTCGACTTTCGCGTAATTTTTTCACACAATATGTTACACATGCATCTATTTCCTGCATGATAATTCACCATACGGAGACAGCGTTACCCCATCAGTTCGTATCCTCGGCCTCTCCTCTTTACGCGGCTTTTCGTAGCATCAGCCGGCGCGCGCCCTACCTCTCTCTCTTTCCAGCACGAGCTGCTGATGGTTCGAGTATACGAGCGCGCTCACTCACACACGCGCGCACACAGCCGCGCAGCACGCTCGCATGCTCTCTCTCTCGCTCTCTCTCTCACACACACGCACACACACACACACACGCACACGCACACGCACACACGCACACACACGCACACACACGCACACACACACACACACACACACACACACACACACACACACACACACACACACACACACACACACACACACACGCGCGCGCTCGCTCGCACGTGCACACACACACACACACGCACGCACGCACGCACGCACGCACGCACGCACACGCACACGCGCACGCGCACGCGCACGCGCACGCGCACACACACGCACACACACACACACACACACACGCTATCAACGCCCAGCCCGCTATCACGCTGGAGTATGCGGCAGCCATTATTATCGGGCCTTTTATTTTGGGCCTCCATTCGTAACATTGCAGACCGTTCGAGATCGCAGCGTTACATGTGTGTCGCTCTTTTCAACGCGAAATGTTCCTCGAAATTCATCATTTTCAAACTAATAACAATAAATTTTCTTCATGCAGCGTCATCAACTACGATTTAGTTATTGAGCTGAAGCATTTTCGATTCTTTAGATTATTCTACGTTTTCCCAACGGTTGAAATTCGCAATTCGGTAGAATAGTGATATACGACACTCGAATTTATGATTAACTCTACCAATGGGTATTATTAGTCTCGTATATAACGCGACGTTCTCCTTAAACGGACGCGGTGTTTTATTTTGTATACGTTAGGTGTCTACGAAGCAAAATCATTTCCTCAGCCATAACCACTGCATGTTTCGAAAATACCGACATCCCGCGATACAATTTAGGCTGATAAATAACCACGCATCTTCGAGAGCATGTTAGTCTCGAGGTGACAAACGAACGACGCGATTGTTTCATATACTCTATCATGGCGAGAATTATTCCCCGTTATCTTATATCGAATTTGATAGAATATTTAATTCTGTCATCCGTGGATCGCGGAAAGGTGGAATCGGGATAAGCGCATTAATATGCTATGGCATTTGCCCATCCACACTGTGCTCCGCAAGATACGAAGTGCATTGTGCGAGTGTTCGAAAAAACAAATTCTTTACGCTTATAATACGGGGTTGTTTCACGCGCAACCCCTAATTGATTCGGTTGTGGGTGTAATCCATAGGCGCGGATAGGAAAATGATCCTGTTTTTCAAGGGATATTCGGAGAACGGCGTAAGTACAGCACAAAAAATTACTTTTCACGCTGCGTTGGTGGTGGGAAAATTTTTCTGATAAAAATCTCTGTGATTATCGGCGTACAGTTCGACGGTATGAAGAAATGGGCGAAGACGAGGCTCGCTTTTACGATTGGAGGGTAAAACCGACGGCGAGGATTATTCGAGCGACGATGACGCATTCATGGAAAATAAACGGAGTAAATGGTTGTCCACGAGAAATAACACAGCACCAGCCGTCGGCGCCATCCGAATAGAGGGACCTATGTACGTTCAAGATGACGCGCCGGCTGGGCCCTCGCGAGCGTGTGTCATTGCACCGTTGAGCGATTCCTCCGCGTCAAAAGAAGAAGATTCTGATGGCTCGACCCTGCTCCTTTCGCCTCAACACAAGGAAGAAGATGATGATGATGATGATGATGACGAGGAGGAGGAGGAGGAGGAGGAGGAGGAGGAGGAGGAGCTCTCGGAAGCGGACTCTGGTGAATAATTCAGGCTTGTAATTATTATATGCGCGTGACATTTTACAGAGTGTCTGTAAAATAAATTCGTAAAACAGGCTACTCTTCGGGCGTTGACGTTATCGTTGATAATATGCTGGGGGCGGAGAAGGAGCAAATGCGTAACCGCTACCCCGGAGCTGTGGACGGCTTCGATTGGTAAAAACTTTCGTAGTTATTAAATGAATTATAATTTACTCCATCTTAACAGCAGTCTACGCTAAATTGATTAATTTATCAATTTTATAATACTGTAATTTTGTTATAGAGTACCAAAAGGGCGGCGGCGACGGCGGAAGAGACGCGCATAGTCGACACGCCGGTGATGTTTTACCGCCGGGTCATCGTTTCGAGATTGTCAGCGAGGGCTCACGCTATTTTCCGAGATTCAAAACGCGAGGTCGAGAAACGCTATTTCGAATCCAGCCACCACCGCTATCATCGAGCATCCATCATCTACCGTGGCTCGAAGGGGCTGTCCGTGATATTCTCACACACCTCACAGAGTCGTGCGAAGGCGGCGATTACGCGGGGATGACATTTACTTCCGGCTCTTTCGCGCATGGCCCCGTGTGGTTGTCGTTTCGACCAGTGCGCTATTACACACCGTCGGATATTTGGTCCCTAATTAATAGCGTTGTGCAGAGCTCACGAGAATTTAGAATTGATAACGGTGTGTGTGAAATGAGAACGTGTGTTGTGAGTGGAATTGCCGGTAACGGCGGTATTCCGCTAACTCACGAGGCGATAGCAAAAAAATCTATTTTGCAAATAGATAATCGCGATAATTTGTGCTTACCGCGCTCGATCGTTACAGCTCGAGTTTATGCAGAACGCGGGGAATTACGCTCTGGAGAACTTCATAAAAAATGGGAGAAAATTCGACACGGACAGCCTGAATATCAGCGCACCGAGGCGATGCAACTCGCTCGTAATGCCGGTGTGTGTATAACAGCTCGAGGGTGTGGATTGCGGGAAATTCGTCGGTTTCAGGAGTATCTCGCTCGCGAGGGTATAGCTATAGTTATATTTGAATTTCTCACGTTAGGAAAACGAGTCGATGCGTTTTATGACGGTCGAGAAACGGTTATTTCGGTTATGGGACGAATCACGCATACGCTTTATATTTTATATTACGAACGCTCGCGACATTTCCAGCCGATATTGAATCTCGCCGGTGCTGTGGGTAGCCGTAGATTTTGCGTTAATTGCAACACCAAGTACACTCGTGCTCACGAGCATCGGTGCTCAAAGCAATGCGCAAGATGTAAATCTACAAAGTGTACAGGTGACCAGAGCGCGATAAAAGCTTGCAAGAACTGTACTCGTTTCTTTTTTGGTGAAGAGTGTTTTGCTCTGCACAAAACACCCGAAGCCACTAGAGGTCGAGGGTGGATGTGTAGACGCGATTTGAGCATATGTCAGGTGCTGAAAATTTGTAGCAATTGCTCGCGTCTCGTGAAAACAGGAAAAAAACATCAACACGTTTGCGGCATGGTGTTTTGCACAACGTGTAAATGCACTCGGTCAACGACGCATCATTGTTTCATTGCGCCGATCAAAAACACCCCTGTTTCTGTATCATCGAATGAACATAGTAAAAAGAAATCATTACAATTTATATTTTATGATTTTGAAACGCAACAGCATTCGCGTTTACCCGGTGATAATTCGATGCGCTTTCATGAGCCGAATCTCTGTGTAGCGCAACGCGTGCGTTTGCAATGCGCTGATGACGATGACGATTGCATAATTGAAAACCCCTGCCGCGTTTGTGGAAAAAAAGAGTCTGTATTCTCCGACGATCCTGTCGGATCACTGGCGGAATTAGCTATCACATCTAAATTTGAAAAAATCATATGTATCCTTCCTTTATCCTTCGATATTTAATTGATAAAAAAAGAACGCAAATGCCAACGCTAATAATGACGGAGACAACAATTATTTCAATGAGAATCGGTCATATCGTTTTCCTGGATAGCTTGAAATATTTGCCTATGTCGCTCGGCTCTCTGCCGAAAGCCTTCGGGTTTGAGCATACCGTGACCAAGGGGACGTTTCCGCATTTATTTAATACACCTGAGAATCAAAATTATGTCGGATCGCTACCGCTGCTCGTTTTTTATTCGCACGATACAATGTTTGCCGGCGAGCGTGAGAAGTTCTTGACGTGGTACGAGGAAACACTGAACTCGGGCTACGTGTTTGATTTTGCCGAAGAATTCGTGAAATATTGCCGCACGGACGTGACGGTGTTGCGTCGTGCTTGTTTAGCTTTCAGAAATCTTTTCATTCGCTGCGGCAATGTTTGCCCATTTCCCGAAAGCTGCACAATCGCAGCGGCTTGCTTGTTGGTGTTTCGGAAAAATTTTTTACACGCAAATCGCATCGCGATATTACCACCGGGAGGACATCGCTGCGGGGATAATCAATCGCGCAATGCCGTTTCATGGCTTATATGGCTCGAGCGTGTGCGAGCACGCGTTATCGTTCACGTCGGTTGCGGTCGCGAATTTCGTTTACCCGATGGATCGCTGGCGGTCGATGGTTATTACGAGGAGGAAGAATCAGGAGCTCGTCGCGTTCTTCAATTTCACGGGTGTTTTTGGCACGGTTGTCCGCGGTGTTATCGCGTCAACAGGGATAAACGATTAAAATTCGGCGATACAATGGACGAGCGTTATGAACGAACACTAGCGATTTCCGGTAAAATTAAAGCATGGGGATACACGCTGGAGGAAATATGGGAGTGCGAGTTTGACAATTTTTTGAAAAACGATGTTGATTCGCGTACATATGTCGAAAATCACCCAATGGTGTTGAAGGAGCCGCTCGATCCGCGCCATGCTTTTTTCGGTGGGCGTACAGAAAATTTTGTGCTGAAGCACGATGTCGAGGCCGACGAACAAATTCGATACGTGGATGTTTGCTCGCTTTATCCGTGGGTTTGCAAGACGGGCAAATTCCCCATAGGGCACCCTCGAGTATATGTGGGGGAAGAATGTCGCGTCCTTATCGGGACTGATAATGATCTGCAGCGTATCGAAGGTCTCGTAAAATGCGTTGAGCTGGCACCTCGTCATCTATATCTTCCTGTTTTACCCTATCGCACCGGTGGGAAATTGTTGTTCGGATTGTGTAGGATGTGCTGCGAAAAAATGAGCAATGACCCATGCATCCACGAAGATATACACGAGCGAGCATTTCACGGCACCTGGGTGGTGGACGAATTGCAAAAAGCTGTGTCACTGGGCTACATGATAATTCGAGTTGATGAAATTTGGCAATATGAAATTACGCGATATGACCCTTTAACGCGAAAAGGCGGTCTTTTCGCGGAATATGTCAATGCTTTTCTTAAGATCAAGCAGGAGGCTAGCGGATTGCCCCCGAGCATAAATAACGATTGCAAATCTGTAAAACGTTATATCGAGTCATACGCGACAGCCGAGGGTTTACTTCTGGATCAGGACGCCATACAGAGTAATCCGGGGCTCAGATCCATGGAGACTAGAGTAAAGGAGCCCGGACGCATATGGCGGAATCATCGAAAAGTGGTCTGTGAACGTGATGAAAGATTTTGTAGTTCGAGATGTATCCGCAAGCGACATCAGCTCCAGGATACGAATAGGATACATCCGTGAGGACCGGCTTGGCAGTGTTGGTACAGTGATTACTTACAAACATACAAGCTGCTACACACAGATACGCATTCGTTTTTGACGAAAGTGATATTACGAAGTGTTGCGGAGTGCGTTTTTAAGAACTGTTAAAAAGTGTAATAAAAAAACAAGGAATTATCATCAAATACAGGTAAGAAAACCCAATCTTTATATCATTTTTATTCAATGAATTCGCGAATTAACGAAAATATTGCTGATAAGCATGGACATTGACGTTCATCTTGTCAAATCGTTCTTTTTTTTTATTACGTGTCATGGTTACCGAGTTCAAATAAATAATTATATAATCGCCATTAATTTTAACGCTGTCAGAGATTTTTTTTGATGCAGTAAATATGTCATGCATGATGCTTGCACAAAAAAATGGTTTTCATGGTTAAATATACGTTTGTCGATAGGCCTGCTTGAATCGTTTAATATCACTACTCCTTGCTCCCATTTTATTATCATTGATTCCCCGTAATATTTACTTGGATTAATTTTTTGTTTTCAGTCTCGACATGGGGAAGTATTGTGCTTATCCAGCATGTCGGACTGGGCGCGGTGCGGAGCGGTCGCAGCGGAAGCGGCTGGGAAGAAGGCAGGCTTCGGTCTTCAAAGTGCCAAAGGTAATTTGTCGAATAAAAATTTAAAAATCCTTCATCTTTGTTTATTCAGTATTCATGAAATAATAAATTTTGTTTTTTTTAATAGCATATGATTCAGCGGTGGAGCGAAGCGGTACGCCTCGAACTGACGACGGAACACTTCATATGCGAACTGCACTTCCCAGATGAAAGTGTTGTCCGAGAAGACCGCATCGTGAGAGCCGATGGCATCACTGAAATGGTCCCTCGGAGCAGGTATTTGCTTGTTGACAATGCGGTGCCGACTGCAGTCCAGAATAAGGTGAGATTAAAATGGTTTTATGCAGATTACTCAAAAACATTTGGTTGATTACTCGAATCCAGGGAAAGTAGGACGACTAATCGAAGAATTTTTAATATTTCAATAGGAGAACATTAATGACGCTAGTGGCAATGTATCACACAACTTGCCTGGACCATCAAACGCGCCTCCAACTGGACAGATAGTGGATGGTATTCTGGACGATACTGGACGGCCGGTGGTGGACGGAGAAAGTGACGGCGACGATGATGCCCAAAACCAGTCGACCGGTTTTGCTGACCATCTTTTGGACACTACATCGGAAAGTTCGCTCGTCAGAAGTCTGGTGAGTATTATCGTTTCCGAGAATTACGGTGGTCTTGAAATTTGCACAGGGTGTGGATAGATAGTGAAATGACATGCATTTACATTTTTAAGGATTCGTCTTATTGTTTAGTGAGTTAAATGTATTTAGATACGAAGAAAAATACAGAGGGGTATATCAATTATGTGTAAGAAATCGTATAATTTTCCATGTAGCGAACAATCGCTTTTTACGATATTTATGAAAAATAAGTATATAATGAATGTGTAGGAAAAAATTGCATGACGATTGATTCACTAGTAATAGAGATTTATCACGTAAAAATTAAATTCCGTAGTATTTTATCTAGCGACGAACCAATAAAACGCAGAAAAAACAATCAAATGAATAAAAAAAAGTTAATGAATAAACCCCGGAAACCCCCGAAACCAATAAAACCGAAAAAACGCAAGGCAAAAAAACCCCAAAAATACAATCCAATGAATCCAGAAAAAACGATAACGAATAAAACTCAATTAAACGTAAAAAAATCAAACCGAAAAAACACAAACCAATGAAACCCAGAAAATGCCAACAAATTAAAATAATGAAAAAACGACCAGTAAATCCCCTCAAAACGCAAACTAATGGACCCTGAAAACGTGCAAATTGACGCTAATTATCGCATCCGAAATACTTTTCAAATTTCGTGAGAACTACGATTGTAATTTAGTCGTTACTGCTCACCACCATAAATTAAAGAAATTCAATTCCCTGGCTCTCGGTATATTTGGCACATTCTTTAATAGGCGTATGACGGCGCGCGAGATGTACCGTTTGGGTACAACAGTGATGCAATGGACATCACTTCAGCAGAGTGTACTAGCGATGCTCGGGTAAGCATTTATTTGTGCTCTGTATGTATGTGTGTGTGTTTATTTATTGACTCATTTTTGTTTCGCCAAATAATGCGTTGTTGTAGAATACCTCGGAATCAGATAACGATCCAGAAGAGCAGGTGGCTGACGACGAGGGCGGAGTATTAACCGTTGAAAATGTAATTGATCGACTGAAGCAGACATTATTGCCTGAGTCGTGGTGTTGGACGATGAATCCTCGCGAAGAATTCGGCATCGTTTTTGTCCAAATCGATCGATATACGTTTCAACCACGAGTCAAAGTCTTCCTGCATAGCGATCTTTCGGTTACGGTAAGAATCTCAGAGTTACAGATACCTTTTGTCAACGTACGATCCATTGCTTATGTGTGGTTGCAGATTCAAGCTTTCGATAGCGAGTCCACTATCGAATGCCGAGTTATGACATCCGTCGAAGGAATCATTGAATTTCTGCGTCGCGCTGGAAATGGCATCGTGTGCTGTGGAGTTGGATTGGAGGACGAAACGTATGTATACAATTATTAGTAGTATCGTAGCTGCATAACACATGATTGAACGAACAGTAACGATACTGTAAAAATCGATGAAGTTTCCACACAAGTCAGTAGTCATCATGTAGACAAATGTCTATGAAAACAAACAGTTCATAAGAGAACTGTTTATTTCAGAGATGGGACAATTATTTTTGCTTATCCTTCAACAAAGGTTTCACTCTTTACTAGGCGCGCAGAAACTTGTTCTGGGTTTGTAGCAGCGGCTTCATATAGCAAGTTTGTGCCGACACCACGGTGCACTGCTTGCAAACAGAGGCGCAAAGTCCTGCAAAATCGAAGAAATCGTCGGAAGACGGATATTCGTGCTCGATACGCCCGGACGAAGTATGAATCACAGCAGCGGCAGCGCCAATGTCGTCGCTTGCAACGAAAGGTAATGTGCCATTATACTTCATTGAAAAATTTGACATAAATACCTAATTTGTTTGAAATTGCAATGAATCCTACACATGCGGATAATGGAAACCACCACCAGTCACATTTGTAAATGGTTTGTTCTCGTATAGACAGATAAGTAGGAACAGAGGTTTAAGATACATGTAATTCGCGCACTTTTGTTTTGCAATATTTTAATGGCATTACTTTTTTCCCGTTCTTCATTGGTGTTGTATTTGTACTCTTGATAAGCCCCGTAATATATTACCTATAGCCATTTTTGTTAGTATACTAGGTAGGCTTTGATAATTAATCATAAGTTTCGGCTATTATTTCGCCCAAAACTAAAAAGAAAGTACCTCCTCCTTCTCTGTCTGTGCTCTTCTCGCGGTTGAAGAAAAAAAAAAGTACTAAGTACGATTTAAGTCATATGAAGTGTTTCAATCCACACTAAAGATTTGCAACTTTTCGACTTTTGAGGCTTCAGCCACACTTATTTCGCGTTCTTCATTACGCGAAACTGTCAAATGTGGTGCCTCATTTAAATGTGATTGTTTTCATACTGTCATCGCAGGCAGAAAACTTTAAGCAGCAAATAAGAAGAGCTCGCGACGAATGTGCTACAGTCAGCGAGCAAGCTTTGAATGTGGCAATCTCCGATTTGCCACCGCCTCAACAAGTTGTTGTCCAGGCTTGTTTGAGTGCGTCTAAAGTAAAGTGCACAAACCAGCGACGATACACTTTAGACTGGGTGTATGAGTGCCTTTTGATGCGTATAAAGAATAGTAAGTTGTACGAGCATCTTCGTACACGTAATATTCTTCCGCTGCCCTGCCAAGACACTCTGTCGAAATACATAGGCAAAATGGACATAGGCTATGGATTTCAGAAGGCAGTTTTTCACTGTCTGCAGAAGAAAGCTTCGCGGATGGAAGTCGTTGACAAAAGGGGTATTTTTAAATGATAATATTTCGGGGCCGCTCTCAATTTGCCTCCACCGTAGTACGTAGAATAATTCAATGCTTTAATAGCTCCGAATTTTAAAATCTGCGAAGCATTTTTGAAAGACAAATGTCTACAGTGAAGCCCATTCCGTTACATTCGCGTGCATTTTTTCCTAAGCCGAGGCTCGTCTCTTTTTGTATCCCCTGCAAAAAGAGATTACAATTACAGGTTGTTGAATTGCCGGCATTTTAATTTTTGCGACAATCATGTCGTGCCAATGTTCAGAAAGTAGTGAAGTACTCACGTAGCATTTTGAAGAATTCAACCGAGTATTATTTCATCGATACGTACCTCCGGTAATTCTGAAAAAATGAGTAACTATCTTCAAAATAAGTTATTACATTTCGTTACAGACATAACGATTCATTTCACCATGATCGTGCAATCACGTTCGCTTCATAACGCTTCCACGCCCTACTAACACCATAAAAACATTTTCCAATGCTGACATTCCATGATCCTAAGTAGCCGCAAATGTAACCTGTCCGTTGCTCCGTCAGTACCTAGTTTTACATGTTCTACTTTCATACACCCCACTTATATATTGTCCGCAGATTGTAAGGTACGAACACCACAATTCGTTTTTTTCCGCTTATAAAATAGAATCCACTTGATTGCAATGTACTCTTATTTGTATTATACCCTGCATAAAAAGTATTTGTTTAGTACATAAGCTGCTGTTGTACGGTGCACTGTCAGTGCATATTACGTGCATGTACAGTGCAACCGAATGTTGAAAGTGTAGATTTATTAGCAAGCGTTATTAGTTCATTGCTTGGGCAATTATATTTTCATAATACAATGCTGTCAATTCGTTCATAAAATAATTGTTTCACAGGTGTACTCCTCGTTGACGAAATGTCGCTGAGCGAAGCCGTTAACTTCGATCGCAAAACAATGAATTTCAACGGTTTTGTTGATCTCGGCAAGCACACCCCCATCGAACAGCAGAACACACGAGCAGATCATGCGCTTGTGTTTATGTTCCAACCGTTCCGAGGAACATGGGTTCAAGTTCTTGGCTGCTTCCTCAGTAAGAACTCCGTTACAAGCAAAGTTCTGCACAAACTCATTTTGGAGTGTGTCTTATTGCTCAGTGGTTCCGGATTTCACGCGGACGTTGTAACTATGGATGGAGCACAGTGGAACCGAGGAGTGTGGGGTTTGTTTGGGATCAGTGAAAGCCAGTTCTCTTGCGAACATCCTGCTAATGCGTCGCGGCGACTGTGGATGATGTCGGATTTCCCTCATCTCATCAAGTGCTTTCGAAATGGCATTATCCAGTGTCCGTCCTTTTCGGTAAGATTAAATTGTTAAAAATTGTATACTTGTTTGCAGGGAAAACCCGTTTACTCATCACAGTTGCCGCAAGGATAGTAGCTATGAATTTGTATTTTTTGGTACACAGACACCCGAAGGTACGGTCCTTCTTCGTCACTTCGAGGTTCTTCTCAAGCATGAGGCGCATACTAAGCCGAATCTTAGCGTTGCCTATTTCCTGACACCGGCGCATCTGCAACCGAAGGGGTATCAGAAAATGAACGTTCCACTTGCATTCCAGGTACGAAAAATGCAACCGTATTACAAATGTTGCGTGAACGTTACAAATACTTTTGTTTTGCAGCTATTCTCTGACAGAGTCCGAGTTGCGTTGGAGTTATATAAGAACGACCCAAGATGTCCGGACCTGCACGATTGCCAGCCGACAATTAAGCTCGTCGAAGTGATCGGCAGGCTTATTCACGCGATGATGTCTCGCATACCGGCCACCGCTCTGCGCCCTTCGGATACGTGTCCACAGAGAAAGGTTCGTTGGACAAAATCTAAATAGTATTCGCTACAAAAGGGTCCCCCCAACTTGTTGAAATTTATGTTATCATTATATGCGACTCATTCGCATATAACTAAAACCTGATAGGCCAAATAGTGGTTCCTATTCTAAAGGTTTGAAAACCGTCTGAAAAAGAGACGATTTTTTTCCAATTTCATCAACTGTATACACATGTTAATCGTGTTAAATCCAAGTAACTCTTGCACGCATCTCGTACTCAATTCAGAGAAGTCAAGTACTCAGGGTGGAACTGTCAATTGCACAATCCAACTGTACATTTAGGGTGTGCAAATTATTGAGACGAAATCTGAATGTACGGATCTAGCCAGAAGACGAGTGTTCAATTGACATTGCTGTCGTCAGGGTTGCGGTCTGTTTTTATTACAAATGGCGCAGACAGTACCATAATGTAGGCACGGGTGCTCCAGATGTTTGCATTTATTGCACCACCTACTGTAGTATTTCTCACGAATATCATACAATTTATTTAGATGAGAGAGCGTGTTATGAGTCCACTTAAACTGTCTCCTTTACCGATACTCTTGATGAAATCAATATCTTTGCCAAAGAATCTAAAAAATATCATATGACCCATAGCACGGCGATGAGTGTGCAACACGATCTATCCCTGGAACCATATTATGTTACGGGGATAACGTAACAGGAAACGATATGTACTTGCGGAATCAACATATCCGAATGCTACGCTACGCCTGCAGTTGAACTGAGGCGAGCGTAAGTACATCAGTACATCATACGATAAACACAGTTATTGCAATGCACAATAAAATATTGCAATAGTTTGTTGTGCCACTCTATGATGTGACTTTGAAATCATAAAACATTCAATACAAGTTTTATGAGTGACGTAAGTGAAATAATTGTAAGGCATTTTTAACAGAGGATTGGTTAATCTCTCGCACGCAGTGCTTTAAACTGCACAATAACGCAACTGTGACCGCATGCACTGCATCCCTGTTCTATTGTACATGCATACATGTACAATAAATCACAATCTATTCTTTGTAGTAATCTGTGTCTCCCATTTGCTTTGAAGTAATTTATATGTTTTCATTGAGATGTTCAACCATTGAAAATTATGTGTGTTGCACCAAAGTATTTGTATACTTTAATTCGGCACTAATATTACTTAACATGGTGTTGGCCTGGTGAAGTTCACAATGAATGTACTTTTTTGTGGCACGATACATCTGTTGTTATAAACACCCAGGTGTCACGAAGAAAACGAGTAGCTAAAATGTTTTTGTAGTGAATTCTTATAGGCTTGCCGCAATAATAAAATTGTTATTGATGCAGGCTATTAAGGACTTTCTTCTCTACCTGGACGAGTGGCGAAGAATCACGAAGAAAGAGAACTCGGTTTTCCCAATTTCAATCAGCACTGTGACAGGGCTGACGGTCACACTCGGCGCCACATTAGAGCTCGTGGAGCATCTGAAAAATAACAACTACGAGTACGTTATGACCGCTCGGCTCAACCAAGATGCACTCGAGGTACAATGAACCTGAATCTATGATAGAATACTCGATTTCTGTACGTTGCTCGAGATTCATACAAACGTTCGTGCTTATTCTGTTTGTTTATTGTGTAAATTGTACCATACTTGGTATCATTCAGTATAATGAAATACATAAATTAAAAATATTTCTCAATGAAATTTTTGTATTGCTTGTAGCGCTTTTTCGGCATGATGAGGAACGCCTGCGGCAGCAACGACCATCCGGATCCAACCTTGTTCGCCCAAGTATTTCGCCTCCTCTGCACGTACTCCCTCGTGAAGCCGCCGAAGGGTGGTAACGTCTGTGGCACTGAGTTACTAGAGACTCTAATGGGAACTAAAGAGTCCATGGCAGAGAAAGCGAACCCGAGAAGAAAGTTCCTGGAGAAACTGGATGCTCTTATCGAAATGGGACAAGTGGACGAACCGACCGATACCTCTCTGACAGCACGATCGCAGCAACATGATCAGTACTCTGACACTGAGTCTCAATCCAGCCACAGCCATCTCTCGGCACATGACTACGATGTAGTTCGTACAAGTGACAAAGTTCAAGCGTACATTGCGGGTTACGTCGCCCGTAAATGTATTCGATTGACAAAATGTATCGCTTGTATCGATTGCTTGAAGAGTGCCGAGAGATGCGATCGCGATAAGATTGTCGAACTCATGGATCGGTACGGTGGGCTTGTGTGCCCGAGCGAAGAGCTCTTCAAACTCACAAAGAGTTTGGAAGAATCGATTCTCAACGTTGTGGGCACATTAGCGATTAAAGAGGACACTCTGTTCCGCATCATCCAACGAATTCAGGAGACAAGAAACCTGAACTTCGTCGGCTGTTCACAACACAGAAAAGAAATGACAAAACACGTCATAAATTTGTATCTTCTGATGAGGGCAAACTTTCTGGCAGCTTCGTTGAACAGAAACTGCGACACGAAGAAAGTTCGTAGTAAAACTTTGCGCAAAAATGCCAAGCTGTAACCTCATCGTGCAAGGTAAGGCATTATTAACTTAAATTCCAAAATGAACCCTTCCTGGACACAGTTCTATGAAATAAAGAACTTGATACACTGTGGTTGATTGTACCCCAGGGACATAAATGGTTATAAAAAATGAACTATTCAACATGTTAACTTACCAATTGTTGTGCAACTTTTTCGAAGGTTACGTTGTAAAGTTATATAAAGTTTATAGTACAATATTCTAATTAAATATGATTGTAAAATTGAAATATGTCAGGCAACTTTAAAAGCAATAACATCTACGAAGAATCTTGGGGTATTTTATATCCCAGTGTGTCAAGAAATAATTCGAATGGCCCCGTGTATGAACACGGCTTTGTTCAACGATAACTCATAGCTCGCAGTACTAAATAGTGGCTTCTGGTTTTTTTATGTAACAGGATTTCATTTTATGGCGATGATTTCATATTTTTCTGTTGTGGCATTCATACATCAATATGTATACTCCAACTGCTTGATCCATCGAAACATCAGACGGTACTCGGAAATCCGGCCAAGGTAAAAAATGGTAATTGACGTGAGAAATAAATGAATTCACCGTCCGTTTCTTCGATACAATATCCATTGGTTATACTTAGAGGATTCGAATATTTTCAGATCGTATTCAATCGATTGGTCCCCTTTGGAAGAGCCAGCGAGAAAACGACTCTTGTAATCTGCTTCATCTGCGAGATCTCGTGACCGCAGTCACCGCAACAGCAGTTTCCAGTGATGCCGATCAGGATTTCGACAACAAGAACGAGGATGATGTGTACGAGGACGAGAAACTGGAGGAAGTTGTGAGAAGTTAAGTACTCTGTTCATGTCTCTTTTCAATCGCATTGTTCAATTCCATTATAAAAATGATGATAATGCAATTTCCATTACTTATTAGTCTGTCGCATGTTCACTCCAATTTTTATTCTCCTTTTTTGTGTACGTGATACGCGATATTTTTTAATACTTCGGCAATGTGTATAGGAACAATACTCCAAAGAAAGCACCACCGACATTGAAAAGCTGATGATAAGGCCAACGAACCGTTCTAGATTACGAGGGCCAACGGAGACGAAGATACAGCATTGCCAATCGACGATAACGGCAATCAAGGCAATACAAGAATGTTTGTTTTCCAGGTAAGTCGCTCTTTCTTTTAAATTATTACTGTTTGTTTCATCATGGGGTCTGTGTGGCATTCAGAAGCTGGCAGCGACAAGAAAAGAAAAGAAAAGAAAAACTCAATGAAAAAGTAGCGTTACAGTCCTTGTTTGAAGATGTTCACCTGATTGCTACAACAGATGTATCAAGTGATAATTAAATGTGCACGAAGGATTGTACAGGAATGTCGTAGATTTGCACGATCTCTCGTTCCTTCAGAACAATGCATCACAGCTTTGCAATACCAATACTTTAAGCTCGTCTGTATCTACCGTTCTTCAGGCATTCCTCGCCCACTGTGAAGAACGGAAGTTTTTTACAGTGGGGCCTGGACATGGACTTCTTCAAGCAGAGCAACAGGCGGCACCAGCGCAGAGGCAAATACAAAATCTGCAAGATTCCACCTGGGATCCGGACGAAAGTATAAGCACGTTGAAGCCACCAATGTCGACGTGAGTTAGAAATACACTTCTGATTCCGCAGCGAACTTTTGTCACGATTTTATTCACTTCAAAAGTCTGTCTATTGAACAAATCAAACGTGTTAGAATCGTAGGTTGTGTTCATTCAATCAGAGATTATGTTACACTTGCGCAGAGATAAATTCGTGAAAAATAGAGTTAAAATTAAATTATTCTAATTTCATTATATGATTATTTCATTTTTTTCATTAATTTATTGGTTTTCCGGAGAAACATGGCTGAATCGCTGAGAAGCCAATGGCGAAGTCAGTCCCAAGCAGTGAAACGGGATCGTTTTGGAGCCAAGGAGTTCACGAGGTCAGAAAAACCGTGGGAAACGGGAAGTCGGCTGCGAGTGATGCCCCCCCCGCCCCATTTGCAGCTGGATTTCAAGAAACAAGACATAGCGAAAAGAAAAAAAATGATTTTGCCTTCTACCCTGGCAGATTTGCCAACCACGATTTCGTTGTAGGTATGTTTCGGACAAATGACATACCACTAAATCGTAGTTTTTCTGGTTTGCAAACAACCACGGAAACTACGATTTTCTGGTATGTCATTTGTCCGAATCATACCTACCACGAAATCGTGGTTGGCAAATCCGCCAGGGTAGATAATATAGTTTTTAGGTTCTTTCAGTGGTATTCTCTTTTTGAATTGCGTTATTTGAAAAAAAAAATATGTAGCTACTAAAAAAAATATAAACACAAAGAAACAAGTTTGTAGGTCGATACACCGAGTACACCGAAGTTCAAACAATCGTTGATAATATTTATTAAGTCACTAAATTGAATTGTATCTAAAATTTCATCTTCCGAACTCACGTACAACCCATTCATTCTGAGCTTTTAATAAAAAAAACTAATTAAATATCGGTGGTCCCGAAATTAGCCTATATTCTTTACTTCTCGTAAGTACGTTTGCGAAAACGTTCGTCCGATTCAATAAGGTTATATATTTGATATACCAATAACGTATGAAATGTGAATGCAAACGAGAGCTCACGTTTTCCGATCAGTTTTAAAAAATTATTTGTATTCAGGAGCAAACATACAACTGATCTTTTTATTTTGACGCTCAATTCATGAGAAATATTTATTGCGAAAAAAAAAAAAACTTTTTCCGGCCTCGATCCCGGGCCCTGCGGCATTCTGACCTGGCGCGCTGACCATTGGGCTATCGCTTCAGTCACAATATTATGTAGTTTTCTAATATTTAAGTCATTCCCCCTTTGGGATTTACATTCAGTGTGATTTGTTGGTTCGTTTAAAATTTGATGAGCATTCTATACACTTTTTTTATTAGTGTTTGTAGCGTCTCGCCAAACAATTTTCTCTTGGAAATTGATATGCAATATTCACATTATAGTTGTTTAATCGTATATGTCACCACGTAAAAATGACGTAAAAACCTCCATGTACAAAAATTACTGAAATATTATAGTGTCGTAATTTAAACAAAAGTATATCTGTATGACTCTTCAATATAATAAGTTGTGCTCATAAGAAAGGCATATACGACGACGATCAACGATTCAAAATCACCGCGCTAACAGAGGCCACAGTGGTGGCGCCGCCAGGCGGTACAATTATCGGATCGTTCATCACTTTCACAGACAATTTCTTCAACATTGTGTTCGGGCTCCTTTACTCTAGTCTCCATGCTCAGATCGCTCGCGAAATTAGCATTAAACTCGTTCTGGGGAAAATTCGGTCAGCGTGAGAATTTACCGAGTACGATGATAGTGTCTACGCGCGCCGAGCTCATGAATTTACTAACAAGTCCGGAAATACAGGTGATTGGTGTATTACCCGTGAATCACCAAGTAATGTACGTGAATTACATCCATACCGGCAAGGCTATTCGACCATCGCCGACGTCTAACGTTGTGATCGCTGCTTACACAACGGCTCAGGCGCGCCTCAAATTGTACACGTATCTCGAGCGTCTAGGCCAGCGAATATTGTACTGCGATACTGATTCGTGTATTTACGTGAGTCGCGCTGGTACCGACGACTACGAACCACCGATCGGCGAATTTCTCGGCGATTTAACGGACGAGCTTTGCTCGTACGGCCGTGATTCGTACATCTCGTCGTTCATATCGGCGGGTCCAAAGTTTTACGCATTTATCATACGTAAACCCGACGGTACGACGCGCGAGGTGTGCAAAGTCAAAGGAATCACGTTAAATTTTGCGAACAGCCGGCACATCAATTATGATTCTATTCGCTCTTTTATTATTGGGGAGAGAACGGAACCGATTGTTTGAAAATTCGACGCTATACGACGTACTGAATATCACAGAGTCGTTACACGCCCGGAATCAAAGTCGTGCGGGCCTGTGAGTGTAAAGCGTCAACGCGACGAAGAATACCGCACACTCCCATACGGTTTTATGCATCGGAATGGATGAATGATCGTGTAAATGTGTGTACACCGACGTACATATGGCCGTAAGTGTATAAATGTATAAATGTATAATAGCGTATTTCTTCATTTTCACGATAAAGGATGAATAAAAATTTTATATTTGGCATATAATTTATTTCACGCATGATTTATCTTTTTTCAGCTAGTGAAACACGCTAATTAGCCTGTGGGATCGCGCGCTAATTAGCTTGCGGAATCGGGCGCTAATTAGCTTGCGGAATCGCGCGGTAATTAGCTTGTGAAATCGCGCGCAATAAGCGTGTCACGCGCGGAGCAAGCTTACCCCTGCGGACGCCGCCGCCGCCGTGGTAAGCTCATTTAATTGAACATCGCGATGATTCGTCATCATTCGCAAAGATGGACACGCGCTGGAAACATCCGTGGACCTCGATGATTTGCTGCCCAACGGGTTGCGGTAAAACGTTTTTCGTTAAAAAAATTTTCAAACATACGGGAAATGGCCGATGTGCGATTCGAGGACGTTTTATTTTATTATTCCGAGTGGCAGCCCGGCTACGTCGAGTACGGTGAAACGATTGAATTTCGCGAGGGGCTGCCTCAACCGAGCGATTATTCGAACGATCAACGACCCAAACTCTCGATCATAGATGATCTCATGCGCGAATCTTCCAACAATACCGTAGTCGACCTATTCACCAAGGGCAGCCATCATAAAAATTTGAGCGTTATCTTTATCACGCGAAATCTCTTTCATCAGGGTCACGCCAACGCAATATTTCCCTAAACGCGAATTACATCGTAATATTCCAAAATCCACGAGATCGCGCCCAAATTCAGCATTTGGCGCGTCAGGTCTGCCCGGAGAATCCGCGATTTTTACAGGAAGTTCATTACGATGCTACGTCGGAACCGCATGGTTATCTGCTGCTCGATTTGAAACAATCGACACCCAACAATTGTCGATTTCGCGCCTGCGTATTTCCCGATGACCCCCACAATTACGTTTAAGTATCGCGAAAACAGATAAAAATGCGCGATAACAGCAACGATGTACCAGTAATACGCTTGTGATGGCCGTGTGCGGTGCTCTCGGAGAAAAACAATTTGTCATTTTGAAAGCATTGTGCTGTCTGACGCGTAAGCAGTAACGCTGTATTTTACGTACGTGTGACATTTCCGTGATTCGCTGTATATGCGAGTGCGCATTGAATATATTGAGGGGTAACGTGAGCCTCAGTAGCGGTGAGAAACAACGATTACGTCGTTACGCTGTTTTGCTGCGACGTTTAGCTGTGAAACGCGGCAATTGGGACGCTAAAAGGCGCCTCTTCACGCATCACTGTCTGGATTTTCTCAAAACTCTCGTCACGCCTGCTTTGCGATATCTAAAATATGGAGCACGCTAAAATGGTCCTTGTGCCCCATGATAATATACATCGCCTCGGGGAGAAACAAACGGTGACGCCTGCGGCCGATGCGCCGTCAGCAGCCGACTCTGTGCAAACCATAGGGACATCGCTGTCTCGTTTGGATGCTGAAATGGGCGAAATTCTAAATGCCGATGCTTATCCAAGTGAGCGTGAAAAATGGGCCGCTTATCTCCAAGTTTTGCAGAGATATTTGCAGCTTGCTCTGCATTCGCAGCAGCATCAGCAGCAGCAGCAACATGCTGCTGATGACCCGGAAAAAAGTACGTCGGGACAATCACCCGTGCGAGAGGAACAACCATCATTATCATCTCCGGGCTCGAAATCGCGCTTGAACGATACGCTAATTACCGACAGCGTGCCAAAAAAGTTTCACCTTAAAGCGAAACTGATGATGCGAGCGCTGCTTAGAAATTCATCACCGTCGAATAAAATTTCCTGGGATAAGAATGGTGTTGTCTCTATCGCCAATAGAAAAATCCCGAATTCAAACATCATCGATCTCATCAATGATGCTATGAGGGCTAGAAAACGGACAAAACCGACCGGTAGAGCACAGTTTGCGGCACACCTTCGGAAGATACAGATGCCGCGCGAATTCATCGGAAATCCCGAGTTATTCCGCGAAATTACCGAAACTTCAACGCCGCAAAAGCGCCTTATCGAGCCGGATCCCGACGATTTCGACGGCATAGAGAGTAGTAATACACCCGTCGCTAGTGACAGTAGCGCTAGCGCGGAGTCTTACGGCTCGGGATATCGCGACACAGCTGCCAATGACGAGTCGTCGGAGGATGACGAGGAGATAGTCGATAGCCCCGCTGGAGCTGCGCAACGAGGACGAGGAGGTCAACGACCACTGTGACGTTGCGCCACAGATCGCCCCGACCTGCCCTCACAAGTCCACCACGCACGCCCCCCTCCACTTCCTTCCCCTCCGCGTTACGTTCCCCGTGAGATCCCCGTATACCGCGCCGAATAATTTTAAGTCGTCCCCTAATGTCGCGAAATGATAAGTACCTCCTGTAAATAGTTTAAGCACAGCGACGTCGCAAAATACGCCGGAAGTTTCGCCCACGTTCTCGCTCTCTTCAGTTCTTCCCCCCCCTTTCCGCCCCCACCCCTTGCGCAGCATCAGCGGTGGACCTCAGCCACACCACAGATCATCGCCGAAGCGGGCCCTATCTCGTCGTCGCCACCCCGGAAGTGCATCGAGAAAAAGCGGCGGAAGACATCGCTTCCTCGCTCCCGCGATCGCCGGGAAAGCAAGTCAAAACACGGAGGAGAAGGCCCATCCTCCGTGGACTCACCGAACATGGGGCAATTGTGTCAACGCCACTATCACCGGCCAGCAACAGCGAACACAAACTGGAATTATGCATCGACCCCCGGGGTCGGAATATCCCACGACATCTCGCTCCCGCGGCGCACCTTGAAGGATCTACGATCGATGTAGAGTCACCGTGCTGTCATCCCTCCCCTTTCCTACGAACTAGCCCCGCCCCCCCGAAAATTGCTCCCACTTTCCCTCATTAGCCCAGAACCCGAAAAGCAAGTGACGAGCTCGTCACTTGCGAGCGAAGCGTTGAGCGATGATTAGACATTTGCGTTTCGAGCCCTTTTGTAATTTCTTTTTTTTTAGTCATTGTTTTTTTTTGCGATAGAGTGAGTGCGTGAGAGAGAGTGAGGGAGTGTGAGAGTAAAAAGTTGTGAGTAAAGAGAGCGAGAGAAATTGTGTGTGAGAAAGTGAGATAAATTGCGTGTGAAGAGTGTGGGATGAAGAGTAAAGTGGTAAGTGAAGAGACGTGGCGGAAAAGGACGATAGAGAAAGGCGTGGAAAGGACGATCATAACGAAAATTGGCGTGGAGAGGACGACGGAGAAGGACAGAGTGTAAGGCGAGATTGTACAGGAGACGGCCGTAAAGCGTGAGTTCACTCTTCTCTAATTATCGGTCCGATCATTTTTTTTTATTTTACTCTCGCTATTGCTGCGATCTTGCGTGCGAGCGGTCACGAGGCCTCGTTCTCTCTGCGTTTTCCCTGCGACAAGTGCGTGGTGTTTCCCCCTGCGTTCCCCCCTCATATTCCCCCGCGCCCGTTTTGCCCGTTTTCCTCCGTACTATCCCCCCGTCGCTATTCCGCGCTTGAGAGTCGTTTTTTTTTGTGTTTCGCGAGGATCACGCTTTTCCTCATTCTTTTTTTTCTTTTCTTTTTGGTGACTCGGCGGTCACGAGTAAGAGGCGTATTAGCGTTCGGGAACCCTCCCCCTGAGATCCCCTTCCGCAGCCCCCGCGCGTGTCTTAAATTGTACCTTTGTTTTTTTTTGGGCTTTCGTTTTTTTATAATCGTTGCGAATTCTTCGTCAAATTCGCTGGCGCCCAACCCGCATTTATCTTTGTATTTTTTTTATTGGTTTATTTTAATTACATTCATATTTTATTTGTTCCCCTGCCTCCCCTATTTATTATTTCTGTCGCCCTGTTATTCCCTTCCCCGCATTGTCTCGCTTTTTCCCCTCACGGGGAATAGCGTCACACCACATCGAAAAAAACGCGTTGTTTGGGCAACGTTGAAATTATGAAAACTCTGGAAAAAATTTATCACGATCCGGCACATCCTGCTTCTTTTTCGCGAGCGGAAAATTTAAAGCGCGCAGCCGATAATCGCGTCAAAAAACAAAACATTTTACCATGCCTGGAATCTCAGGAAACGTACAACAGTCATCGCGTTGTGCGTCGTCGTTTTCCACGACGTACGTACAACGTCAATAACATGGATGATGTATGGGAAGCTGATTTGGCCGATGTTCGCTCAATCTCAGCGTACAATGACAATTTCACGTATTTGCTGGTTGTCGACGATGTATTGAGCAAATATGCCTGGGTCGAGCCATTGCCCGATAAAACATGCGTGAGCGTAGCTCGCGCTTTTACTCGCATTTTAGACAATAGCAACAATCGAACGCCGCATCAATTACAATCAGACCGCGGTCGCGAATTCACCGGAGCACCCTTTCAGCAGTTATTGCAGAAAAAAAATATTGAATTTCGAGCTGCTCGTAATCCAGATGTCACAGCGGCCATAGTATAGAGATTCAATCGAACGCTCAAAGAACGCATGTGGCGGTATTTCACGCATACGCGAAACAAGCGATGTGTTGCAAAAACTCGTGAGTGCTTATAATCACGCTTGTCATAGCGCTACACTATTACCACCGTACATAGTTACTCTGGAAAACGCGTATATCGCGCGGGAAAATCTCTCTCGCCGATACGCAGTAGCAGCAGCAGGCTGTAAACAAAAATTAAAAAAGCCTAAATACAGCGTGGGTGACGTAGTGCGCATCAGTAGCGCTAAAGCAGCCTACGCGAAAGGATACGAGAGCGGCTGGAGTAAGGAATTATTCAAAATTCATCGAATATCCACGTATCGACAGCCAATCGTGTACATACTGCACGATCTAAAGAACGAGCCGATCGACGGTATTTTTTACTCTGAAGAATTATCGAGAGTTCGTCTACCGGCTGACTCGACGATCGTTGAAAAGAAGAAGAAGAAGAAGAAGAACATCAAAAAACCTTGATATTATATTCCCTCTCGTCGTCATGAGTTTGACTTCCAGAGGATTTTTCTATCTCGTGCTGCCGAGTAACAGCAGTATGAAATATTTTCCGGCAAATACCACCACCAAATTCACAACGAAATTATCGCGTCAATTAAATCTTGATGGAGACTGGGCCGTAGCAGTTGCGGAAATTAGCTATCCCGCGACGATTTTTCATATTCAACGATCCGACAATACAGTGTCGCTCGAGCATGGTGATTATGACAAAATTCATATTAACAAACTCACGAAACGTCGAACAGACTCTGATGCGGTACCGTACGGTACGTATCGCTCTATTGATACATTATTGGAAACAATAAATCGTTTACCGTGTATAGCTAAACATCTCGAGCTGAAACAAGCGCATCATGGCTGTGTCAAAGTTTCTCGAGTGTGCGATGATAATCGTTATCACAAATTGAGCGTTTATCCGGGTATCGCTAAGCTGTTGGGTTTCGATGAGGAAAACCGCGAGCATATATGGCCGACTAATGCCACACCATACGTCGGTAAAAAACCGGCATCGTTAGCTCGCGCAATTCCCAACAACATGTTCGTTTATACCGATATTTGCGAATCGTATATTACCGGTGATACGCAAACTCCGCTATTATGCGTGGTATCCGTCGAGACGAGCGGCGAGCTCGCATACGGTACGAATCGAATGAAATTTTTTCCCGCACCTCGATACGTTCCGCTGATACGTAATCACATGAGCATGATCGAGATCGATATAAGAGACGAGTACGGTGAACCGATACCATTCGAAGAAGGAACGTTGACGGTGACACTGCAATTGAAACGTCTACACTGAACATGGAGTACTACGATGTTAATGAGGATTTACAGGCTGGGCTAGGCCGCCGGGGATACGGCGGAATAAGCCATGTTTGTATCGGGACAGCGAATCAGCGTGGTCACGGTATTGGCAGTTTCCTCGGGGGATTATTTTGGCGCGTATTACCACTGTTGCGTAAGGGCGCAGGGGTCGTTGGTAAAGAAGCGCTCAGAACAGGCGCAAATATCGCCAGTGACATGTTGAAGAGAAACGTTAGTCTGAAAGATGATGCTTTCCACGTGAGGGCGTGTGAATCCCGAGACAATTTGAAACGAAAAGCCGCTGAGAAAATTGAAAAAATTATGTCTGGCTCGGGCTATAAAAAGAGAAAAATCGTGCGAAAGCGTCATTCGAGCAACGGCCGTGTGACGAAACGCGACGCTACGGAAAAAAAGAAGAAGAGGAGGAAGAGGAGCGGCGTGAAAAAAACAAAAAAAACACAGAAGAAAAACAAGAGCGGAAAAGTTCATCGAACCGTTGCGGATATATTTGCATAGAAGAGGAAAATGGCGTTTTTACACGCGCATTCGTGCGAGTGCTTAAAATCGGAGCTCGAGCTATTCTCATTACCACCGACGCAGACTACCACCGAGGGATCTAATTGGGTGCACTACAAACCCATCTCATCATTGACCGACGATTCCCCCATCGAATTCGTTATACCCGGCCAGGGTGATGAGTAGATCGATCTCGCTCACACGATGCTCAATCTGCGCGTGCAAATAAAAAACCCCACGCCGCCAATGACTTCCACCTCGAAGGATGCTTCCGTCAGCATGCCCTTCGTCGGTCCCATCAACAATCTTTTACATTCCATGTTCAATCAAGTCGACGTGTACTTGAATCAAAAACTTGTCTCGCCGCCGAATAATGCTTACGCGTATCGAGCATACATAGAAACACTGCTGAAGTACGGGCCTGCTGCTAAAGAATCTCACCTCACTTCTGTATTGTGGTACGACGACACCCCCGGGAAAATGGACGATGCCCGCGGTGTAGAAAACGAGGGACTAAAAAAACGTTCAGAGTTTCTCACCATTGGGAAAACGCTCGATCTACTCGGTCATCTGCATTGCGATATCTTCAATCAGGAGCGTTTTCTTCTGAAAGGTGTAGAAATGCGATTGCGTCTCGTACGCGCTAGAGATTCGTTTTGCCTCATGTCTACGGTTGGCGGTAATTCGTGCGAAATAAACATCGTCGAAGCCTCGCTTCTCGTGAGACGAGCAAAAATCGCGCCTGGTGTCTTACTCTTAGACGCTCGAGCGCTCGTCAAATCAACAGCAAAATATCCGCTCACGCGCGTCGAAGTCAAGGCAGTCTCGTTACACGCCGGTGTACACGGTGAAACCATCGACAACGTTGTTCTCGGGCAATTACCAAAACGCCTGATTATCGGATTTGTCGATAACAGAGCGTACAACGGTGTTGTGTCCCGATATTTCAAGATAGAGACTATCGTGAAATAGGGATGAAGGTTTTGGGATCTACGCCAAACGAGTTAAACTCCAACTCAAGCAGCTGAAAAAAAAACATGTAAAGTTTATTGACTAGGTTGGTTTAAAAAGGTTTAACAAGAAGTACAAGTTGATGGTTTTGCCTTCGAACCAAACCCGTCGCTGCCCTGATCAAGACTGACTTTTGGGATCGATACGTCGTCGCTCGAAAGGTGACGGCTATCGATCTTTTGCAATAGTCTGACGAAGCATGGTTGCAATTATTTGCTGTAAATTGCCCAATTCTGCTTCGGTAAGCAGTTGAATGCTCTTTTATTCGGTCGGTGATTGACCGCAGTTCGGTCGCTGACCGATGTTGTGAAATGGGAAAATTCCGGTCACAACATCCCTCCCCCCTTGGAAGAACAAATCTCTCCCGAGATTGGCATTGCGACTTTGTGTTTGGTCCTTGGGCTTACAATTGTCGTTGTTTACATGTTTTCAGCGATTTAGAATCTATAATTCCCATATAATGTCATATTTGCAACCATTGTATGACTAATTATTTTGTGTCCCCGATACAAAGTCGGACATGCGTATTTACAACTAGATTATATAATCTAGTTCGGTTATGTATGTATGTACAGTGACTGACAAAAAAAAGAGACCACCTCAAAAAATTTGACAAAAATCGAAAAAATTAAGATTTTTATATCTGTATCATTTTTAGTAGGCAAATTTTATAATCCTTATGAATATCTAACATGGTGATCGAAGAAATAATTGCTCTTTTTTTATTATAACAATGATCATAATTTATAATGATAATTTATAGTTTTCAACGCATGGACAAAAAAAAGAGACCGCTTTTCAATTTTTCAATATAACATAGACTTTTTTTTTTTGACGATACCTAATATTTGGTGTGGCCACCTTTAGCCTTGATAACGGCTTGGAGTCGTCTGGGCATACTTTCGACGAGATTCTGCAGATAGTGGTCATCCAATTCCTCCCAAGTTTTGTTAAGCGCCGTAAAATAATTGTCCTTGTTTGTTACACCAGTTTTGTTGATTTTTGCGTCCAAAATCGACCACAAATTCTCAATTGGGTTGAGATCGGGGGATTGCGCTGGTCAATCAAGCACTTTTATTTTGTTAGATCTCATGAACAGCTGTGTTTTCTTCGCTGTATGCTTCGGATCATTGTCTTGTTGAAAGGTGAAATTCTCTTCCAACCCGACCCGAACCAACGACGCTTCCAAATTCTCACTGAGAATGTTGACATATCTATCAGCAGTCAATATGTCAGTGATTGGCACCAAACTTCCCACTTCGGACCAAGCAAAGCAGCCCCAAACCATGATGCTGCCTCCTCCGTGATTTGCAGTTTGCTGCAGGTGACGTTCTTCCAACTGTTCCCCGGCTTTTCTCCACACTCTGGCCCTCCTTTTCCGGTTAAACAATTCAAACTTGCTTTCGTCAGACCACAGGACCTTTTTCCAAAAAGCTATAGGCTGATCGACAAATTTTTTCGCGAACTGCAAACGTTTGATTTTATTCCGTTTGCTGATAAAGGGCCGTTTTGCTGAAAATCGGCTATGCAGGCCAGCTTCCCGGAGTCGACGACGAATCGTCTTGTGAGACACGTCTAGCTGCAGATTTTCTTGAATAGCTCGTATCGTTGTATGCGGGTTTTTCTTTATTTCCCGTACAATGCGGGAATCGTCCCGGTACGAAGTCGCGCGTTTTCTTCCTCTTCCTTCGACGTCCACAACACAACCGGTCTGAGAAAACTTTTTCCACAGTTTTTGGACTTGTGTTTTGCTCACATCAAATTTGGTAGCAACTTTTCTTTGTGATAAACCAGCCTGAATATTTTTTATAATTAATTTTCGTAAATCGATGGAAGTTTGTTTCTTGGTCATCGTAGCTGATGTACTGTCGTTGAGGAACGGTTTTCAAGTGAGTCAAAAAATAATACCAGCTCAGACAAAGCATCATACGACGACCAAGAACAAAGCACAAAAATAGTAAACATGTAGAACATACAAAACCGCAAGTTATACCTTAAGTGTTGACATTGGTCTCTTTATTCTGACCCTGGCTAAAATGCAGTATTTTCGGAAAACCCATTGTAAATATAGTATCGAAATGAAAGAACGTACAAATATTTTTCACATATTAGTTCGAAGTGTAGTACATTTATGTAAACAAAAAAACGATACGAATTTGCCATCTGTTTTTATAATATTGGAAATTTTTACTCAAAAAATGTAGTGGTCTCTTTTTTTTGTCAGTCACTGTGTGTATGTATGTATGTATGTATGTCTCATGTCGAATTCGTGCGTTGTGTTTTTCGTATTACCTTACCATTAAGTGAGGGTATAGGTAACTTGCGTTTTGACGATTTAGCTGTTTGCGGCTCGGTCGCGCGGCTGATGACGGCCGGCTCGCTGTAGATCGCCACTGCGGGTGTGCGTTCTCGCTTCCGCATATAGAGATATATACAATTCGCTCCGATTATTATCGGCGCGATTGCCCCTATACAGCCTGTCCCATAATGGTCGACCGACCTCTGAGGGGTGAGTAGATGGGGTGATTCTGGACCGAAAAGTCCTCTTCCATTTTTACCTCCAACGCCCCTCTGATTAGATATTAATTAATTAAGTTCAGCCAATAGGACGCGTCGAATAAGCGGGCTACACGGCGAGTAGTGGTGTGCGTGCAAGCGTAACAGCCTTGGAAGCGTGCGTGTAAAGCGCGAAGGACTTCGATAGAGTGGAACGTCGAACGTTGCCAAAAACATGAATAGACCGAGGTAGTGTTAGTGAGGGCGCAACAATGTAAGGAGGAATGATAAAAACTGATTGCGTTTGCAATCAGTTTTCGAATTAATTGTTAAATGCAATGAAAAAAAATGTCGATGATTTTGAATCACGACTGGATGAAAATACAATTTTTGATTAATTTTTTGGAATTACGATTTACGAAGCTTCTCAAATCATTTAGTGCTGGTTTTGAAAAAAACATTTTTGGAAAAAATCTTTATTGCGTTTTAGAGAAAAATGTTGATTCTTCAATTTGTTTGAAAATCGAATGCTATTTCCGATTGAATATTTTAGCAATACAATGAAATTGAACTTTTCGAACTTTGCTCATTGCAATTAGAACAAAAATATTGCGATTACATTCAATAAAAAAATCAACATTTCAAATCGTTTAGATTTCAAGGAAAAAAGCATTAATAATACTGTTTAATAACAGTGGCAGGGAGTTTGAAAAAAAGTTGATGATGATTCGAGCGTCACGCGAGTATTGCTTGCGGACACTACTCGGATGGGTGACCGCTCGATTCCAGGGGGGGGGATTAATAAAAAAAGTCAATATTTAAAATCGTTCATGTTATTTTAAGAAAAAATTCATTGTTAACACTGTTTAATAACAGTGGCATGAAGTTAAAAAAAAAGTTGATGATGACTCGATCGTCGCGCGAGCTTATCTTATTGCATGCGGATACTACTCGGATGGGTGACCGCTCGAAAATTAAAAAAAAATTGTGAATTAAAAAATACAATTCTTCACCTTGTTCACGAGAAGTTATTGAAAAAATTACTGATAAGTAAAAAAAAATTGTGGATTTCAGAAAGTACAGTAAACATTTTCAAATATTATTTGAATGCAATTGCAAAAAAATTGCGTCGAACGAATTTTATCTTGTATCTTTACAATTAATATTCGTTTAGAGTTGAGAGTAATTACATCCCGGCGTTAGCGATCGGGGATCGAGACCTAATAATTATTTTATTTTTTTTGTTTTCACAGCATATAAGTGTCATTTAAACAGTGCTTATCAGTGCTTTTTTCAATAACTTCACGTGAACAACGTGAAGAATTGTATTTTTTAACTCACAATTTTTTTTTTATTTTCGAGCGGTCACCCATCCGAGTAGTGTCCGCATGCAATAAGATAAGCTCGCGCGACGCTCGAGTCATCATCAACTTTTTTAATAACTTGATACCACTGTTATTAAACAGTGAAAATAATGCATTTTTTCTGAAAATAATATAAACGATTTGAACTATTAATTTTTTTCATTAATCCCCCGCCCCCTGGAATCGAGCGGTCACCCATCCGAGTAGTGTCCGCAAGCAATACTCGCGTGACGCTCGAGTCATCCTCAACTTTTTTTCAAACTTCCTGCCACTGTTATTAAACAGTATTATTAATGCTTTTTTCCTTGAAATCTAAACCATTTGAAATGTTGATTTTTTTATTGAATGTAATCGCAATATTTTTGTTCTAATTGCAATGAGCAAAGTTCGAAAAGTTCAATTTCATTGTATTGCTAAAATATTCAATCGGAAATAGCATTTGATTTTCAAACAAATTGAAGAATCAACATTTTTCTCTAAAATGCAATAAAGATTTTTTCCAAAAATATTTTTTTCAAAACCAGAACTAAATGATTTGAGAAGCTTCGTAAATCGTAATTCCAAAAAATTAATCAAAAATTGTATTTTCGTCCAGTCGTGATTCAAAATCATCGACATTTTTTTTCATCGCATTTAACAATTAATTCGAAAACTGATTGCAAACGCAATCAGTTTTTATCGTTCCTCCTTACATTGTTGCGCCCTCACTAACACTACCTCGCTCTATTCATGTTTTTGGCAACGTTCGACGTTCCACACTATCGAAGTCCTTCGCGCTTTACACGCACGCTTCCAAGGCTGCTACGCTTGCACGCACACCACTACTCGCCGTGTAGCCCGCTTATCCGACGCGTCCTATTGGCTGAACTTAATTAATTAATATCTAATCAGAGGGGCGTCGGAGGAAAAAATGGAAGAGGACTTTTCGGTCCAGAATCACCCCATCTACCCACCCCTCAGAGGTCGGTCGACCATTATGGGACAGGCTGTAGAGTAGCTTCCAATTGCGATTTGTCGTGTTACCTCTGCCTCGCGAATTCCTTTTATTTTTGTTTTCAGCATTTTCAAACGTTCTCCGATTTTATTTATTTCTTCTGGATTATCTGACAATTTGTGAGGTAATTCGGGTACAATTGACGTATACTTTAATAATTGTATATCCTCATTTAGCATTGTCAAACTTGCTCGCGGTAAAAATTCGTTGTGTACAGTTTGTTTTATTTCTCTTATGGTTTCGATTCTAAAATTAGGAGTGGTGACGGAACATTTTCCGTCCAAAGCCAGAGTCCCTGTCCCTATTAATAATTATTAATAAGGTTTCAGGTTCCGGCGCTACGTATAACCATTTACCACGATGTTCTAATGCAATTATTTGCGTATTGTTTAACTGTACGATGCGCTGATGGCATTCCGCGTTTTTAACATTATGCGTGATATACATCGTTGTTTCGCATGACGTGCAAGTGTGCGCGGCTAATATAGCGCGTCTAGATCTACATAGATAATGAGATTTTTATTTTTTGTACGATCGCAGCTCGCTCTCGTCCATCATTAAGCAAGATCTTCGCGTTTTTTCAACAATGACGATTGCATTTGTTACCTCTATAAATTGAAAGTGATTTCCTTCGATCTTCGCGAGCAATGGATACGCTCTATTTACTATGTATTCTTCGTGGTTTATTAATGGAATTTTGATGACCAGGACAAGTTCCGTCCCTACGCAATACGCACCTACTTCGCTAATTTCTAATAATTTTGGCATTTCCTCCGGCCGCACGGGCGTCGGAAACGACAGACCTCTCGGCAAGTATGCAATGGCATTTTTCAAGTAATCCGCCATTTGCCCCGGAGGCAATATGCTTGGATTAACTAATCCTTTTGATAATTCTGCTATAAAATTTGTCAGTTGTCTGACTTCGCTCAATAGAAATTCGGTGATCATTCCCATTGTTGTAAGTTTCTCGTCTATTTGTTGTCGTTCATCTAACCTGTCCAGACGGTTTGTCAGGCTGTCCCGTACGTTCACGACGAGTGATTGTAATTGTTTTTTATTTTCCTCCAACCGTGTTGTTGATTTGTTGAACAGGTGTAATGTCGACTCGAGAATTTGAACGTTTTCGTTGAGGGCGTTTTCCAAAGCGTTTTGATTGGTCCCCAATTTGTTAAGTTGTTCGTTGATTTCCGCAGAATCCTGTGCATCCATATTTCCCGTGACTGCCTTAATAATCGAGCCAAGGCCGTTAATTATGCCTCTACGGTGGCGTGTTAATTTGCTACCCGTTATATCGTGGATCGCTCGAAGCTCTTGCTCGGTCCTCTGTAGCATCTTTGCCTCTGTGTCGGCAATCGTATTGCACAGCACGTCTTTCGTAGCTGCCCAAGTACACAGCCCTGTTAGATTTGTAAATGTATTTTTTATTTCCCTTTCTTGTTTTTCTAACGATCCGAGGTCCATTTTTATGATTAATTTCCATGTGTCGCTGGTTACGGATAAAGTTCCTATTTATTCATAATAAATCCCTGGGCTGGTTGAAAATTTTTCCACCCGGTATGTTTTCTCGTCCCCCTCGGCGGCGATAGCGACGAGTGGTAATAACCTGCGGAGAATATCGCTTGGTTATTTTTCTATCTTTGTTCCACTCGTTTCGAGAAATCTTTCATTTTCTAACTCGCTTAATGGTCGTCGGAATTTATATTTTTTCGCGAATTTTGTTGACTACGCGCTTTTACCCCACCGGGGTACGACGCTCGGTGAGATTCTCACCTCGACGGATTTGATCGTCGAGGCGTCGCCTCATTTAGCAGCGAGATTTCAACGAAGCGAAGTCGTAAGTATTAATACATTTTTGTAAAATTATGTATTTGTTTTATTTCATTTTATTCTGAAAATTTTTTTTTTTTTTTTGTTTCAGATGGATAATTGGAACTTCGAAGGAAGCGCGGTCGTCTTTGCGGATGGCAACTCCGAGCTGGAGTTCGTCCTCGTAAGTATTGGCTTTACATGTTTATTTTAATATATGTAATATATGTTATATATTAATTCATGGTTTTTTCTTCTTTTCTGTGTCAGACTCCTCGTCTACGGAAAAGGCGGCTGCCTCGCATCTCCCGGCCCCAATGGTGGCGCCGGGAGTTCGTTACTCATGCGGTGTCGGTCGGCCGCCGCCGGCAGCGGCTAAGGGCCGCAGTAGACGAGCTGTGGAGGGACACTCCAGCTGCCCGGGAGGAGGCTGAGTGGGGTTGTGACCCCGGGGATATCCTGGGATTGTGCCGGCTCTTTTATCCGGACCTCCCCCCGGAGGAGGGATGGTTTTTGAGCCGGCCCGTGATGTGGTGGCTGACTGCCCTGTTCCCGGGGGCCCCTCAGCCTGCCCCTTGGTTATTCTGAGGCCGCGCGACGCGGCGAAATACGCGCGGAATTATTAATTTTATAATTATTTTATAATTAATTATTTATAATTATAATTAATTATTTTTTTTGTGTAACAATATATGTACTAAACGTAATTATTCGTTTATTCATTTCATCCTTCTCCTCTCCTTCCTCATTTCAGGGCACGTGCGTTGGGGAGCCTCCGTGGGCTCTCTCTATTTTATTTTAATTTTATATGTTTCTTTTGTGTCTTTCCTTCTTTCTTTTCTCTCTCTCTCTCTTTCGTTGTGTTTTTTTTTTTTTTTTTTTTTTTGCTGAGCCGTGCGAGGCTCTTCGCGGCGCGATGACTCCCGCGATGGTGTGTATGTGTGTGCGTACGTTGCCTTCGCTAGTGGGTAACGTACGCTTTGATGCGGTTCGCGTGCACGCGCGTCGTTTTCCGCCCGCGGCCGATAACGTAGGTTTCGCTCGACTCTCTGCTTTCGACCGTATAAGGCCCCACCCACTTGGGTGTGAGCTTAGCCGAGCGTCCTCGTCTGACCGTCTCGTCGAGGAGGAGGACGGTGTCGCCTGGGCGGTAGTCTACCACTGCTGCATCTCTATCATAATGTTGTTTCGTCTTTTCCTTGGCTCCTTTCACGTTCTCCCGCACCTGCTGCCATGCTGCCCGCAGGCGTTCCCGCAATTCCGCGGCATGGTCCTCGTACGAGTAGGTCATTCGCGGGGCCTGCTGCAAAGCCGTTGGTAACTCTGCTCTCTCTCCGAAAACCAATTCGTGTGGTGTGAGCTTGGTCACCGAATGAGGCGTGGTGTTGTACGTAAACATTGCGTACGGCAACCATTCGTCCCAATCCTTTCGGTCCTCTCCGATGAAATTTTTCAGGTATTCTGCGAGAGTCCTGTGGGATCTTTCCAGGGCTCCGTTTGATTGCGGATGATATGCGGTTGTTTGAATTTTCTCTATTCCGAGTAATTCGCATATCCCTTTGAAAGTCGAGCTCAGAAAATTTGTCCCTTGGTTCGACAGAATTATCGATGGAGCGCCGAATTTGCAAATTATTTCGGTGGTCATGACTTTTGCGACTGTATTCTCTTCTTGATTTTCCAAAGGCAACGCTAGACTGTACTTTGTAAGTAAATCCTGAAAGGTAAGTATATACCTATTCCCTTTTCCCGGGATCGGTAGGGGTCCTACTATATCGACGGCACATTTTTCAAAAGCACGCGTCGGTGTGTCTGTGGTGACCATCGGGGCCTTTGCCTTTTTTTCCTATCTTGTTCCTCTGACATTTGTCGCACCGTTATACAGGGTGATTCATAGCAACACTGACAGCCAGTAACTACACATTCTCGACGATATACTGAGCATATCTACTTAGCCGTTTTTCAATTTTCAAAATAGTTTTCAAACGGGGAGCAATAGAATTTGGAAGTTTTAAGCCAATCACAGTCGTTGTTTTATACGCGTTCGAAGACCCTTCAGTGCCGGATCAGCAAGGCTCTGATTCTAGACATATGAAGAACCGGCAGAGTTCAGGCAGAAAAGCATTTCGTGAGCGCGAAGGTCTTTTGTTCCAATTGAAAATAGCTGTTCTTTTCGATTAAATGCCGTATCGGCAGCTTGGATTGACGTTTGTTACACGATGACGGATATCGTATCATCATTTATTCATCGTGTAACAAAGGCCGATACGGCATTTAATCGAAAAGAACAGCTATTTTCAATTGGAACAAAAGACCTTCGCGCTCACGAAATGCTTTTCTGCCTGAAAATAGCTGTTGCGTTCGATTAAATGACGTTTAAACGAACGGCTATTTTCAATTGAAACAAAAGACCTTCGTGCTCACGAAATGCTTTTCGGCCTGATCTCTGCCGGTTCTTCATATGTCTAGAATCAGAGCCTTGCTGATCCGGCACTGAGGGGTCTTCGAACGCGTATAAAACAACGACTGTGATTGGCTTAAAACTTCCAAATTCTATTGCTCCCCGTTTAAAAACTATTTTGAAAATTGAAAAACGGCTAAGTAGATATGCTCAGTATATCGTCGAGAATATGTAGTTACCGGGTGTCAGTGTTGCTATGAATCACCCTGTATATAGGTAGCGACGTCCTTTTTCATTCCAGGCCAATTATGTTTATCTCGTATCCTCTGCAGTGTTCGCTTGATGCCCTGGTGCCCACCTAGGGGGGTATCGTGGTATTCCCTCATGATTTCGAGGCGCTCACGCTCGTTAGGGCATGGTACGCCTATGCGACAGCCATCCTCCTCGCTCTCGCTGTCGGTGCCGTCGCTCGGCCCGCGCGATGCACACAGAGTTTCCCCCGGCACCGCGCTTCCCCGGGCCGTCTCGCCGGCACGAGGGGCCTCGCTAGCCGTGCGAGAGCGCTCTCTCTGTCTTTCTTCCTCTTGTGGCTCGTGCCTGTTCTCCTTTTCCTCTCTTTCTTTCGCTTGCGCTCGAGTGAGCGCGTAGATGCGACTCAACGCGTCAGCGTTTGTATTTATTTTTCCAGCTTTATGCTGTATTTTGTAGTCGTATTCTTCTAATTTAATTCTCCATCTCATTAACCTTGATCCGGGATCTTTTACCTCGAATAAACATGTTAATGGCTTGTGGTCTGTTACGATTGTAAATTTCGTTCCGTAAATATACGGTCGAAATTGATTAACAGCCCACACAATTGCAAGTAGCTCTTTTTCGGTAGTGGAGTAATTTGTTTCGGCCTTGTTTAGCGTTCTACTAGCGTAACAAATTGGCAAATCTTCACCGATCTCCCCTTGAGACAATATCGCCCCGATCGCTTTATCCGATGCGTCTGTCGTAATAACGAAACGCTTCGAGAAATCGGGATATTGTAGTATCAGGGCGGTGGTTAAAGCCTCTTTCAGACGTTCGAACGCAGCCTCACTTTGTTCCATTCACGCGAATTTAACCTCCTTTTTTGTCAAGTCGGTCAGAGGCTTCGCAACACTGGAGAAGTTTTTGATGAATCGGCGATAATATCCCGCCAGTCCCAGGAACGACTGTACGTCTTTCATATTTTTCGGTGTTGGGAAATTTTTTACTGCCTCGATTTTGCTTTCATCGGGCTTTACTCCGATCTCGGTTATTATGTGGCCGAGATATTGCGTTTCCTTACGCATAAATTTGCATTTTCTCGGTTGTATGCGTAAATTCGCTGTCCTCGGCCTCGCTAACAAGCGATTATTGTGCTCGGTGAGTGAGGTTCCGTATATCACGATGTCGTCGAGGTAAACGTAGCATTTTATTCCCTGTAGACCGGTTAATACCGTGTCCATCAGTCGCTGAAAAGTCGGAGGTGCATTTTTTAATCCGAATGGCATACGGTTGTACTCGTAGTGACCCAGGGGCGTGGAAAAAGCGGTTTTTGCTTTATCCTTCTCAGCCATCGGGATCTGGTGAAATCCTGAGGCGAGATCCAAGGTCGTGAAGTATTTTGCCTTTCCCAACTGATCCAATATCTGGTTGATATTGGGCAGTGGATAAGAGTCGCCTTCTGTCGCGAGATTTAGTTTGCGAAAGTCGACGACGACTCTTTTCCGGACTGTGCCATCGGTATCTGCCTTTTTGGGCACGACGAGCAACGGATCATTCCATTGGCTCGTACTGGGGCGGATTACTCCGTCCTCTAGCATTTGTTGTGCCTGTTTCTGCACTTCCTTCCGGTGCTCCTCTGGTAATCGGTACGGACGTACTTTGATCGGCGTTGTTCCAGATTTCACAGATATTTGATGCTCGACGGCATCGGTGTAGCCTAGTTTTTCTCCTTCTAGGTGAAATACGTCGGAGAATTCCTCGCAAATTTCTAGGAGTTTCTTTTCTTCTTCCAAGTTTAAATGCGAGTCCCCTCTGACCTCCAGTCAGATTTTTTCCGATCGCTCCTTGCTATATTTCCCTTGACTGTGCGGTATCTCGCGAATTTCCGTTTGCTCGCATTTTTCCGTGGGCTCCTCTTTGATCCAGTCGAGTTCCTTGATCTCGACGGTCGGTCGTGTTATTATTTGCGCGTCTCCTAGGGCGTTCATGATTAAAACAGGACAAGAGTGCGTCTCTGACCTCGTTATCCCTTCGCCAAGTGTTATTCCTGGGCGGATTTCCTGATTTTCCACATAACCAGCGCCTTCCCCTGGCGTTCTGGCCCACAATATATATTCTGACCGGGCAGGTATTTTTATTTGCTTCGATCCGCGTACGAAGCGTAACTTTTCCCTAAAAATTTGGAATATGCCGCCCAATATATTCGCTTCGTACTTTACGATGCGGTCCATTCCCAGCAGCCCGTCGACCTCCAGAGGTACGTCCTTGCTGACTACGTGGAAATCGTGTTTGATGACGGATGCAGGGGTCTTTATCTCTAGTTTCGCTTTGCATAGTGAGCGGAAGGCCGTTCCTCCGAGACCGTGGAGTTCGATGACCTCATCGACGATAGGAGTATCGTCGCGCAGTTTATTGACCCGTACTATGCAGCATTGTGCACCTGTATCGCAGCGTAACGTGAGAAGTCCCTCACGCGCTTGCGACGAGCGAAAATGCAGGTGACTAGGGTGAACGCTCGGGCCTGAAGCGCTGACTTGGTAAATTCTCGCCGGGGCGTTGACGCACCGTGCCTCGGCTTTGCCATGCTGTAGATCCCCGATTGTTTTACATTGCCGGGGTCCCTGTTTTTCCTTTTTAACTCTCTCTCGCGTTTCGACTTTTGTCGCGGTTCGCGTTCCCACCGCGAGAGAGCTTATCGTCCTTTGATTTTCGGAGCTTGCATTTTTCTCCGGTGTCCCTTTGTACGGGAACCTTTCATTTTGTCCCGGTGTCGTTGGTTGACCAGATCCTCCTTGGTCCTTGATCCTTTTTCGGCAATCTCTGATTTTGTGGCCTTTCTTTTTACAATAATGGCACATAATGTCCAACTGTTGGATCGTTTTCGTCTGCGCAGGCAGGCTCTGCCGCCCTTGCCCTGACGACTGGCCCTGAGTGGCCTGTGCTGCCTGTGTACCTCCCCAGGACTTCCGTTTGTCGCTGAACGAGGTGTATGGTGGCCCTTGGTATTTTTGTTGGGTTCGCTCCCCTCCATGGGAGAACCTTTTCGCGATTATCCGCGTTCCTTCGATGGCCTCTTCCTCCTCTGTCGCCCCTCTAATTGCTTCTCGGAGATTCGTGTAGCCTCGAGACCTTACTAAGAGCTGAAGGTCCCTGCGTAACTCTCGCTCGAAGTTGTTAAGGGAACCGTATGGTCTAGAAATTTGAAAAAATCGATTTTTTTTTTTTTCGATATGTCGAAAGTATAGTATCTCAAGGATATACTGTGAAATTTTCATGCAGAAATTCTCAATATTACAGCTTCTACAGCCCATAACGCAGGTAGAGAGCGGTCCGCGCGCTCCTAACGGGTCTAGCGCTAACCGGTAACCTAATCGGAGCACAGCAGCTGTCCCAATCCTTCTCCGAAAATATATACCTGTATATAGTACATACTATATACCTATATATACTTTTCCCTTCCCCGAAATATACCTATTGTCGAACATTTGTGAGGGAAACGGTCATTTCGCTTTCCCCTGACTTGATCAGTACAACGTTACGTTTTGACGAACCAACATCGAAAATTTTGAAATAAAATATCAGAAAATATGGATAGAAAGCAAGGCCGTAACTCTTCTAGACGACCATCTTCTGTAGGTCGCAAAAGATATTTCAAGGGCAATCGATTCACTATCGAAAATACTACTGATTTTACGAGCACGTCTGCGAAAAAATTAAAAGGCAATGAGGAATTGGAAGTAAACGTTAATCCTACTTTCAATTATTGCATCATCGAATTCAGCATGATATTTTTAACGTTGCAACAGTTGTTGAAGTGTAAAGATTGTAACGGTGCGGTCACTTTTAGCAAAAACGGACAACGTGGTCTAGGATTCAAACTCTCTGTGAAGTGTGAGTGTAAAGAAACTTTTATTTTGTCTTCGCCGTTAATTGATAAGGCATTTGAAATCAACCGTCGACTTGTTCTCGCCCTGAGAATGCTTGGAGTAGGATTTGAAGGCTTGAAAAATTTGTGCGGTCTCATGGATCTTGGACAAGGAATTTGTAAGAGTACATATTACGGCATCGTGGACAATATAAAAATTGCAGCTGAAGCCGTCGCGAAAATCGTTTTCCAAAGAGCATTGAAAGAAGAAGTCGAGTTGAATGTAAAAGCTGGGCGTCCCGCGGATGAACTTTCTGTGTCTGGTGATGGATCGTGGGCGAAACGTGGATTCTCATCGCTTCTCGGTATTGCCTCGTTAATAGGGAAATACAGTAATAAAATTTTAGATGTTGTCGTCAAATGCAGTATATGTCAAGCCTGCTCTCAATGGAAAGGCCAAGAGGATACGATTGAATATGAAGCGTGGTATCGAGAGCATGAAGATCACTGTGACGCAAATCATACCGGAAGTGCTGGCAAAATGGAGGTAGACGGCATCGTGGAAATGTTCAAGAGATCGGAAGAGTTGTACAACGTAAAATACGCGAACTATATCGGAGACGGCGACACGAAAACGTTCAAAGCCTTATTGGACACAAAGCCTTACGGGGATGATTTTTTAGTTTGCAAAAAAGAATGTGTTTTGCATGTTAAAAAACGTTTGTACAAACGTGCTGTTGATGCGAAAAAAAAACATGCACAAATAAAGAAAGCAACAAAGAAATTGACAGAAAAAGAAGAGGGAAAAAAGACACAGCGGAAATCGATAAATAAAACACCGAAGCGTCAACAATTGACGAATAAATTATTGCAAGAGCTGTCAACTTATTACGGTCTAGCAATTAGACGTAATTCAGATTCGACTGAAGGGATGAGAAGTGAAATATGGGCAGCATATTATCACAAAATTTCAACAGATGAAAATCCGCAACACTCGTACTGTCCTCCAGGTTCCGAATCGTGGTGCAAGTGGCGTCAAAGTGAGGCTGCAGGTACTTTAGACACCTACGAGCACCCACCTGCTCTGTGCGATGAAGCACAAGAGATATTAAAACCAATTTATGAAGAATTGACAGCAGAGACTTTATTGGAAAGGTGTATTGGCAGTAATACGCAGAACAATAACGAAAGTTTCAATGCTTGCGTGTGGCACCTTGCGCCGAAACATCTGTTTGCCGGAAAAAAAATCATTGATATTGCCACTCACATTTCCGCTTGCATATTCAATGAAGGATTCGCATCCCTATTGAAAATAATGGAGACCATGGGCATAACAATCGGGCCACAAGCGGAGCAACTAGCGCAAAACCGAGACGAGCTGCGAGTATCGAGCGCCAACCGTAGGAGCACGGACAACTCCAAAGAGGCTCGGACAGCTCGAAGAAATGAAAGGAGTGAGGAAATCTTGAATTATGAACGTTCCGAAGGAATCCTATATGGTGCCGGAATCGCGGATTAACTGTAAGTATTCAAAATTTGCTCAATTTTTGAAAATATCTGTAGCTCAAACTTTAAACTCATTTATCTCGAAACGACTTTTTTCGGCACCGCGCAGGTGAAAACAAAAAAACTATTCAACCGAATCACTTGAAATTTGGATATGTTGTTCACAACATGTATGGCTATCGTCGGGGCTGCAATCATAATTTTATTTAAATAATTTCTTATTGTTTATACTAAAAAACTAGTGAAAAAAACCCGATTTTACGAATTTTTTTTTCAAAAGCGCGCCATTTTGTCAATTTTTAATTTTTTCGATTTGTTCCAGCCCCGACCATAACTGCACTCTTTCTGATTAAGAATCTTCTTGAATTTTGTGTTTCAGATGAGTAGAAGTCTCGGATCGATCTTCACCGTCCGGGTCGGATTTTTCGAGAGGGTCGTCTTCAATGCCAATTATATGATAATAAACACTGTTTTTAAAATTAAAAAAAAAATTTTTTGTATACTTAATAAAGGTAGTAATAAACCCGAAAAGTTAAAACATCGATTTTTTAATTTTTTATGGCAAAAAAAAAATCGTGAAAATAGGTGAAATTTTCGTGCTCTAGACCATACGGTTCCCTTAAGGGCGAACTGACGGAGTAACTGTTCAACGGCCTTTTTCCCAATTTCGTGGGTGATTTCTGCCGTACAGCCGGCAATTGACTCCATAGTTATAGTTTCTACACAATGCGCGTATGCTTGCACCGATTCTTCGGGCTGTTGTCGACATGTATTGAACTCGACCTGTAGCGCGGGAACCGTACGTTGTTTTTCGTATAACGTACGTAGCTCTTCTATTAGCTCCTCTACGGTTTGGAGGTCGCGAAAGCGCAAGTCTGCGGCCGCTCGGCCCTGTATTTTTAAACTTAATATGGCAGTGAGGAGGTTCGGACTGTTCGCGGGATCCACCGAATCTGCAGCGTATTTTGCCGCTCTAATAAAGTCTGTGACGAGCTCCGGTTTGGAGGCATCGAACACAGGGAGACTGTTTCTCGCATCCTTTATTGTCATGTACTTTACTGTATTTGGCATGTTTGCTGTATGCGGATTCAGCAATGAGAAATCGTCGAGATTTATTTCACGCGCGCGCTCAGTATCTACGCGGCTAAAAGATTCGTCCCCGTCGGTCGTAGATTCGTCCGGGGTAGAAAAACGTACGCGTTTCGGAAATTTGAGTTTCGCTAAAGTTTCCGGTGACAGATACAAACTTTCCGCGCTGCTAGTTTCACGTCTGCGTTTTTTGGACTGCTCTTCGTCGTCTGAGAGCTCATATACTACCCGTGACTCGAAAAATGAATCTAGGGACCGCGATAAATGACGGTTACCTCGCAAACATAAGCGGTTATACTGTTCGTCGTCCGACATACGAGTTAACTAATTTCTCTGGCTTTGGAGGATCTCAGAAAAATAAAATGTTCCGTCACTTACAGGTAGATGATTGCAAGTTGCATGACGATTCTCGTGACGTTTCTCGTACAGGATCTTCGTCCTCTTCGCGTTCCTTTGCTTGACGCGGCTGTCCTTGTTGAGTCCTTGATGCAGCTGGGCCTTCCGGTGATCCTCGGGATCCGGGATTTCTCGTTCGTGGCTCGACTCGGTCGCAGCACGTTCCGTGGGTAATTTTTCGACTCGGTCGATGCAGACACTCTCACACGCGAGGTGACTCGGTCACTCCGTTCGCGATACACAAGTGTGCAATAGTATTTTGTGATTTAAGCGATAATTGAGTTGTGGCGATCCTACCGCTGCCACCAATGTTGTGTCCCGATATTTCAAGATAGAGACTATCGTGAAACAGGGATGAAGGTTTTGGGATCTACGCCAAACGAGTTAAACTCCAACTCAAGCAGCTGCAAAATACTTGTACAGTTTATTGACTAGGTTGGTTTAAAAAGGTTTAACAAGAAGTACAAGTTGATGGTTTTGCCTTCGAACCAAACCCGTCGCTGCCCTGATCAAGACTGACTTTTGGGATCGATACGTCGTCGCTCGAAAGGTGACGGCTATCGATCTTTTGCAATAGTCTGACGAAGCATGGTTGCAATTATTTGCTGTAAATTGCCCAATTCTGCTTCGGTAAGCAGTTGAATGCTCTTTTATTCGGTCAGTGATTAACCGCAGTTCGGTCGCTAACCGATGTTGTGAAATGGGGAAATTCCGGTCACAACAACGGCGATGTCGCGTTAAATCCATTCAATTTTTTAAATTATAAAATTAATTATCTATCTCTGTATATGGACGGAGTACAAGTTCCCTCCAGAGCGTTACAGCCTGATTTTACAAAAAATAAACTCTACGCGGATGCTTATCACACGTTATTCTCGGGGACCGGTATTCACTTTCTCAACGAGGGTAATTCCATAAATCGCGAAAATTATCCCGAGGGGTATTGTCTGTTTGCATTTGACTTGACACCCGATCTTTCTGCAAATAGCAGCTCACATTGGAATTTAGTGAAACACGGCAGTGTGCGAATCGAAGTACGATTCGAAGAAGCGCTCAAATCAACGGTGAATTGTATCATTTATGCTGAGTATGACAATGTCCTTGAAATCGACGCCTCCCGCCAAGTAATCGTGGATTTCAGCGGCTAGTGCAGCTCAAAGACAACCGTATCGGATTACAGAGCGTTTTTTAATTTTTTTCACGAGCTCGATGACTGATTTCAACGATAAAGGAAATCAGTTTGACGCGCGCTTTGGAACGCCGAAGACGTGCGAAAAAAATGGACATAATCGTTGATATTCAGGCGATGCGCGATAAAGATCGGCGGTTTTTGCCGAAAGAAGTCTGCGTCGTTGCTCTCGATCACCCGTTTATGGCGCATTGGATTGTTGCCCCGCCATACTCATTCAACGAACTACCGATACCCGTACGCGGTGAAAATAAATATCTCACTCTCAATAATCACGGATTAGAGTGGTGCGAGGGTGATGTGAGCTGCAAGCAGCTATACGCTAATTTACGCGAAATCGCGAAACATTCGCGTACCATTTGGACTCGGGGAAACGAAAAAGCGTATCTCCTCAGCCACGTTATGTCTCGGGAAATAAACGATTTGGAACAGCCACATTGGTTCTGTCCGAGTTTCGATTCTCTCCCGGCAACGTGCGTTCGCTGTCTTCGCCACAGCTGGGAAATCACGAAACCTTTTTCCCGATGCGCTGTGTCACAAGCCATCAGACTGAAGCAACATCTTTGCGATATTACCTACAACACCGATCGCCCCGTAGAGGATGAAAGGACGAAGGAGGAGGAGGAGAATGAAAAGAAAGAGATATTTGGCGAGGATACCTGCGATGGCTGCGTACTATGCAGAAAAAGTGAATAAAATCACTTTGAATGTCGCAAATATATTGCAGCGCTAATGAAACGCCGTGTCAGTCGATCGTCGTGATCGAGAAGGGCATGAACACGCGGCAAATACGCGAGGCTCTGCAATTTTTATCGCTAGCCAGCAGCGGCGTATTCGCCGCCGATGAGATTCCACGCATCTGGGCAAAACCGACCAGAATAATAGCGAATACCGATGGACACACCAAGCCCGGTGAGCACTGGGTCTCGATGTACGTCGATCGAACCGGGGAGGGCTGGTACTTTGACAGCTACGGATTACCACCAATCATCCCCCATCACGTCGCGATGCTCCAAAGAAATGGCAAATTTTTCCACTACAATACCAAACAACTACAAAATGATTCGTCAGATGTGTGCGGACAGTTTTGCATTGTTTTTCTGCATTTTATGTCTTGCGGTTTTAGCATGGCTCGATTTAACAATCTCTTCAGCGATAACGTGCGAGAAAACGATCAAATAGTGCTCGAATACTATAACGCGTACAAATCTCAAAAAAATCCGAAGAATAATTATAATAATAGTGATTACATGGAAGGGCGAGGTAGCTTCACTTCGCGCAGATTTCCCTGTACACAACGCTGCTACACAAAACGATAAGGTAATGTATGTACCATCACCGACCTACATTCAGCGGGAGATTGAGTTACAATCTCCCGACCCATATTCACGCGGCCTTACGCCGGCCTTTCCCGGATTCTATTTCATCTCCGCTCTTATCTACAGCTGGGGCTCATCTCGCCCGACCATTCTCTATATCTCGCGCTCAAACGCGAGTTATTATAGTCATATGTAAACCTTCTATAATACTATAATTCATCATCAAAATCATGTAAGAAATAATCATTTCAATAAAAATCATATTCAACACACAATTCAATATTCCAAATTCCTCTTCAAAAATATGCTTAGTCGCCAAAATTTCAAAATGCTGACGCGCCAAAAGTATCGGTACCCGTCCGAGGCCCGGCTCACATCCCCCATCCTCACCCCACTACTCGCAACACCCTGCTCAATATCAGCAGTGGGAGTGAACGAGTGGTGGGGGAAGAAGTGGGGATGGGAGTGGGGGCCCCAGACGGGTACCAATACTACTTGGATAAGACGGATCGCCGAGCGAAGCCGTAATATTCCGTCAACAGCCATGGGATAACCAAAGACATTCGTCACCTTGCAGCCGATACTCTGACAGACCATAATGTCAGTAACCTCTACTAACATTTAAATATTATTATTGTGTTTTCAAAGATTAACTCAGCATTGAAGTGAGAAAATTCATTTTGACGGTTTGCCGTTGAATTGCGTAAAGTATCCGGAATATATGATAGCAACCTTCCCACAATCCTCGTGTAGTATTTGTTGTTATTCCCACCTGCAAGGCGCGGAGATCTTGAGCCGTCAGGCTACCCTCATGGTTTGAAGCCAGCGTGGTCGGGTGGAGACTGGATGATTTTGCACGAAGTGCTGACCGTGCTTGACTTTCGGGCGGGTTTCAACTCGTCTCGCCATCACGTGAAGGTTCGAGGGGGAAGGATGTGATCGGATAGTCAGGATATATCCTCGACGCGTTGACTTTCCTGCGTTTCGCGGTGCTGAGAGCGTCCGTTGGTATGTAAGGCATTTGCATAATCGTCAAATATCGACCGGCGATCCAGATATCGGATTAGCGCGCGCGCCTGCCGAGGCTGAGGACCGTTGCGCCAACGCTCTATTATTTGACCAATAGGCCATGGGGTCCTAGAAGAGAAGATGTGGCCCAAGGGTCAGCGTAGCTCGCAAAACGATTTATTAAGAACTCCCTGTTCTGTCGTCTGAGAGGAAAGACTCCTTACGCCTGTCATCTGTTGTCCATTTGTACTTGTTCTCGGCCTTCGAGCAAATTTTGCAATAAGTTGTGTGAAGTGTAGAAGTTGTCAAGATCGTCGATTTGCGTTGACGCGAGGCGTCGAAGAATCGTCAAAAGATAATTGCAAAGATAGCGATTGTTGTTCGTCGGAGAGCATCGATAAATTTTGTCAGCACACACGTAAGTTTTTAATAAATTGTAACTCTTTGCTTGAACATGCTTGCTTTTGATCCCTGCGCTGTAGGTCCATAACTGCCCCCCTCCCCTGTGGATTTGCCTCATGTGAGTTTTGAAAGAAGCGATAGTTGAAGATGGATCTGATAGAATCTATAAAACTATCTGGCGCCCAACAATTGTGTTATTAACGATTTTTGATATTTGAAATATTTTCCAAAGAGCCCGACCAGCCTCCGACCCGGGCCGCGGTAGGTGAAGGATCTCTCGGCCAGTGCGAGCCGAAAAAATAAATTCTGTCTGAATGCATTCTTGCGGGGGGTGGTTAATCGCAGTTAAGGACAGGGAGATGAATGAAAAAGTAGGTAGGCTAGCAGGCAGATTGAGAGGGTTGAAAAAAACGGGAGGTCGATTACAAACGATACATTTGTTTTGAATCGTATTGATAGATATTAGAGTGACCGTTATTTTGGCTTCGATGAAATTTTTTTTACGTCTAGCAAAAAAAGTAATCAAGGTATGATAAAAAAAATCTGTGTAAAATTTGGACGCGCTGGGATAAGGAGAACACGTACTTCCGAGCAGTTTTATTTTCAAAAATACATGAATTTCTTCTAAGTATTTTTTACGCCATAGTACTACGTTGGTTGTGAGAGAGGTATGGATTTTTTGCGAAAAAGCTGGAGCACCGGTGCAAACATTACGTAGGTGCGTCGAAACTTAATTCACTGCTTCGATTTCCTGCCGCAATGTGGCCAAACCGCCACGTCCGACTTCGAGTTTTCTATTAATTTTTCAATCTACTCATGACTGTACATAATTGATGGAAAAAAATCAGTAAATAAAATATTTTGTACCTCCTAATATGTATAATCAATGTACCCAATTCCAGATTGTTTAATTATTATTATGAGACTAATGAATATTTTAGTGCGGCGATTAAAAAAATTCATGTATTTTCGAAAATAAAACTGCTCCGTGGCACGTGTTTTCCTTATCCCAGCGCGTCCAAATTTTACACAGATTTTTTTTATCACATCTTGATCACTTTTTCTGCTAGACGTTATGACGTCCCCCCTCTTGAATGCGGGGAGAACGCCAGAAATATCCCGGGATAATATCCCGGTGCGGCGCGTGGGGAGCATATCAGCTCTCGTGTTGGTTGGGCGCCAGCTCGTGATGAGCAAAATTCGTTCTGCTGGTTCTCGGCTCGTCCTTCGGGTCGATCCCAGAGGGCAGTTCTCCGACGCGACGGCTTCTTACCACATACCTTGGGTTCCTCAGTCACGATACTTGCTGTGCCGCACGCGCAAAGCCGGGCAGGGGGAGGAAAAACGGGAAAAAGGGATTCACGGGGAACAGGGGCGACACCAAGCTGCGCAAAAGAAAAGAGCAGGGGAGTGCACGGCCGTGTCACAGAGAAGAAAACACCAGCGTGTATTATAAACAAAGAAAAACAAATCAAGCACATTATTCACAAAACAGTCGAGGTGCGTACTCGAGAGAGAAACAAAACCGCAGCACGCGGAAGAGGGGTATAAAACACAAAAGAAAAACCAAACGTGTAACTCGCGAAAATTCTCAAAATAATACCGAGCGTAATTCGCCAAGACCCGTAAAACGACAACCGCGTAATCCCAGACCACTCTAGATTAGCAGAAGAGAAAACTCGCAACACTTTCCGAGAAAACGTAAGTCGCACAAAAAAACCAAACGCGCAGCTCACGAACACCCCAGAATAGCCAAGGCGAAAACTTGCAACAAGATTCCCGAAAACGTAAGTCGTAACAACAACAAAAAAACCCAGCTCAACCAAAAACCTAATAAAAAAACATTAAAAGTGCCAAGAGTGCTTATTCAGAGAGAAAACGGTAACGTAGCAACGGCGCAAATTCGCAAAAGAAACATTAGCGTAGCGAAGGCGCAAATTCCACACAAATGTTAAGAATGACGAAAGCGCAATTTCCAAAACGCTCGAAGATCGCGATAAGCAAAACGCGCATAAACCGCCTTGACGAATCGCAAGGTAAACGCAAAATAAACGCAGAATAAGCGCAGAATAAACGCAAGATAACCGCAAAATAAACACAGAATAAGCGCAGAATAAACGCAAAATAACCGCAAAATAAACGCAGGGACGAGGGAAGGGAAACGCCAGGACTGGCAAATCCCGCGTACGAAATCGGGGCGAGAAATCGAAAATCGCGACGCTTTCACACCATACACACACACGTTCTTTCTCAGTGTCCTCCCGCCGGCGATGATGCTCCCTCGATGAGTCTCTCGTCCGTGGTTCAGCCGCGGAGAAGCGCGAACACCGGGGCGGAGGAGCGAGAGTCGGTTTCGATACTCGTAGCTAAATCCAAAAAAACCGGGATAAAAGGCGATGGCGATTTCCCACTCACCTACTCAGTGGCTGTCGCGGGGTATCAAGGCAGTGCTGGCAGCGAGATCGTCTCCGTCAGGGTGCGGAGAAATCGAGGTCCCCCTCGATAAGTTGTGGCGTAACAGCAGAGCTCGAATCCCAGTGAAGTCGCACCGCAAAGCTCGAGCTTCAGCGATGTCATTTCCGCCGAAATGCGGAGAAATCGAGGTCCTCCTCGATGAGCTAACGAGAGTTGCAGCGAAATTGTCTCCGTCAAAACGCTGCAAAGTCGAAGTCCTCCTCGACGAGCTGCTGCGTAACCGCAGAACGAAAATTGCAGCGAAATTGTCTCCGTCGAGACGCTGCAGAGTCGAAGTCCTCCTCGGCGAGCTGCTGCGTAACCGCAGAACGAAAATTGCAGCAAAATGGTCTCCGTCGAGACGCTGCGATGGCAGGTTTCCTGTTGCCGGGGCAGTTGTCGACTGCGAAGCTGCGTCGGCACTAAAACTGGCCTCCGTCGAGACGCAGCAACGGCAAGTTTCCTGTCGCCGGGGCTGCTGTCGACCGCGAAGCTGCGTCGACACCAAGATTTGTCTCCGTCGAGACGAGCCGGTGACAAACTTCCCTCCGCCGGGGTCGCTGACAGTTGCGAGATGGCGTTGAAGTATCTCGCTCTTCGCTCGTCACCGGCGAACGCAATATGCCCGTGCCGAGGTGGCTCGCCGTTGAGTTTTCCTGCCGCTGGGGAAAATAAGCCACACGCACTCGCTCACACTGGCCACGCGCTGGCTTCAAACACACACGATGGGGAAACGCGAGGGGCCGGATAGGAAAATGGGATGACGGTGGACCAGCTACGAGGGTTAACCTCCAAAATTTCGTGACCGAAGTGTCACTTTTCCCCTCCGGGAGAAGTCGGGGGAGGGCCGCCGCTGCACTTTCGCACTGATTTTTGCGCACTGTTAAAAAAAACAACCCGGAAAACAATACGACGCGCGTATCACGCGGCGACAAATATTATATTTCCGCGACCCGAGGACAGAGGTGCAAACGCTCGCACCTGTTGCATGCACGAGGAGAGCGCTCTTGAATTTTTCTTTCCACACGCGAAACGCGCCGTCTCGCCACGTTACTGCCGGCCAAAAAAAGCACGCGAACGAAAAAAAACTCGAATTGCGGCCGGGAAGCGGCATCTTGGTGCAAAAAAAACGAAGGGATATCAAAAATCCCAATATCGTAGCGGGAGGCGCTCGCGATACGACCACGCGGGAGAGAATAAAAAGGCAAAGACTTACGAAATTTTCGTCGGTTATTTTTGCTTCCTCTATTCTCCTCGGGCTTTCCCGGCTCGATTTTCCCTCGATCCTTTTCCTCGCTTCCACTTTCTCTTCGATCCTCTCCTCGCTTTCCTTGTCTCGCGTTTCTTTTCGTTTTCGCTTTACACTTTTCTCCCTTTTCTTTTCTTAACTATTTTCTTTCCTCGCTCTCTACGTTTTTTTCTCTTCGCCTACTCGCTACGCCAATTCGTACAAAAGTGATATCATGGCGCCGATTTTCCGCGTTCGCCGGTCCTTTTCGCCCGCGAAGCGGGGATTTTGGCGCGCGGAACTCCGTGACATTAGCCACGAGCTTGCCGCAATCCCCGCTTGGTGGCGCGACGGGCCTCGGCAACGAGGGCCGAGGTTTATGTGACAGCCTAGAAGGCAGACTCCGCGAGCCTTACATGGAGTCGGGACAAATAATGTCGCTACCGTCGCTCAATCAACGTCACGTGCGTGCAGTCGGCGGCTCCTCTGTGACACAACGTCACAACGTAAACAAAATTTTACCGAAGCTAAAATAACGGTCACCCCCATGGATATAGAATACCTTTCAAATCTAGAGTCTTCTAGAGCAAAAGGCCTCAGGTGGTGATACCACATAATCAATCCGAGAATTATCACGAAACAATGAGAAAGCTAATGGAGAAAGGGGCAATCGAAAGGTGCAATGAGAGTAAGGAACATTCTATTTAATCGTATTTTCTGATACCGAAAGCAGATGGGACTTATAGGTTTATCTTAAACTTCAAAAAGCTAAACGAATTTATAGAGACAAAATATTTTAAGATGGGAAATATTCAAACGGCGACAAAATTAATTTTTCCGGGAGATTTCATGGCAAAGATTGATCTACGAGATGCATACTATTGCTTTCCGTTGATAAGGACAGTAAAAAATACTGAAGATTCCTTTTTATGGACCAATTATATCAGTTTACGTGTTTGCTAGGGGTGTGCGAATATCGTTCGAATCGAATCGAATCGAATATCAATATTCGTTTCGAAATTCGAATCGAATAATTCGAATTTTCCAATTATTCGAAATTTTCGAATTATTCGAAATTTTCTGAATTATTCGAGTTTTTTCGAATTATTCGGGAACTTTCAAATAATTCGAATTTTCGAATTATTCGATTCGAGTTTCGAATCGAATATTAATATTCGATTCGGAACGAATAATTCGTAAGTTCGAATTATTCGTATTAATATCTAGATTTTTTATTAAAAAATGTTGATACTGTGCGCGAATAATTCCGGTGTGCGAATAATTCCAACTTACGAATTATTCGTTCTGAATCGAATATTAATATTCGATTCGAAATTCGAATCGAATAATTCGTAAATTCGAATAATTCGGAAGTTTTCGAATAATTCGGAAGTTTTCGAATTCGAACAATTTCGAATAATTCGGATTTTTCTGAATCATTCGCGAATTATTATATTATTCGCAATTTTCCGAGTATTTTGAATTCAGAGTTTGTTATGTTCGATATTCAAATATGAAATTAACAAGTAATATACATTTTATTTTAATCATGAAACACAATTACACAAATAGAACAATAGTAAGAAAATTTGCTACAAATTTTTGTTTAAAAATAATAAATATGATACGGAATCTGGTGATAATGAAGTTCGTTTATCACAAACAATGTCACCAGCAGTGGAAAACAACCTTTCACTTTCAGCAGAAGTACAAGGTACTCCTAAATATCTTCTCGCCATAAGTGATAATCGGGGATATTTATTTTTTTCTTGTCGCCACCAAATAAGTGGATCCTGATGAGGACTTATTAAACCACAGTTTAAATACATCACCATTTCCTGCGATATTTCACTACGCAAAGTCTCTAAATTTTTTTCTCGTGCGTTAACTGTTGGCTTTTTCATGAAACTCCAAAATCCCGAATACTGATTTCCACTAGCTGAAATTTAAAATAAATAAATCATTATACGTTTAATAACATTATTTTCTGATCAAGTCGAATGTTAATTTCCTGATTAATTGTAAGTTAGATGTAGTAAGTAAAAAAATGTATTTATCATGATGCATTAAAAGAAAAAAATAAAATACATTCGGTTACAAAAGCAATTAATTCTTTCTACTTGATAGGTAAAGTATTTTTGGCTAAAAAAAGGTACAATCTGTGAATTTTTCAAATTACGAAGTTTAACGTAAATAATTTCCTAATTTGGTCTTACGAAATTTTGAATCAATGATATGATGTGAAAAAAACATACAGTATGAAAATAAACAAATTTGTATCAACAAACTAATCTCAAAAAGTGGGGACTCATCATAAGAACTTACGTTCTCTGGTCAAAACATTAAGTTCTTGAGGATCATCATCTGGCATCAGGAATCTCACAATTTCGAGCTTAATGTCATCTTCTATTTCTTTTACTTTCTCTTCTTTGTAAAAATAATTTTTGTACCGGGGATCCAGATAAGTGCTTTTCTTAAAAATAATATCACGATCAACTTCACAAAATCTGATATCTAGACCATTCAAGATATTATCGACAAATTCTTGTCCCATTTCCGATGCATCATCGTAGTCGAATTCGATACTATTCAGACCATTTGTGATTCCAAACAGCAATGGTTTTACCATTGACAAAGTCGGATATTTAACTCCACATGATATTTGTGTGGCGTCATATAACGGCTTCATAACCTTCAGCAAGCAATTTATTTTCGACCATTCGGTACCAGATATGGACTCAGTGTCGGTAGAATCAGCAAGAACGTGAGACAAAGGTTTTTGAAGTCTTTGCATCCGTTCTAACATCTCATACTCTGAGTTCCACCTGGTGACCACCATTTGAACCAACTGCAAAGGTTCACAATCTAGCGCTTTTTGAGCCTCTTCAAATTTCCGTCGTGCTGGATCCGACCGATGAAAATGACCGGCAATTTTTCGAAACTGGAATGTAATGGAAGCTTAAATGTTAATAATCAGTAAACTAATATATTGCGTTACTCCAGCCGAAAGTGTGTAAAAAAACGAGTTATTTTTTATGTCGTGAGCACATATTCTCACGTTTTTAATATCCCAAGGTTAATTGAAAAAAAGTTTTTTTATGCCTTCTTTTGGCTTTAGTAGTACAATAAACCTAAATTTCCAATGAATGATCAAATTTACCTTGGCTAATAATTCTCCAACACCAGGAGTATGCGATTCCGCATCTCTCAACACAAGTTGAAGAGTATGTGCGAAACAGTATAGGTGGCTGTCGCTCAACTGAGAAGTCGCTAATGATATATTTCGAGCATTATCGGTAATGAAAAATATCGGGATATTCTCAATATCTGATAAATCCCACCCGTCCATCATTTTCTTCAAGTGTGTTTTAAGATTGTTGCCAGTATGACAATCCAATAACTGCTCAATATTCAACATTAGATTTTTAGGAACATAGTCAACAGTTACGTAATGTAGAGTCAACGATATGTAACAATCGTTTGCTCTTGATTTCCAACAATCGGTAGTGAATGATAGGCTCATTATACCCAATTCTAAATTTTGTTTCAAGTCATTAATCAACCTTCGTTTTGTTTTGTGGTATAAAATCGGAGCAAGACTGCGTGAAAAGGTGGTCCTACATGGTGGCTCATAATCGGGAGCTAACTTTTTCAAAAGGTTTTTGAAACCTCGATCTTCTACGCAGGAAAACGGTTTCAAATCGATGGCTATCATTTCCATAATGAGTTGATCGATTTCCTGTTTGTCTGCCCTTGTCATTGCGGTTTCTTTTCTTCTTTTTTCTTTTCCTTCTTGGTCTTGATTACAATCAGAATTCTTGCGCTTTTTATTCCGTTCTTCAATACATATTTTATAAACATCCTCGTGTTTAGCACGAAGGTGATTGAACATTGGTGAAGTTGTTCCTGTAAAAATACGAATTTATATGTATATTTTTACGATTAAGGACAATCTGGCTTGAGACTTTAATGCTGGATCTATCTTTACTTAAAAATTGAAAACTTTTTATAGCTTATTCTCAAAAGTTAAGAAGGTTCATGCGTGAGACATAATAGTAGATAAAAAATTATATTTTTGAGTTTTGATAAGTTCGATTATATGATAATTTTTCTCAAAAATTTTAAACTCGTTATCAGTAGTTTTGAAAAGTTATTAGCGATGAAGAATTAAATTTTTAACATACAGTCTTATTTATTTATTTATTAAATTTCAAAATATTCTTTGTAATATGTAGTTTAATGATTTGCATTCAAAAAAAGGTGTTATGGAATGTTTTAATTTAATATTTATTGTTTTACATGTTATAATTAAAGTTATTTGAGTTCGTTTTTCATCATACTGAAAACGAGTAACCTAAATACAGATTACAAGGTTAGAAACAACCGATTTGTCAAATTTAATAACCAATAAACATGGACGCCGACCAACGACTTATTGATATTTCCTGATCATTATTATTTTAGAAACTCAAAAAAAATTTGCAAAAAGATAGTTATCATCTGACTTTAATACAGAGCATGAACGTCGTTTACAAAAACATCAATGGATTTGAAATAACACTACTTACCTGTCGGTAAACTGAGAACTTGAGCACAAATGTTGCAAATAGCTTTTTTAACATTTTGTTTATCTCGCTTAAAATATTTCCAAGCAACGCTACGAGATGAATTATTGCTGTCATCTTTTATAACCTCTTCAGAGGAGTCACCATGACCTTCATTATTATCACCTTCATTATCACCATTACCATCACCTTCATTTTCAGAATCACTGTTATCAATATTCATTCGATATTCATTTAGCATTGGAAATGTTGGAAAAATTTCAATTTCCTCTGCAGACATAGTATTTTATATGAAATTACCAAGATAACCTATAAAGAAAATTCATTTTCTTAGAATAAACATGATTCATCATCGTGCTTTCATATCGGTTATTATAATTATAATATTCAAATATTGTTAAGATTAATTGCTTCGTAATTTTCTATTTTTCATAAAAATGTCAGGTTAAACATACAAACGTCTGCGTAGGTTTTATTCCTAATTTTTATCATTAGTGTAATTATTTTACAATTATTATCAACATTATAACTATTTAAAATAATTATGGATTTTATAATTACCTTTTATTGAACACTTAGATTAAATAATTAATCACTTAAATGGTACAAAACATACGTTTAAAAATGTTTAATGGAAAGCTTGTTTGTGTTTATGCTTCTCGGCTGATCACCAAAGACTACCGTAAATAGCTGACTTCCGAAGTAAAATACTGTCGAGAGGGGGAAGAGACTTGAAGATCAATTCAATGACGTTCGAGTGCGGGTTCACGCTAGCTGTCGTTTATTCTACTGCTTTGTTGCATGATAAATTGCAAATTGTAGAGATATAATAAAAGAAAATTACTAAGTCAATTATTTTTTTTCATGGATAAAAAAATTAAGAATATGTATAAAACAACTTGGAGAAATTGATATCAAGAATTTTAAAACATTGCAAGTGTAACCTTTTTCTTATCATAGATTTTTTTCAAACGGAAATTAATAATTATAAAAACCAAAATGAAAATTCGAAAAATTTCGAATAATTCGAAAATTCGAATTATTCGATTCGAATATTAATATTCGATTCGATTCGATTCGAACGATATTCGCGCAATCCTAGATACTAGATTAGATGCTATTAGTATCTAGATTTTTAAATAAAAATCTAGGAGTGTGCGAATATCGATCGAATCGAATCGAATCGAATATTAATATTCGATTCGAAATTCGAATCGAATAATTCGAATTTTCGAATTATTCGAAATGTTTTGAATTATTCGAATGTTTTTCGAATTATTCGAAATTTTTCGAATTAATCGTTTTTTCGAATTATTCGAATTTACGAATTATTCTATTCGAATTTCGAATCGAATATTAATATTCGATTCAGAACGAATAATTCGTAAGTTCGAATTATTCGCACACCCCTAGTGTTTGCCTTGTGGTCGTGGTGCCACGTGACTTTACCAAAATTTAAAAACCGCCAGTACCGTGCTTAACCTTGGAATCCCACACTTCCTTGGTATAAGAAAAATGATACTCTGGGGTTACGGTTATCCCACTACTTGAAACCATTGCCATGACTTTAGTTTACGTCCTACGAACATACTTTTTTTTCCAAAATGTATCTAAAATTCTGAAACCATGAAGACAGATAATCGATCCAAAATTTTGAATAGCCAATCGATTGAAAAAATGCTGGGGTTAGGATTATCCCGGAGTGGAGTACTAGGGTTGAGATCGAGGGGCTACTCATCGGTAATTCATTTAGATGATTCGCTTTGTGTAGAAGATAGTTTCAGGAAGTGTAAGAGAAATGTCTCTGAGTCAAGAAGATTGCTAGAATTCTTGGGTTTTTTAGTTAACGAGGAGAAGAGCGAATTAATACGAAGAACAAGATGTTGTTTTTTGGGTTTTATTATAGATTTGAATAAGTTTATTTTAGAGCTACCAGAAGAAAGAAGGAGTAAATTGCATGATTCAATAAAGAAATACAGGAATAAAAACGAATGCAGAATCCGAGAATTTGCCGAACTCATAGGAAATTTAGTGTTAGTCTGTTTAGCCATAGAATATGTCTGGTGAACCATCAAGGTTATGGAGAGAGAAAAGGTTAAGATTCTTCTGTTGAATAATTCAAATTACAATGCAAAGATGACCATTTCACAGTGTGTCATACCGGATATACGCTGGTGGAAAGACAACATTATAGAGAGCTTCAACAAAATAAAGACAGGATACTTCAAGGCAACAATATTTCCAGATGCTTCGGACTCAGGTTGGGGGCAGTAAGAGTGAACAGAACGGCTTACGGTTTTTGGTCAAAAAAGCAGAGCCAATGGCATATTAACTTCAAGGAATCATTTGCAGTAAAATTAGCTATACAAAAGTTGGCCGGAGATTGTGAAAACTGCCAAATATTTTTGCATATCGATAATACAACCGCCATTGCTTATATAAATAAAATGGGAGGCACAAAGTTTCCCAAATATAGTTCACTCACCAGAACGATTTGGCAATGGGTGGAGGGGAAGAAAAATTTTCTTTTTGCATCTTACGTAGCGTCGATACAGAACAGAGAAGCAGACCAACTATCAAGACTGTCATGCTATTAGCCGTCCGTCCAGTAGGGCCCAATAGCTCGCAAGTATACACGTAAGGAATATTAAAAGATCCTCAAATGGTATAGAAATACTAATTTCTAAGCTGTTGAAGACATCTGGCCCAGGAAGAGCTCAACCCGTCCTGATTATTCTAAAATCTTAGCAGAAAATGGAATTATGTGTGGCGACATACGTGCAAAAATATTTGGAAAGAACGGAAGCTTATCGGAGGAAAGAAAATAGTTTTTTTTAGCTATTAACAAACCACACAAGAAGGTGGGGGCCCAGACACTTAGTCGATGGATTAACCCTTTCAGCCCTGACTTTTTTTGAGTGGAGCAATTTTTGTCACATTTTGTATTGAGGAGTTTTTGGGGTCGCTGATTACGAATCCGATGTCAGATTTTTAATATTCAATTTTTGGCCTGAAATTTGATACTCGGGGGTTTTTTGGGACGCAGATTCTGAATCCGATGTCAGATTTTCAAAATTCAAAATGGCGGATCCAACATAGCGGACGACTCATTTAAAAACCGATTCAATTAGCCTGAAATTTGATACTCGCGGGTTTTTGGGGTCGCGGATTACGAATTCAATGTCAGATTTTCAAAACTCAAAATCGCGGATCCGATATGGCAGACGATTTATTCAAAAATTCATTCATTTGGCCTGAAACTTGTTACCCGGAGATTTTTGGGGCCACTGATTACAAATACGATGTTAGTTTTTAGAAATTAAAAACGACAGATCCAACATGGTGGACAAAAATTAAATAAGTTCACACTCGCGCTCTAGAAAATGACCACTCAAACTTTTAGGGGGTCATTGTTCACCAATCTGGTGTTAACTTTTCGAAATACAAAATGGCTTATTCAGGATAGTGGAAAGTTGATTATCTGTATCTTTTTTTTTGTTAAGCATTTGTATTATTTTGATAATTAATAATAGCGGGAGTCATTCACTCTCTAGTCTGATATTGAAAAAAAAAACGAACAAAAACAACAACAAAAAACAAAAAAATGGGATCAGTGTTCTGTAACCTCCCCATGGTTGATCTTGGTAACTACGAATTTGTAGGCAAATTACAGGCAAAGCTGATATAAGATTTGTCATCATCAATAACGAAAACCCTAGAGTGATCATTTTTATTAGCATAGATTGATTTTTTTTTCTTTTTTTGTTTGCTATCTTCGATCCACTATTTTGCATTTTTGAAAACTAACATCAAATTCGTAATCTGCGACCATCAAAACCCCTAAAAAAACATATTCAGGCCAATTGAATCAATTTTTGAATAAGTCGGCCGCCATATTGGATCCGCCAATTTGAATTTTGAAAATCTGATATCGGATTCGTAATCTGCGACCCGAAAAACCCCCGAGTACCAAATTTCAGGCCAATTGGATCAAGTTTTAAATAAGTCGTCCGCCATATTGGATCCGCCATTTTGAGTTTTGAAAATCTGACATGGAATTCGTAATCAGCGACTTTAAAAACCCCCGAGTAGTCATTTTTATGAGCCTAGCTCCACGTAATTCGACAATACGCAATTTTTTTTTAATTCTTACCAAAAACGTTCATTTAATTATATTGTTATAACTATGAAATTGTTATTAACCTTTGGCACTATAAATTTTTGTTGCAAAGTAGAAAAAATTTGTGGGCCGTTGGCGTTGGGAAATCAAAAAAATATTGATTTTTGACAAAGTTATGAACGTTTGAACGCAAAAGTGGTTTCGATCGAAACCACCAGGGCTGAAAGGGTTAACAGTATCATGAAGACACCTCAATTTTCCCAGCCCACTCCATACGCCATGCTACCACCTCAGCGACCTTTGAGAAAGGAGTTTGTCTCGAAATAATCAGGAGAAGAGCAAGGTGGTCTGAGAGATCTCAAATGTTCGCGAAAATTTACAAACGACCAGTAGAGGATGTAGAGCCAAATTTTGCAAACAATGTTTTCGTTACCACTTGAAATAGATAAACGCAAAAAAAAACGATAGGAAGAAAGAGAATGAAAAAGAGAAGAAAGCTAACAAACTAAATTAATGCCAATTCTCTCGGTTTTTCCTGAAACAACTACTATCTGTAATCTCGAGAACAAGGCGGAAATATAATTGTCCGATCGAATTTCGCGGGCTCGCTAATTATATGAGTCACCTCGTTCAAAGAGATTACAGCCCACCCAACAAGATCATTAAAACCCAACCCTTATAGAAACAACAATCCAGGACACTCTGAAAAATATGACGCAGCATGGGCGCGCACCGTAAGACGGATGCCCCATCAAAGTTTTTTGTTATTCAAACTCTAAAGGTTGTGGCACCTAGCGGACCCGGGAGTAACTACTACTAACTGTAATCTCTTCGAACGGGGCGACTCATATAATTACGACCGAATATGTTGTTTTGTTTATCTTTATACTTTGCATCTTTAACTTTTTGGGATGAACGACTACCAAAAATTGACTTTGTTGTATTTAATTCTGCAGCAGTTGGTCACATGTATTTTGCTTCCATGCAACTATTTACGATATCTATTAAATCCTCGGCGATTCCCTCAAAATTTGGTACACAAACGAGTGCATTTTTTAAAGAAATTGATGGGTTTTGGCTTAATTCGTGAGGAAACATGTTTGGTTAATTTATTGTTCTCTCTGTATTATTTTCAGTTTATTTTACCGCGTTTGACTCCTTTAAGGCCATGGCATCCTCCCCCATCAAAATTTAGGAACATTCTCAGGCAAAATCTATAAATCCGATCGATTTGAAATTTTTTGTGAAGATTGAGTGACACAACACGGAGGGAATGACGATTTTGCAATTTCGAAATTTTTCAACAAAATTTTTTTGTAGTGTGATGGTCGAGTTTAGATGAAAGATGTGAGAGAAGGTCAGGGATGAGACAATGAAGAGAACTATTTAAGCAGAGAGCGTTTATTACTTCGTCTGTGCGATTGAACGGATGGAGATGAACTAAGGATTAGGACTAGCGCTAATGAAGTGGAGGAAGTGTGAAGTGGAGGGGATGGTCAAGTTGCATTGTTCTGGACCGTGGGACCGTGGCCCAGGGATGCTGTGTGGCGAAATTGGAGGTGCTGATGTGTATGGGAACGAAGTGATAACAGGGTTGCTGTAGGTGTAAGGTGTTGTGTGGGAAAGGGATGGTTATAGGATAGGGCCGTTACACTCCCCCTCTTTGAAGACGATGGTCTCCATCGTTTACAATTTTTTGAACAAGAAATTTTTGGTATTGACTCTATATAATACGAATATTTTTACATTGATTTCAGTTATTTAAATGACTCGATATAATCTATTGAATTGTTTTTGTGTATTTTCTTTGTTCTTCTTCCTGCTGTTGATTGAGGTGTGAACCTTGGTGTATGTATTCGGTCACGGTACTGGGGCTGGAAAATGTTATCCTATTGGTGTCTCCATGCTACTTGTTGATGTCTTGTCGTCTGGATGTTTCCGTTGGTTTTAATTCAGCAGCTGATGATTCTGAAACTAACTGTAATTGATTACGTATTGTGTTAGTGGGATGAGGTCTGTCAATCGTGATGGGTTTGGTTGTGATAGTAGTGAAAGTGAAGCGTCGATTGTCTCATTTGTTTTGTTTTTCCGTGTTCCGAATTGTCTGTGAGTCGTCTGGATTATTGCTTATTGTTTTCCTTTTTCCGTGTCGCTAATTTGCCAGTTTGGGATTGTTATAGTCTGTCATTGTTTCCTTTTATTTGTTATTGTTGTTCCTTTTTATTCCATTACTTTATTATTGTTCCTTAAGTTTCTCTGTAACAGTCTAAGTTCTGATTAGTTTCGTGTTAGTGGAGTGTGGACGTTATTGTGATGTGGTTGGATGTGGCTGTGCGTGTCTGGTTGATCGATATGTTGTTTGATGTGATTGATATAATTTTAATGTGTAGAGAAGAGAAAAGAAAAAAAAATGAATGTCATAGGGAAATATAATAATGTAATAAAGTGTTATATGATAATTAGTAAAAATCGTAGGAATAATAGATAATTGTAAATGTTTAACCTAGGTCTTTAATTTACATTCATACCGCATTCATACTCCGTCGGAGTTTGTCTTATTGATATTTTTTGTCTCGTGTTTCGTCAGTTTGTCGTCTATTATTCGTGTTACTGTTTCTTGTATGTCTCGTAGTGTCCGGTCTGATTGTGTGTCCAGTGATGTCAACAATTGCGCTAATGCATTGTCGAGCGTAGTGTCGTTATATTGTCGTTTCCATAGGAGTGGGATCGGTACTTTTAGGATTTTTAGGGTTTTCGGGATCGTAGATTCTCGCCCAATAGGTTTGTTTTACTGTTTTCAAATTGATGTCGCAAGTTTCGAGATTTTGAAAATGTGGGTTAATCAATAGCTGTATCTCGCATTCAGCTCCATTAACTATTCGTTGTATTGGATTAATTTGTTTGCATATATACAAAGAATTCATCGGTTTGCAATTTACTAAGTTATGTAAGCTAAAGTGATTTTCGAAATTCTCGGTAATCGCTGTGAAAGATTATGCCGGTTTGATGAATGCGAAATGTGTAACTGACGGGGTCTGATGCATTGGGACGCATGTGTTCGTACAATTTAAACGGGGTTACGTGGGAATGGTGAGTTTTCCACTAGAATGCCATTGTTCATAGCGGCTGTGTGATATCTGCAACATGTGCCATTTTGATTTTGTCTACGTTTTGAAATTTTGAGATTTTGTCTTCCTGTCATAATACCGTTTCGTGCGTTCCTTTGCCGCTAACTGCTTTTCGCGTGTCAATTGTCGGATTTCTTTTAAATTTCTGTGTAGTGTTAGCAGATAGTCGTCGTATGTCGCTAGTTTTTCACGAGATGGGAATTCGGATGGTAGTGAGGCTGGTTTTCCGAAGACTAACTCGTATGGTGTGTACCCTGTGCTTTCGTGGACACTCGTGTTGTGAGAAAGTGCCGCGAATGGGATTAGTTCGTGCCAGTTTTTGTCAATATCGATGTAATGTTTGAGGTATTCGACGAGACTGTGATGGCTTCGCTCTAACGCTCCGTTGGACTGTGGGTGGTAAGTTGTCGTTCGGTACTGTTTGATTTTGAACAGTTCTGCGAAAGATGCGAATAGATCTGACATGAAGTTCGTACCCTGGTCGGAAAGTATCGCACGAGGGGCACCGAATGTCGTTATAAAGCTTGTTGCTAGTGCTCTAGATACATCGCGAGCTGTTGTTTGTTTAAGTGGAACCAAGACGCTGAATCTGCTGAATAGATCGATGATCGTGAGGATGTATTCGTGACCGTCCTTTGTTTTTGGAAGAGGTCCGACGATATCTATTGCGATTTTCTCGAAAGGCTGAGTTGGAGTGTCTGTTATTGTCATAGGTGCTCTGTTTTTTACGCGAACGAGTTTGTTCTTTTGGCATTTTTGGCAGGTTTTAATGAATTCCGTGACGTCTGCCTTCATGTTTTTCCAATAGTATCGAGCACATATGCGTTTGCGAGTTTTCGAGATGCCTTTATGTCCTCCGATTGTTGATTCGTGTGCTTCCTTCATTATGGGTTGTTGGTGTAGTTTCGGCGGTACCGTGATAATTCCTTTGCACAACGTTATTCGTATTTTTCGCTCAACCGTGATTTGCTGGATGTAGGTTTTGATGTTGTCCCAGAGAAATTGATCGATGATCTCAGGATCTTTGGCCAGTGTGCATGATTCGAGTTTGTCCCTTGTCAAGATTTTGATGACTGTCTCGATGCATTTCTGGACCATATGCCAGTCGGTGTTATCTGTGCATTTCCCTTTGCATATCATGGTGAAGATCCGTTTGGTTCCACGGCGCGTTATAAATATGTGTCCAGCCCTTGGTTTCTCCTTGCGAAGGTCTTCGTAGTTGATTATGTTTTTTTCTACGAGGATTTGCGATATTGTTGTGTTCGTAATACAATCCGCTGCGAGAAAATGAGCGATGTTATCCTTTTGTGTGAGAATACTTTTCCGGCTAATTATGACGTTGCTGTTCGATGTCATTTGTCTCCGATTTATCTCGGTCGTTGGTGTTTCCGGATCTTCAGATTGTTCTTCCCGTTCCGAGGTCGTTGCGTTACCTTCGTCCGATATTTCTGTGTCTTCGGTGAACGACTGACGTTCGGCATCTTCGGTCTGAGTCATGCGTCTTGTTTGCAGTGCCGCTTTTGGTAATGCCGGGCGTTTCCTGTGGTATTGTGATGGCTCGTACGGTGGATCTCCGTCGGATTCGTTTTCGTGCGTTTCGGTTGCGAGGTTACCGTAATTGTTCGTTACCGCTGGAGGGGATTTGTCCGTTGTCACGTCATTTTTCCTCGGTCGGCCAGGTCGTCGTTTTTGTGTTTGTACCGGGCTGTCTTCGTCGGTCGATTCTGGTGGGCGAATCGGTGGTTTCAGCGTATCGTTGTTCGTTTGATATTGGCCTGTTGACTGCTCTCGCGATTCCTCCGATATCTCGCGAGTCGAGTCATAACTCGTCTGATTGTCGTCGAGTTGTGGCGGCGAACGGAAGTTTGGTTCGGTCGCCTTGTCGCCTGACGTCACCGGTGAGCGGAAGTTCGGTTCCACTTCAGGATGTTTTGTGGTACCCTGTTCGTTCGCTGTTGGATGTAATTGGGACGTTGGCCTGATCTCCGATGCTTCGGCTGTATTGTCTCCTATATTTGGCCTGTTGACCGACTCGTGTGTCTTTGGCTCACTTCTCCCGTTGTTGGTTTCTTTCCCGCTTGATGCGTGTTCGTCTTCTTTACTTTGCTCGTTTGATTTTTCTTGTTTCCGTTGTTGTCTTATATTGTACTCGTTGATTAGTTTTGTTAATTTATTTTCTTCGTTTGCATTCTGCTTCATTTGTTTTAAATTATATTCGTCGATTAGCTTTGTTAGCTTATTTTCGTTTGCTTTCGATGCTCGCTCCTGTTTAGCGTTGTATTCGTTGATTAATCTGTTTAGTTTGTTTTCTTCTTTGTTTGTTTCCATTCGTTTTCCTTTTTCATTATCTGCCGGGTTCGTGGTTCCTTCAATCGTTGAACTTTCGTTTGGTTGCCGAGTCGTTTTCCGTTTGTCTGTCGTGAGTTCCTCCTCTTCCGTTACCGTATCGCAGTTGTTATCGTCGATAGATGGATTCACTTTTTTGTGTGTGCTTTCCTTCATCGTTCTCCGTGGTCTCCTATGTGAGTCTTCGTTTTCGGTGTCGGTGCCTGATGATTCCGAGTTGCTGTATGTTGTGACGCGTTTTTTCTTGGGTGATGGATTTCCTGATTGTTCGTCCGACGTTGATCTTCCGCGCGTATCCGGCTGGTGTGTGGTTTTCGCCTTTTTCGTGTCGTGATGTTCGTTGGTCGATGATTCGCTCAATAATCGAATCGGTAGGATCTTTGATGGATTCCTTGACATGGCGTCCACGACGACGTTGAGTTTTCCAGGTTTATGGTGGATGTCGTATTCGTAATCACTTAATAGGGCTTGCCAGGATTGTAGTTGTTGTGGTGGGTTGGGTTTGGTTGTGAGGTATACGAGTGCTCTATGGTCTTTCACTATTGTGAAATGTTTCCCGTAAAGATAATGTCTGAAATGTTCGACCGCTTTTACCACTGCTAACAGTTCTTTATGTGTGGTGTCGTACTTAATTTCGGCGTTCGTGAGGGCTCGAGAGTAAAATGCTACTGGGTGATCGAAATTTTCGTGTTTTTGGCTCAAAACCGCGCCGATGGCATAGTTAGAAGCATCGGTTGTTAATGTGAATCGCTCGTTGTGATCTGGGTATCGTAAAATGGGTTGGCTGATGATTTTATTTTTTATTGTTTCGAAAGCTTCCTGGCACTCGGCTGTCCAATTGAATTTTTCGGATTGTTTTAATTGTTTCGTCAAAGGAGTGGATATTTTTGCGAAATTTTGGATGAACCTTCGGTAATAATTGGCTAGCGCGTGGAATTGTATGATCATCTTTTTGTCCGTTGGGGTTGGAAAATTTTTGATCGCCTCGACTAAATCTGGTTTTGGTTGTACCCCTTTTTCGCTAATGACGTGACCCAAATATGCTACCTCTTTACAGAGAAATTTACATTTGTTTGTCTGCAGCGTCAGACCTGCGTCAGTCAATCGTTTCGCGAGTCGCCTAAATTTTTTCTCGTGTTGTTCGAGATCGGTTGCGTAAATAACAATATCATCCACATAAACGAAAAGATCTGCACCCTGGAGTCCGGATAGTATCGAATCCATTGCTCTCTGGAATGTAGCCGGTGCGTTCCGCAATCCGAATGGCATTCGATTGAATTCGTAATGTCCACCCGGTGTGGAGAATGCTGTTTTCGGTTTGTCTCGAGGGTGCATCTCGATTTGGTGGAAACCGGATGCGAGATCAAAAACTGAGAAGTATCGTGATTTGCCCAATTGGTCGAGAATGTCTATGATGTTTGGTAACGGGTATGCGTCGGGGATGGTTTTCCCGTTGAGTTTCCGAAAGTCGATAACCATACGCCACCTTTTTTTGCCTGAATCGTCTGATTTTTTGGGGACTATCCAAACCGGAGAGTTATATGGAGACAGGGATGGTTGTATAATGTCTTTTTTCAATAGGTCCTGTACTTGTTCGTTTATTTCGGATTTGTGTACTTGAGGGAATCGATATTGTTTGGTGTTAATGGGTCTATCGTCGGTGGTATTAATTTCGTGTTTCACTACAGTCGTGTATTCAAGTCGTTCATTAGGCAGGTTAAACAGATGAGGATGTTCCGAAACAAGCTGGTATACACTGTCTTTCTCTGTGTCATCTAGATGATCTAGGTGCAAGAGTGACTTTACCGTTTCGGACCTTTCCTTGTTTCCGTCTGTAACTGCTAAGCAAATTGCTGCGCGGTGCTCGTACTGAGTATCGCGAGAATCGCTTTCAATGTCGACAGGTGTTTTTGATACTTGTTCGATCGGCTGCAGTTCGACAATTGGGATTGCGAAAGAGATGTCATGGCTGGTTGTGTTAATCGCCCCTATATACGCTATTCCGCCACGGTTCGTTACGATAGCGTTGCCGAGAAACAGACCTTTGTTCGTTTCGATCTTTGGTATAAAGCCTTCAGATAAATCGGTGTCTTTTATTCGGATTGATATCAAAGTTTTTGATCTGGCAGGGATGTTAATTTCTTCCTGGGTCTCGAATGGTATTATGGAGTCGTAAAATGTGATGCAGGATTTTGTGTATAATATATCAGCGGGTGTATCTTTGAAAAATGCATCTCCGAGAATTGCATCGTATGGGATAGGGATAGTGTCCTCGACGACATGGAATTCGACGTTAATGTTTTCGATTCGGATGGTATATTTGCCGGTTGTGTATAATATACCTTCGGTAATTCCTGAAAGTTCGTAAATTATTTGTGGGTCGATTTTGTTTTTTGCCGTATGATAGATATTTTAGCCAAATTTATTTGTGAGCCTGTGTCTACCAGGAATCGAGAATTTCGTTTGTTTGTATCGGGTGAGTTAATGGCGACTGTTGGTGGTTTTCGCCGTTTGGTGAGCCCTAGGCATATTGTCCCTTTTCTGATTTCCGGGTTACTTGATTTTACTGGGTCGACGTTGATGCGCGTTCTGTCGAGGGGCTCCGCGTCGCGCTGTTCCGCGGAGCTGCACTCCCGTTTTTTGGCGCGAGATCGTTACATTTGTTCACGTTCTCTGCCCTTGTGCCTGAATTGTCTCGGCGGCTCGTGTGACCGTTTCTATCCTGTGAGTTCGTGCGACAGCGGTCGCGAGAGTTATCGCGGTATCGATCGCGAGAATTATTTCGATGTTGGTCATGGGCGTTGTTTTGGTAACGGTCGCGAGAGTTGTGACGATATTGATCGCGGGGGTTATTACGAGGGTCGTCACGGGAATTATCGGGATATTGGCCGTAGGAGTTGCGATATCGGTCTCGAGAATTATTTCTATATCTGTTTTGTGAGTTTCTGTGTTGGTTGTCGCGGTGGTTGTTGTATTGGTTTTGCGTGTATTGGTTTCGTGAGTTATAATTGTTATAATTTTGCGGATTGTACTTGTTATAATTTTGCGGGGTGTAATTGTTATAGTTTTGTGTTCTTTGACCAAATTGATTTTTGCTGGGGTTTCCGAATTGTCGTGGTTCTTGGCGGGTTTGTCTCCATTTCTCTCTCATTTTCGCTAACGTCATGCATTCCGATGTTACATGGCCTCCCTGTTGGTGAAATTTGCAATATTTTTCATTTATACTCCTATTTGTTTCCGCGAATCGGACTCTAGCTGTTTCTGTAATCGTTTCCTCTGGTTCGGCTACGCGTGATCGATTTTGGTTCACTGTTGCGCGCCTTTGCAATTCCAATTCGATATTTGTTGCCTCGTCTATAGCGTTGTCTAGCGTTTCTAAGTTTCGGTGAAGTAAGAGATTCGCGATTCTGTCCAAGAGACCTCGTACGAAAGCTTGGATTACGGCTTTTTTCTCTTCTGCCGTTCTTTTCCCTAGGTACGCCCTGTCTTCTGCCGCTGCGTATACTTCCGATAGTCTTTCAATGATTTGATTCTGCAAGACTTTTACTCGAAGTCCGTAATCGAGGACTGATTCGTTGAATTTTTGTGACGTTGATTTTAGTTCGAGTCCTAAGTCTGATAATTCTAGCGATTTTTTGTATGCCCTTTTCAGATCTGCGAGAAGCGCGTCTAATGTATCGTATGTTTTCCCATCTGTTAGGTCGTATGCTCTGCCGGTTAATCTAAATATTATTGCGTTTATTAAATATCGGTGATTTGGGTCCGGAGCGGTTTGCTGTACGCGTTTACACCTGCTAATGAAACTTTCGATTGTTATATTTCCGTCGCCGAATTGTGGGATTACTTTTGTTAGGTCGTTATATGTTGCGGGGTTCTGGGGTGCGGGGTTTGCCATTTCTGTCTCGTCGCTTTCGCTGTCTTGGTCTGCCAGTACGTGTCGATAAAATGTATTGGAGGTGTTTTGGCGTCCTATTCGGCGCCTAGGTGGGCGTATTGGCCTATTCGTGTATCGGTACGTCTAAATGAATTTTATTAAATTTGGAACAGAGCGTTAATTTCTATTTTTGCCGCGGAGGTTTATTTCTCGGTGATTGTTATTTCGTTTTGTCGAAAATGGGTGAAGAGGAGAAAGAGAGAAATTTAAAAAAAATGGGTTTCTATGTTCTGTTATTTTATTTGTTCGTTTTTCCCTGTAATTTCTATTATCGTTATTGTTTTATGAAAATTATGTTTCGTTACTGAAAGATGGAGGTTGCGGGCAAGATTGTTTCTCCCTTTTTTTTTCCAATTTGTTTCGTTCCCTATTATTATTGATATTATTATTTTGCTATGGATTTTCAAATAATTTAGTTTAATGCGTTAAAATTCGTTTTTGTGAGTTCTGTTCGGGAGCCGATGTATATTATATACGTTAATTTTAGGAGGGGCTGTATAGATGGGTTTCCTACGTATGAAAATTGTTTTTCGGGCGTGCTGTAGCAGCGAGTCCGCCAGCGACTTTGTCGCCGGTCGGTGTAATATGAGATCGGAATTTGGGTGACGCGATTTTGTTGTGTGGGCGAGAGTGAGACGGAACGATGAGAGTCGCTCGAGCGAACAATGGCTATAGAGGCATGGATGGGTGTATGTGTGTGTGGAATACGTGTGGTTGTAGACCGACGCACGCTCACGATACGGACCACAAAGAATATCGATGCATGCACGAGTTTTTAAAGAAAAATTTAGGTGGTACTTACATAAGCGCCAAGATGATCGTGAATAATCCCATTTTCGTGCTGTCCTTCGTTGTCTCCTGTATCGTTACGATTTTACCTCCCTCTTTTCCTTGCTTTTAGCGTCGGTTGACCACACACACACACCGCTTATTCGCACCACACTTTTCACACAGTTTATTTCTCCACCTTTTCGCTAAGCGAAAGGCCTCGATATTTATCTAGTTTGTTGCGCAGATCGATCGCACTTCTGACGCCAGTTGTGATGGTCGAGTTTAGATGAAAGATGTGAGAGAAGGTCAGGGATGAGACAATGAAGAGAACTATTTAAGCAGAGAGAGTTTATTACTTCGTCTGTGCGATTGAACGGATGGAGATGAACTAAGGATTAGGACTAGCGCTAATGAAGTGGAGGAAGTGTGAAGTGGAGGGGATGGTCAAGTTGCATTGTTCTGGACCGTGGGACCGTGGCCCAGGGATGCTGTGTGGCGAAATTGGAGGTGCTGATGTGTATGGGAACGAAGTGATAACAGGGTTGCTGTAGGTGTAAGGTGTTGTGTGGGAAAGGGATGGTTATAGGATAGGGCCGTTACAGTAGACTGAAAAATTTTTTAAAATTTTGAAATTCTAAAACCGTCAGTCCCTCCGGGCTATATCACTAAATACCCACAACAAATTTTAAACCGATCCGATTTATAAATTTTGCCGGAGAATTTTTCTAAGCTTCGATTTACGGATGTAACACATCGCCTTAGTAAAGTAAAGTAACACGAATAACAATAAATGATAATAAATCATTGCAAAAAAAATATATTTGTAACATTTTTTACATGTATACATACTCACCGTTCGAAGGGATGCTTGAATTTTTAAGAGAGGATTTTATCCTCTCCTCAACTCTAAAAATGTCTGCAAATTATGATTTGTTGAAACTAAATACATTTTGTGAAATTTTCGCAGACTGAAATGTTGAAATTTCTATTTCTCCGTGTCGAGAGTTTTGAAAATCTTTACTGTTAGGATATTCGCTATTTCCCTCTTCAGAAACACCTTAAGTTCAATTATCTCGAGACGATTAGTTCGAGAAGTAAAGAGAAAGAGTCATTGATCGAGTTGATTATATCACTCATCAATTAACTTAGTCGGAGAATCATGAAAATAAATTAATTAGGATGCGTAGAATTCGACCATTAATGCGTATAATTTTTTTTGTTTTCAATCAATAATGAAAAAATATCGTATGAGAAAACGCCAAGCTGATGTTTATTTTCAGTTTAAGTAAATAAATAACTTGAATTTTAACGTCTTCAGTAGAGATTTTGCTTTCCATTCAGGATTTACAATTCCAAATAAATTCATTTAATTAATTTATCATCTATTTCATATAAAAATGTATCATCGCGGGGTGCTACTTATTGTTTTCGCATTCTCCTTCAATACAATCAACGCTCGCTGCCTAGCTTGGGCCCTCACACTCATGCACACACACGTCCACGTCGCGCGGCGTAGCCCTGCCTCTCCCGGTGCGGCCGGGCACACCGTCACACGCGCACCACCACGCGCCGCCCAGCCCACGCGTATTATTGGCTGTCATCAATTATTAATAATTCATCAGGGGTGCATCGGATCGAAAAACTGCTGAGAACTTTTCGATTCAGAATTTCGAGATTTACCACCCCTTCAGAGATCCTTCGACCTTTTTGGGACAGGCTGTATAGAGATAAAAAACTCCGAAATCAAGGATGACTATTATCTTCCTACTATCCTACTATCTTCCCTTGCATTTTAACTCCGCCGTAATTTCTAAATGCACAAATGCAATCTGTTTATCCTGCAACTGCCCAATCCACGATCTTGACTAACCAATGATTTTTAACTTCCATCTCAAAAACTGAACCGTGGGAGGCTCTAATCAACTCCCACCTTTCCTAAGAAATGACTATAAAACCACGATACAAACCACAAACATCGTTCAATCGTTATACAATTTTATCGAGTTCACGTCGTCGTAACGTCCGTTACTTATTGTAAATTTCAGACTTAAACAAACTTTTGTAAATCTCCGTTAAAAGACACTTAGCTCTCCGACGCGTATCGAAACGATTCGGAACCGATCATAAATCTCATACAAACTGTACCGACTTTGTTCAAACTTAGTGATAATTACTTTTGATAAATAAATACTCTGTTAATTTGTTATCCGACGGACATTTTTCTTTATTCGGGAAATTTCATCGAAATTTCTCCGGAAATAATCCTTCAAAACATCTCCGAAGAGAATCGAGTGTGAAAACTCGATCCATTCGATTCGACTCGATTCACGCTCTAAATTCGGTGGTCACGTGTCTCGCATCAAAACCCCTTTCTTGGGACGTAACAGCCAACAAATCTGGTGACAGCGGAAAGCAACAACGAAATCAAACTAATAAATAACCGCCAATAAATCTGATGGCAGCAAAAAGCAACAAATTCGAACCAGCTATAAATCTGGTGGCAGTGAAAAAATAAAATAACGCCAGCAATAAATCTGGTGGCAACGGAAAACAAGTTCGGTGATTTAAACCATATCAGAGTACCGTTATCAAATAATAAATCGGTAACAGTGAATACAAAATTGTGAACTAAGCGCGTGTTTGAAGACCTTTCTGATCATTCGCGTCATAAATCTACAAGACGTTCTTCAAGTGTAACATTATAATACGACGTGAGAAACCTGCTGTAAGTGTGACTGACCGCACACTCATCACCAACATCATAGGCTTCGAGACCCAGGTCATCTCTCGGAAGCAGCCTGACACCTTTGGGGCGGTTCGGACGCGTGCCGTAAAAACCGCCCGCTGCAACTGTCAAATATCTCACACCTATTTACAAGATTTTCAAGGAGTAAGTCAAAACATTCACAATGCCTAGCGACACCGAAATCCCCATGGAAACTTCGACGGCGTACAACCCTTCGCAACTACATCAACAACAAGGGCGAACGCAGCCTTTGTCACAGAATACGTTCTCTTCATCATTTCAAATTCCATCAACATCGCAACATCCAGTAGATAATAATATGACACAACTGTACAATAGTTATAGAGATTTTACAAAATATTTACCGGAGTTTGATGGGACAAATAAAACAATTTCATTAACGGGTTATTTGGAATATTGCGATACGGCAAGAGAATTTATTGCCGCGACTGGGGAAAAGACGATCGTAGCGTTTTTGAAAAGCAGATGTAAAGGTGCAGCTTTTGAAGCATTAGAAGGTTCTCCAATTCCAACATTAGATGAATCAGTAGAAACGTTAGAAGAGAAATACATTGTTAAAAAACCAATTGCAATGTGGTTTTCAGAAATCTCCAACTTTCAACAGTAGATATATGGGGCCGGTTCTAATCCAAGGTCCCTGCACTGACATTTACCGACAGTTAGTCGAGACACGAACCCCGATTTAGCCCGGATACGAACCCCCCGGAGGAGGGGGGGCGGGTATTTTGACCTGGATGTGAACTCTCGAGAAGGTAGAGTGGGAGGTGGGAAGGGGTGTTGGAAATTTCACGGCGCGTGTCGCCCGATTCCGTTGAACGTTGTATATATCCAGCGTTGATTTATTATAAACTTTTGGTGACTCGAAATTTCTCGGAAGTGGTGCGTGTCGTTGCCAGTGGGCACTTATCAAATGTTGATTATAAACTTTCGCGTAAACATGCACATCGATAATGGCGCCACTATGGCGCGGGGGGATTTCTTGGAAACGACATCGCGGTGGTCAATCATCAGAGGAATTTCAGAGTGACCGAATGAAAGGGATCATTTTTCCGAGCTCAGTCTGATGCAATATCTTCGATCGCACGCGTGAAACGTTGATTTATTATAAACTTTTGAGACTCGACATTTCTCAGAAGCGCTGCGTGTCGTTGCAGGACAGTACTTATCAACGCATGTCGTCCGATTCCATCGAACGCTGTATATATCAAACGTTGATTTATTATAAACTTTTGGAGACTCGAAATTTCTCGGAAGTGGTGCGTGTCTATGCAGGTCGGCAGTTATCAAACGTTGATTATAAACTTTTGCGTAAACATGCACATCGAGAATGGTGCCGCTATGGCGTGGGAGGATTTTTTGGAAACGACATCGCGGCGGTCAATCATCAAAGGAAGGGTGACCAAATGAGAGGGATTATTTTTCTGAGTCTGATGCAATATCTTTGATCGTACGCGTGTGTGTCGACAAATATTCGGGTTTTCCCTGCGCGGATCCGCGAACGTTAACTAGGAACGAGCTGGAACATATTCCATAAACATTGCTTTTAAAGTATTGGGGTGATCATATACATTTGCTCTGGCATCTCCTACCGAGACGTTATCAAATAGATCCTGAAGTATTGTCGTATCTCCCGTGTAGAGAGCATTATAATACTTCTGTGAATATGGATCATTTCGATGGCACCCCACCCCAACGTCGAGTGTGTGAAAAATGTTTGTCAAATTCGTGGGTGGAGAAAAAGATCGAGCGATTTTTTGTTCAGGTGGGGAGGCTAAGGACATATAACCCACAATTTCGTGAGAGGCTTCATTAGAGAATGATCAAATGCGAGACAGACGAGTCGTGCTGAAACAGCGATTATTGTTACACTTGAAAATTATCAGAGAAGTGAAAGTCTTGTTGCAAAGAGTGTCGGTGATTCGTGATATCAACCAAAGTGTGAAAGATCTTTCAATATCCGAAGTAACGTCGCATCCGCATAAATCTTGCACCGTGAACAAAGTACCGAGCAACAACGACAACAATGGATCTCGAGGCTATCAACAAAATCGGCAAGATGGACGATTTTCTACCGACGAAAAAATTGTCGGAACTGCCGGTGCGGGCGAATCAACGTATATCAAACGTGAGAGCTGTCCAGACGAAATTCGGGCGACGGTACATCGTCGATATTGATGGTGAATTTTCCGTCTTCCTGCCGGCACGAATCATGAAAGCCATCGATGAGGATCCAACGACATTGGACAAATTCCAGACTGCTACTCGCGATGGGAAATTATATCTGAATTACATCGGTGGAAAATATAACAAACTAGAATTTATTCTGTTGTAGGGGAATTGAAATTAAAAAAAAAAACAAATGTCATGTAAATGTGTGTATTTTTTATTTAAAAAAATATCGCGATTACACAAAGCTTGATGGACCTTTAGCCAACTTTTCAGAGATTTCACATTCGCGCAGGCACAATTGTATATCGTTTGGGAGGAATGATGCGAACATCCCGGTGGAATTTTCGGCAATTTCTTCAACAATGGGCAGTCAAGAGTCTCGAGATCGATAATCTCAGCGGTCGTGAACTTTTTCATCCATTGTGTTTTTTCGAGTCCCTTGACGTATACTTTGCGAGCTCGTTGCAATATGGCGCCAATCACCGTTTCAGCCGCTTCATACGGTATTTCACCGTCTTCCGAGCTCATCCCATGATAATTGCAAGTTAGCCATGAATTCATAGCTTTGTATTTGACCGGCAACGACTTCCATGGTGATGGCGAATCGAAGAACAGGGTCAAAGGTGGACCGTCTTGTTGCACTTCGACAAAATATATTTCTTTGAAAACAAACTCGTTAATTGGCCGTTTGAAGCCTTGAAGATCAACGATGTAATCCATTATATCAGCTTCTTCACGCCGCCGCTGATCGGATTATACTGAACGATACGATCGTGAAGTATGCGGCAGTAAGCCGATGTATGCGCAGGAATATTATTTTTCGACTCAAATTCAAGGCTAACATCCACCGGGCCTGTCTTTAACGATTCGTTTTGCTTCGAGCAGTCGATAATAATGAGCGGAGCATACTTCAGAAATTGCGACTTGTCTCACCATGGCTCGGGCTCTCTGTTGTAGTACGTGGATTGGAAATTTGCGTACATCTGATACAGCAAAGCGTACTGATTTTGATCGATGTTGAGATTCAAATTTCCATAGGGATGACATTGCGAATTGAGATACAGTTTGACGTCGGTGATTTTGCAATGATCGAAATTACTCGCATTCTTGTTTTTCAGATTTTTTCGATCTGTCTGAAATGCGAGAATGACGTAACGAGGCTTTTCGAGTTGCGTCGATGTTTTCACGGACCAAACGTGTTTCGAGGTGGCCGGTAATAGCGGATATTCGTATAGTTCCCACGTGCGGAAACTCATGGAAATCGGTGGATCCTTGGCTATGTACTTCAAGAGTTGAATTTGCCACTGATCCGAAACTGTCACGTATGGCACGAGCCATTCAATCTTTTGCAGAACGAGTTTGAAATCTTCATCGGCTGCCTGTACAACGGCATCATTGTCGGTCTTCGATCGCGATAAAATGAGCTCGTGTTTAGCATTTATCACGATTTTTCGATAATCCTCAGCGAAGCCCAGTGGCATGCTTAACGGTATGCATATGTCGAAATTACCCGCAGCATCTACGATTTGCTTCGTTTCCTCGATGTCAAGCCATCCGGTGTTCTCCAGCATGCTGCTTTTACTCGGACTCATCGACGAGTAGCTCTTAATCAGACTCGTGAGCAGTGAAGCCAGATCGCGTGTAGAACTTACCCTCTTTCTAGTCCCCTACGCGCCCATCACACAATCAGAGAAGCGCGTGTCCGTGAGCAAGCGACGCTCGGACGCCGTCGGAAAGAGCCGAACCGAATTCTTCTAATAAATTGCTCCCGCTTCACTCACACCCGTCCTAATGCCAAATGCATTATAATCCCTATAAATAAGCGGAAATATATTTATATTATTAATATTATATTAATTCTCATACTTGTATTGAGGGATAAAGCAACAAAAGAGCAAACGAATACAAGCCAATCATCCATCCGGCCGCGAATCACAAGTACGAAAATGTGCGCTTATTCCTCAAGCGATCAGATGGTCCAGTCGGTAGCGTGCCTGACTACGGTACGAAGGGGCGCGGGATCGATCCCCGCTCTAAGTACTTTTTTTTATTTTTGATTTTTTTGGCGAATTGTTCATTCGTGACACACGCTCATTCAAAGAACAACAATTTTGTAATCGTATGATAATACATCTAAAATTTAGATGTATTATTATATTATACTTCGCTTACGATTGATACGATAATAATACATCCAAAGTTTAGATGTATTATTATATTATACTTCATCATATTTCCATACTTTCTCTATTTATACAAACTTTTATCAAGCAATAAAACATTATCCCCGAAAACAAGTCATCATCATCCATCCGGCCGCGAATCACAAGTACCAGAAGATGCACTAACTCTACAAGCAATGGGATGATCCCGTGGTAGCGCGTCGGACTCCGGACCACAAGGGCGTGGGATCGATTCCCACGCTCAGTATTTTTTCTTTTTTTTTTTTTGGGGCGAGTTGTTCATTCGTAAAACACGCTAAAATAAATTGCAAAATAATGTATATATCACATTCGTCAAGTGGCGAAGTAGGCAAAACACCGGAAAATCAAAGCGTCAGTGCTGAATGTCGAAGTTTTTTAACCTTTTCCGATGTCAAAGTTTTAACGCTTGAAGAATTGTTTTGTTGTTGTTTTTTTTTTACTTACATGATTACATGATTACTTACATTCGGTGGTTTCGTACAAAAAGAAGTGAAATCCACATTTGAAATTTTAAAAAGTAAAAAATGTACACCAAGTAATAAAAATAGAAGTTTTCATCGAAAAGTATTTTTTTCAAATGGTGTGAAACAAAACAACAACAAAACAATTCTTCAAGCGTTAAAACTTTGACATCGGAAAAGGTTAAAAAACTTCGACATTCAGCACTGACGCTTTGATTTTTCGGTGTTTTGCCTACTTCGCCACTTGACGAATGTGATATATATATTATTTTGCAATTTATTTTAGCGTGTTTTACGAATGAACAACTCGCCCCAAAAAAAAAAAAAAGAAAAAATACTGAGCGTGGGAATCGATCCCACGCCCTTGTGGTCCGGAGTCCAACGCGCTACCACGGGACCATCCCATTGCTTGTAGAGTTAGTGCATCTTCTGGTACTTGTGATTCGCGGCCGGATGGATGATGATGACTTGTTTTCGGGGATAATGTTTTATTGCTTGTGTTGTGTCCCGAGATTCCGAGATAAAGAATTTATCGCGAAAAAGGGATCAAGGTTCTGGGATTTTACCAAACGAGTGAAACTCCAACTCAATCTTTACCAAAAATAACTTAGATTTATTCGACTAGGTTGGTCTAAAATGATTAGTACAAGTTGGTTTTGCCTTAGGACCAAACTCGTCGACGCCCAAACCCGGACTGCCTGATCCTCGATGGATCTTTTGGCTGCTCCGGTGAATAATTTATGTCGGCTTTTGCAATATTGGGTAATGCAATCACGCTGACAGTGTAATTGCCCAATATTGCCTACTTTATTTTAGCGATTCGTATTAGCCTTTTGCAATATTGAACAATGCAATGTAATTGCTCAATATTGCCTACTTATTTTGGCTACCTAAGGCAGTTGAACGGCCTCTGCAGTTGAACGGCCTGAACAGTTTATTAACCATTGTGTGATGGAAGATTCCAGCACACAACATTCCTCCCCCCTGGGAAGAATAAATCTCTCCTGAGATTTACATTTTGACGGGTGTTTGGTCCTTCAGCTTACAATTTTGTTTGTTTGTTTACATGTTTGTTTTTTCGTTATTATATAATTCTGATATAATGTTTTTTCTTTATTATATATTTCCCAAAGTTTCCCATTATGAGGTAAGTTATACCTCGTATAATCTCGATTAAATATGCTTTTATTTTTTACGTTGAATTCGTACGTTGTTTCTTTTGTATGAATTTCCCTTTAAGTATTGGTAGAGGTAGCTTGCGTTTTGATGACGCAGCTTCTCTGTCTTGAGCCATCCCGTTGGCGGTCGTTGGCTCGCTGTATATCGCGATTGCGGGTGGCTGTCTTTGCTTCCGCATGTACAAGTATATACAGGTCGCTCCGAGTATTATCGGTACAAGCGCGCCTAATGAACAACCACCAATCGCAAATTGATGCATAATTTCTGTATGTTTTGCGTTATTTACTTTTGTTTTTAATGTTTCCAGTCTTTCTCCTAATTTGTTTATTTCTGCTGGATCGGTAATTAATTTATGTGGTAATTCTGAAATCAATGAGGTGTGCTTCAATATTTGCGCATCCTCTTCCAAAAATGTTAAATTTATTTTAGGTATAAATTCTTGAAATATATCTTGGGTTGTTTCTCCCAGAGTTTCAAGTCTAAAACTAGGAGTGGTGACAGAACATTTTCCGTCCAAGGCCAGAGTCCCTACACCCTTAAGTGCTACGTACTCTACAGGTCGTTGACCGCAATGGATGAGTAGTGTTTCTGACTCTGGTGCTACGTATAGCCATCTCCCCCGGTGTTCGAGCGCGATTACGAGCGTGTTATTTATTACGGCAATTCTTCGTTTACAATTTTCGTATTTTGTATTATGCGTTCAATACATCCCTGTTTCGCAGGCTGTGCACGTGTGTGCTGCGAGTGCGGCGTGTTTAGGTGCGCAATAAAAATGTGAATTTAGATGTTTACATGTTCCTAATTCGGTTTCTGTTATAGGAAGACATGATTTTCGCGTTTTTTCGACTATGACAAGAGTGTTTACTATTTCAATGAATTGATAGTTGCGTGCATCGATTTTTGCTGGTAGAGGGTATACTTTGTTTACGATGTATTCCTCGGGTCCCACGAGTGGTATTTTTACTACGAGGACGAGGTCAGTGTTGCTGCAATAAGAGCCTACTTCGCTTACCTCTAATAATTTTGGCATTTCTTCGCGTTTTATTTTTGTTGGAAACATGAGGCCTCTCGGAAGATGTGTAACTGCGTTGTTTAAATATTCGGAGAGCTGTCGTGGGGATAATACACTCGGATTGACGAGTCCCTTTGACAGTTCCACGAGGAATTGTACTAATTGTCTGACATTGCCTAAAAGGAATTCGACTATTAGTCCCAAAGTTGTTAATTTCTCGTCTAATTGTTGACGTTCGTCGAGAGCATCTAAGCGTGCTGATAATCCTTGCTCCACCTTCGAGATGAGTTTGTTGAGCGTTTGTTGATTTGCCTCTAAACGTGATGTTGACTTGTTGAATAGGTGAATAGTTGCATCGAGGATTTGGATGTTTTCTTTCATCGCATCCTCTGCTGTTTCCTGTTTCGAAGTTATTTTATCGAGTCTCTCGTTTATTTTTGCAGCATCCTGAGCATCCATATTGCCCGTGATGACTTTGATAATTGACCCCAGGCCATTAATCAGTCCTCTACGATGACGTAGCGTTTTTGTGCCTGTAATATCGTACACGGCTTGTATCTCTTCGTTCACCTGATTGAGCATCCTTGTCGCACTGCTGGTGATCGAATTGCATAGCGCATCGTTTTTCTGCCGTCCTCGACAGAGTTCGTTTAACTTTATTAAAGTCTTTTTTATACTTTTTTCTTGTTCCTTCAGAGTGTTGAGATCTATTTTGATTACTAATTTCCAAATGTCATTTGTTATTGACAAGGTTCCGATTTCCTCGTAATATAGTCCTGGAGAAACCGCAAATTTCTCGATGTTGTAGGGTTTTCCTTTTTTCTGCTCGCAATGGCTCGGCTGCCACAGTAAGGGCAGGTACCTGTTGACATACGTCTCAGGGTTAGCCTATTTCATCCCTAGTTTATTTTCGTGTATATAATTTTTATCTGTTGTGTTAAAATTTTATCGTTCTTAATTCTTTCGTTTTCGTTCGCGTTCATGCAAACTTCTCGTTGAGTTTGCGGGATTATCCCACTTTTCTGCAGTTTTAGGTCGGATTACAATGTCCGATTCCTGGTTTCGTCGTTGTCGTTGCTAACGGCGATCAGTCTTGCTTGAGACGTTGAGAGATTTCATCGTTGGAGCTTCGTCGAATTTATTGTAAGTACAAATTTTGTTTTGTTTTGTTTTGTTTTTTTTTTTTTTTTTTTTGTGTATAATAAAAATATTCGGCGTGTGTGTTATTTGTTTATTTATTTATTTATTTCATTTTTCTTTTTTCAGCGCTATTATTATGGAGCATCTGTGGATGGAGAAGGATACGGTGGTCTTCGGCGACCCCACGCACGAGTACGAGCTCGTGATGGTGCGTTTTTTGTTTATTTTATTTTATTTATTTTTATATTTATTTTTGCTATGTATGTATGTATATATATATATATATATATATAATTTTTATTTTTATTATTTTCTTTTTTCAGGCGCCGCGCCTGCGGAAGCGAACAGCCGCACCACGGCCGGTAGGGCTGTGGAAGCGGCATTTCGTCGCGGAGGCCGTCGGGGTGCGGCGTCGGAGACGCCGACTCAGGGAGGCTGTTGACGAGCTTTGGGGTGATGATCCCCGATCCCGGGAGGAATTGGAGTGGGGGTGTGTGCAGGCCGACTTGTTCGGCCTGTGCCGCCTTTTCTACGGGGACATCGCCCCTGACGAGTCATTTCTCCTGAGTCGGGTCACCATGTGGTGGTTGGCCGCTTTGTTCCGCGGGACGGACGTGCCCGTCCCGTGGATGTTCGATTAAATGAGGAGAATTTAAAATGTATATATATATATAATTTTTTTTTTTTTTTTTTTTTTTTCGTTTTGATAATTATGTAACAATATATGAAAAACAAAAGGAATTATGTGTTTAAAAATTTTTTTTATTTTTCCCTTTCCTTTTTTTTTTTCCTTTTTCAGGGCGCGAGCGTTCGGCCGGCAGCCGTTATCTGCCGGTCACCGTTAATAGTATTCAATCTTTTATTTTATTTATATATATATATATGTTTTTTGATTGGTTGATTTTTTTTTTTTTTTTTTTTTTTTTTTTTCCTTTTCCTTTTCGCTCTACGTTATCCTCAGTTTCTTTTAGTGGGTAATGTAGGGTTTGATCCTATTTGCATGTACCCGTGTGTTTTTCCTTCCTCGTCCGATAATATAGGTTTCCTTTTCTTCCTTGCTTTTTACTGTGTAAGGCCCCACCCACTTGGGTGTGAGTTTGGCCGATCGTCCCCTCCTTAATGTTTCGTTTTGGAGAAGAACTCTATCGCCTGGACGGTATTCTTTCGCCGTCGTCTTGCGGTCGTATTGTTCTTTTGCTTTGTCTTTTGCCCCTTCCACTCGCTCGCGGGCTCGTTGCCATACTGCCCGCAGGCGTTCCCTTAACTCTGCCGCATAATCCTCATGCGAATATGTCAATCGCGGGGCCTGTTTTAGAGCCGTTGGTAGCTCCGCCTTCTTTCCGAAGATCATTTCATGCGGTGTGATTTTTGTCACTGTGTGGGGCGTGGTGTTATACGTGAACATCGCATATGGTAACCACTCATCCCAATCCTTTTGATCCTCTCTGATGAAATTTTTCAGATATTCGGCGAGAGTTCTGTGTGATCTCTCTAATGCTCCGTTTGATTGAGGATGATACGCTGTAGTTTGAATTTTTTCTATGCGAAATAACTCGCATACTCCTTTAAAAGTTGCACTCAGAAAATTTGTGCCTTGGTCCGAAAGGATTACTGATGGTGCGCCAAATTTGCATATTATTTCAGTCGCAAGGGCCTTCGCTACCGTATTTGCTTCTTGATTTGGCAAAGGTATAGCGAGGCTGTATTTTGATAATAAATCCTGGAAGGTAAGTATGTATTTATTTCCTTTATCCGTTATCGGTAGAGGTCCTACGATATCGACAGCACATTTTTCAAATGCATATGTTGGTGTGTCTGTCTTAACCATCGGGGCCTTTGCGTTTTTCCCCGCCTTATTTTTCTGGCATTTGTCACAACGCCGTATGTGGGCGGTGACGTTCTCCTTCATTCCTGGCCACTCATATTTTTCTTTCAGCCGATGCATCGTTCATACAATGCCCTGGTGTCCACCTAAGGGGGCATCATGATATTCGTGCATAAGCTCGGCGCGTTCGAGATTCTCGAGACATGTTGCGCCTATGCTGCAGCCATCTGCCTCGCTCTCATGGCAGGCATTGCCGCTCGGCTCGCGCGTAGCGTGGAGATTCTCCCCCGGCGCCGCGCTTCCCCAGGCCGCTTCTGTGGCCCGAGGGGCCTCGCTGGCCGCACGAGAGCGTTCTCTCTGTCCTTTTTCCTCTTGTGGTTTTTGTATGCTGTCCTTTTCCTCTATTTCTTTCTCGCGCGCTCTCGCTCTCGTCAGTGCATAAATGCGACTCAAAGCATCTGCGTTGGTATTCATTTTTCCTGCTTTATATTGTATGTCGTAATCGTATTCTTCCAATTTTATTCTCCACCTCATTAACCTCGATCCTGGGTCCTTGACCCCAAATAACCAGGTTAACGGTTTATGATCGGTTACGATGATGAATTTTGTTCCATATATATATGGTCGAAATTGGTTAACTGCCCATACAATGGCTAGTAATTCCTTTTCTGTGGTTGAATAATTTATCTCAGCTTTGTTTAGTGTTCTGCTGGCGTAACAGATTGGTAAATCTTCTCCGATTTTCCCTTGTGACAATATCGCGCCAATTGCTTTATCTGAAGCGTCTGTTGTCACGATAAACGTTTTAGTAAAATCTGGATATTGAAGTATGGGTGCTGTAATTAGTGCTTCCTTCAATCGCTCAAATGCGAGATCGCATTGCTTGGTCCATTCGAATTTGATGTCCTTTTTTGTGCAATCTGTCAAAGGTCTTGCTATTTTTGCAAAATCTTTGATAAATCGACGGTAATATCCTGCCAATCCTAGGAATGACTGAATATCTTTTACTTTTTTTGGCACGGGAAAATTTTTTACGGCTGATATTTTGTTTTCATCCGGTTTTACTCCCACTTCGGTTATAATATGACCGAGATACTGCGTTTCTTTACGCATAAATTTGCATTTTCGCGGCTGGATTCGAAGGTTAGCTGATCTTAATTTTGTCAGTACTTCTTTCAGACGTTCGTTGTGCTCGGTGAGCGATGCTCCGTATATAACGATGTCGTCGAGATATACGTAACACCTAATGCCTTGTATTCCTGTTAATACTGCATCCATTAGTCGTTGAAACGTTGGAGGCGCATTTTTTAATCCAAATGGCATTCGGTTATACTCGTAATGACCCATTGGTGTGGAAAAAGCAGTTTTCGCCTTATCCTCCTCTGCCATCGGGATTTGATGAAATCCTGAGGCGAGGTCCAAGGTTGTAAAGTATTTGGTTTTTCCCAACTGGTCCAATATCTCGTTGATATTAGGCAGTGGATAAGAGTCGCCTTCGGTCGCTAGATTTAATTTGCGAAAATCGACAACGACTCTTTTCCGAATTGTGCCGTCGGAATCTGCCTTTTTTGGCACGACGAGCAACGGAGCGTTCCATTGGCTCGCGCTGGGACGGATAATTCCATCCTCTAACATTTGTTGCGCTTGTTTTTGAACCTCTTTCCGGTGGTCCTCCGGTAACCTGTACGGACGCACCTTGATCGGCTTGGTTCCCGTTTTTAAGGAGATCCGATGCTCGACTGCGTCGGTACAACCCAGTTTTTCGCCTTCTAGGTGGAAGACGTCGGGGAATTCCTCGCAAATTTCGCGGAGACTTTTTTTCTCTTCCGGATTTAAATGCGAGTCCCCTCTGATCTCCAGTCAGATTTTCTCCAAACGTTCTTTCTCGACTTCGCGTGAGATTTTGAAAATCTCTTTTTGCGTGCTTTTCTCGTTCGACTTAACCTCGTATAAGTCGAGTTTTTCTAACTCGATCGTAGGTCGCGTAATGACTTGCGCCTCGTCGAGCGTATTTGCAATCATTATTGGACAGATGTGTGCCTCGATTGATACTACTCCTTCTCCGATTATTATTCCGGGCTGGATTTCTTGTTTTTCTATATATCCGGTGCCTTCTCCCGGCGTTCTTGCCCATAGTAAGAATTCGGATCGTGAAGGTAATTCGACTTGCCTTGCACCATGTACGAAAGGCAATTTTTTCCCACAAATTTCGAATACTCTGCCACCCAGTATGTTGGCTTTGTGTTTCACTATGAAATCCATTCCTAGCAGTCCATCTACTCCTAATGGTACATCCTTGTTGACCACATGGAATTCGTGTGTTAGGAGGGCTGCTGGAGTTTTTATCTGCAGTTCCGCTTTGCATAATGTGCGTAACGGCGCTCCTCCTACACCGAGGAGTTCTATTACTTCATCCTCGATCGGAGTGTCGTCGCGTAGTTCGCTGACCCGTACGATGCTGCATTGTGCCCCAGTGTCGCAGCGTAAAGTGAGCAGGCCCGCGCGCGCTTGAGCCGTCGGCAGATGTAGGTCACTGGCGTGAACGGCTGGGCCAGGAGTGCTGACTTGGCAGATTCTTGCCGGTGCATTCACACTCCGTGCTTCCGTTTTGCCATACAGTAGGTCCCCAATTGTTTTACGTCGAGAGGGATCCCGTGTTTTTTCGACGGTTTCCCGAGGCCCTTTGACCTCGGCCGCGGTGAGCATTCCCACCGCGAGGGAACTGATAGTTCGTTTGGTTGCGGAATTTGTGCCCTTGTCATACGAAGGTCTCTGGCTGGTTCGACCAGCTTGACTCGACTGTTGTTGCCCTTGTGGGGGCTCGTTCTGCTCCCTTTGTCGTTTTCGACAATCCTTGAATCGGTGCCCTTTCTTTTTGCAGTAGTTGCACGTGATATCCGTTTGATAGACGGTTCTAGTCTGTGCAGGTAGACTTTGACGTCCGTGTGCTGACGTTTGCCCTTGTTGAGCGTGTGAGGACTGGTATCCTCCCCACGATTTCCTTCCTTCAAAGGTTCCTTGACTACGCTGGCTGTGTTGATAACCGTGATTAAGGTGTGTTTTGTGTCCCCCGCCATGTAAGAATTTTCTGGCGATGGTCTGTGTGCCTTCGACTCCTTTTTCCTCTTCTACGGCTCCTCTTACGGCGTCGTAGAGATTCGTGTATCCACGCGACCTTACTAGCAATTGGTACTCTTTACGTAGACCTCGTTCGAAATTATTTAGAGTGAATTGTCGCAGTAATTGCTCGACTGCTGCTTTGCCGGTCATTCGATCGTCGACTTCCGCGGTACAGCTCGCAATTAAGGGAACCGTATGGTCTAGAAATTTGAAAAAATCGATTTTTTTTTTTTTCGATATGTCGAAAGTATAGTATCTCAAGGATATACTGTGAAATTTTCATGCAGAAATTCTCAATATTACAGCTTCTACAGCCCATAACGCAGGTAGAGAGCGGTCCGCGCGCTCCTAACGGGTCTAGCGCTAACCGGTAACCTAATCGGAGCACAGCAGCTGTCCCAATCCTTCTCCGAAAATATATACCTGTATATAGTACATACTATATACCTATATATACTTTTCCCTTCCCCGAAATATACCTATTGTCGAACATTTGTGAGGGAAACGGTCATTTCGCTTTCCCCTGACTTGATCAGTACAACGTTACGTTTTGACGAACCAACATCGAAAATTTTGAAATAAAATATCAGAAAATATGGATAGAAAGCAAGGCCGTAACTCTTCTAGACGACCATCTTCTGTAGGTCGCAAAAGATATTTCAAGGGCAATCGATTCACTATCGAAAATACTACTGATTTTACGAGCACGTCTGCGAAAAAATTAAAAGGCAATGAGGAATTGGAAGTAAACGTTAATCCTACTTTCAATTATTGCATCATCGAATTCAGCATGATATTTTTAACGTTGCAACAGTTGTTGAAGTGTAAAGATTGTAACGGTGCGGTCACTTTTAGCAAAAACGGACAACGTGGTCTAGGATTCAAACTCTCTGTGAAGTGTGAGTGTAAAGAAACTTTTATTTTGTCTTCGCCGTTAATTGATAAGGCATTTGAAATCAACCGTCGACTTGTTCTCGCCCTGAGAATGCTTGGAGTAGGATTTGAAGGCTTGAAAAATTTGTGCGGTCTCATGGATCTTGGACAAGGAATTTGTAAGAGTACATATTACGGCATCGTGGACAATATAAAAATTGCAGCTGAAGCCGTCGCGAAAATCGTTTTCCAAAGAGCATTGAAAGAAGAAGTCGAGTTGAATGTAAAAGCTGGGCGTCCCGCGGATGAACTTTCTGTGTCTGGTGATGGATCGTGGGCGAAACGTGGATTCTCATCGCTTCTCGGTATTGCCTCGTTAATAGGGAAATACAGTAATAAAATTTTAGATGTTGTCGTCAAATGCAGTATATGTCAAGCCTGCTCTCAATGGAAAGGCCAAGAGGATACGATTGAATATGAAGCGTGGTATCGAGAGCATGAAGATCACTGTGACGCAAATCATACCGGAAGTGCTGGCAAAATGGAGGTAGACGGCATCGTGGAAATGTTCAAGAGATCGGAAGAGTTGTACAACGTAAAATACGCGAACTATATCGGAGACGGCGACACGAAAACGTTCAAAGCCTTATTGGACACAAAGCCTTACGGGGATGATTTTTTAGTTTGCAAAAAAGAATGTGTTTTGCATGTTAAAAAACGTTTGTACAAACGTGCTGTTGATGCGAAAAAAAAACATGCACAAATAAAGAAAGCAACAAAGAAATTGACAGAAAAAGAAGAGGGAAAAAAGACACAGCGGAAATCGATAAATAAAACACCGAAGCGTCAACAATTGACGAATAAATTATTGCAAGAGCTGTCAACTTATTACGGTCTAGCAATTAGACGTAATTCAGATTCGACTGAAGGGATGAGAAGTGAAATATGGGCAGCATATTATCACAAAATTTCAACAGATGAAAATCCGCAACACTCGTACTGTCCTCCAGGTTCCGAATCGTGGTGCAAGTGGCGTCAAAGTGAGGCTGCAGGTACTTTAGACACCTACGAGCACCCACCTGCTCTGTGCGATGAAGCACAAGAGATATTAAAACCAATTTATGAAGAATTGACAGCAGAGACTTTATTGGAAAGGTGTATTGGCAGTAATACGCAGAACAATAACGAAAGTTTCAATGCTTGCGTGTGGCACCTTGCGCCGAAACATCTGTTTGCCGGAAAAAAAATCATTGATATTGCCACTCACATTTCCGCTTGCATATTCAATGAAGGATTCGCATCCCTATTGAAAATAATGGAGACCATGGGCATAACAATCGGGCCACAAGCGGAGCAACTAGCGCAAAACCGAGACGAGCTGCGAGTATCGAGCGCCAACCGTAGGAGCACGGACAACTCCAAAGAGGCTCGGACAGCTCGAAGAAATGAAAGGAGTGAGGAAATCTTGAATTATGAACGTTCCGAAGGAATCCTATATGGTGCCGGAATCGCGGATTAACTGTAAGTATTCAAAATTTGCTCAATTTTTGAAAATATCTGTAGCTCAAACTTTAAACTCATTTATCTCGAAACGACTTTTTTCGGCACCGCGCAGGTGAAAACAAAAAAACTATTCAACCGAATCACTTGAAATTTGGATATGTTGTTCACAACATGTATGGCTATCGTCGGGGCTGCAATCATAATTTTATTTAAATAATTTCTTATTGTTTATACTAAAAAACTAGTGAAAAAAACCCGATTTTACGAATTTTTTTTTCAAAAGCGCGCCATTTTGTCAATTTTTAATTTTTTCGATTTGTTCCAGCCCCGACCATAACTGCACTCTTTCTGATTAAGAATCTTCTTGAATTTTGTGTTTCAGATGAGTAGAAGTCTCGGATCGATCTTCACCGTCCGGGTCGGATTTTTCGAGAGGGTCGTCTTCAATGCCAATTATATGATAATAAACACTGTTTTTAAAATTAAAAAAAAAATTTTTTGTATACTTAATAAAGGTAGTAATAAACCCGAAAAGTTAAAACATCGATTTTTTAATTTTTTATGGCAAAAAAAAAATCGTGAAAATAGGTGAAATTTTCGTGCTCTAGACCATACGGTTCCCTTAACTCCATCATAATTGTTTCTATACGTTGTGCATAGGTTTGCACTGTTTCGTCGCTTTTTTGACGGCAAGTGTGTAATTCTACTTGTAAGGCTGGTATTGTGCGTTGTTTTTCGAATAAAACTCGCAATTCACGTTTTAAGTCGTCTATTGAGTCTATCGCTCTGTGTCGCAAGGCTGCTGCTGCGCGACCTTTTAGTTTTAATTTTTGTATCGCGACGAGTAGTTCCTGTTGATCCTCGGGATCTACCGCCGCAGCGGCGTACTCGATTGACTCTATGAAATCGACTACAAGCTCCGGTGCTGAAGCATCGAAGACAGGAAGACTGTCTCTCGCGTCCTTCATGGACATTCGTGCCCTTTCGCGCGGCATTCTGTCCCTATCAATGTTCAATAAGGAGAACTCGTTCGGATCTATTTCTCGCGCACGCTCGGTTTCTACCGGATCGAAAGATTCGTCTTCGTCCGAGTGAGATTCGTGCGGACTGGAAAAACGTACTCGCTTCGGAAATTTGAGTTTCGCGAGAGTTTCCGGTGATAAATACAAACTTTCCGCGCTGCTAGTTTCGCGTCTGCGTTTTTTGGGTTGCTCTTCGTCGTCTGAGAGCTCGTATTCTACCCGTGACTCGAAAAATGAGTCTAAGGACCGCGATAAATGACGGTTACCTCGCAAACATAAACGGTTATACCGTTCGTCGTCCGACATAAACGAATTCTCTGGCTTTGGAGGGTTTTAACAAGAAAAATGTTCTGTCACTTACAGAAAGATGATCGCAAGTTGCATGTTGTTTTACAGTTGAATTTCGCTCAGAATCTCGTTCTCTCTGGAGGTGAGTCCTTGACAGCTGGGCCTTCCGTTGATCCTCGGGATCCTCGGGTTGTCTACTTGGTGCGACTCGGTCGCAATCGGTGCACGCCTCACGTACGGCGACTCGGTCACTCACTACGCGTTCTCGGGTGCCCGATTGTTTTGTTAATTTCGGCGAAATTGAGCTGTGGCAATCCCACCGCTGCCACCAATGTTGTGTCCCGAGATTCCGAGATAAAGAATTTATCGCGAAAAAGGGATCAAGGTTCTGGGATTTTACCAAACGAGTGAAACTCCAACTCAATCTTTACCAAAAATAACTTGGATTTATTCGACTAGGTTGGTCTAAAATGATTAGTACAAGTTGGTTTTGCCTTAGGACCAAACTCGTCGACGCCCAAACCCGGACTGCCTGATCCTCGATGGATCTTTTGGCTGCTCCGGTGAATAATTTATGTCGGCTTTTGCAATATTGGGTAATGCAATCACGCTGACAGTGTAATTGCCCAATATTGCCTACTTTATTTTAGCGATTCGTATTAGTCTTTTGCAATATTGAACAATGCAATGTAATTGCTCAATATTGCCTACTTATTTTGGCTACCTAAGGCAGTTGAACGGCCTCTGCAGTTGAACGGCCTGAACAGTTTATTAACCATTGTGTGATGGAAGATTCCAGCACACAACACTTGATAAAAGTTTGTATAAATAGAGAAAGTATGGAAATATGATGAAGTATAATATAATAATACATCTAAACTTTAGATGTATTATAATCGTATCAATCGTAAGCGAAGTATAATATAATAATACATCTAAATTTTAGATGTATTATCATACGATTACAAAATTGTTGTTCTTTGAATGAGCGTGTGTCACGAATGAACAATTCGCCAAAAAAATAAAAAATAAAAAAAAGTACTTAGAGCGGGGATCGATCCCGCGCCCCTTCGTACCGTAGTCAGGCACGCTACCGACTGGACCATCTGATCGCTTGAGGAATAGGCGCACATTTTCGTACTTGTGATTCGCAGCCGGATAGATGATTGGCTTGTATTCGTTTGCTCTTTTGTTGCTTTATCCCTCGATAAAAGTATGAGAATTAATATAATATTAATAATATAAATATATTTCCGCTTATTTATAGGGATTATAATGCATTTGGCATTAGGACGGGTGTGAGTGAAGCGGGAGCAATTTATTAGAAGAATTCGCGCGGGCCGTCGGGTGACGTCACGCGCGAGCCGTGCAGCCAGAAGCCAGCAGCCAGATCGCGTGTAGAGGCTACCCTCGCTCTAGTCCTCTTACGCGCCACATGAACGTGCTCAGCGTTCCCATGTATGAGTGTAGCTGCCGAAGGCGCGGTCGAAGTTTCTCGACCGCGCTCGGCTCTTTCCGACGGCGTCCGAGCGTCGCTTGCTCACGGACACGCGCTTCTCTGATTGTGTGATGGGCGCGTAGGGGACTAGAGAGAGGGTAAGTTCTACACGCGATCTGGCTTCACTGCTCGTGAGGCCGACATTTTTACTTCGATCGATCTCGATGGCATTGAGCTTGTAACGTATTTCCTCGAACAAATAGCAAATGGCGTTATTGACGAGGCTCGTGGCAAGGGTCGGTGTGCCATCGTTTTTCATCAATTTTCCGCATATATGTAAGGAGCTGTGACTCGTCAGTATGTAGAGATCTCGATGCTGAATGGAGATGCGGATTTCATCGCTGTTGTTGAAGGTTGCAGATGCATACGGCTGATGAGCATGAATCTCACAATGTGTGATGGATTCATCGAAGATGACGGGGTTCTGAATATTAACTATTTCCTCCTCCATTGTACACAGTATGTGGCCAAAGCGCAGAACAAACATTTATGTCTCACACGTTTTTTTCGCGAATTTTTAGGCCTAGACTCTGCAGGAACAACACGTTTTGAGGTGTTAATGCTCTGCGCGTTGATCGACGACTGTCCATCGCAAGCCATGTCGGTTTATTAAGAATTCTGTTGTAAACTATGCCCATTGCGATTTTACATGCAAACGAATCGTAATTACTTCACCGCGAAAATTGACTATATCACCGTCCTGATCGACTATCTGAAGTCTGATACAATCTATCGTGCTGCTGGTGATCAGCAGTTAAATCACATGTGCCTTCGAATGTACTTCGATGATTTTGTAACCAGGTGGGACTGTCGGAAAAAAACTCGTCAACCGTGTGTACTTTTCGCTAGTTGATATAAGCTCCCGTGGTGATGTTGCACTCAACTCGCAGGGCGTTCACTTTGAGAATGGCTACCGGTAGATCGGATTTGTGTCTTTTATCGGCACTCAGAATACGCGGTGTAAATCCCAACAAGCGTCCGATAGAATCATTATGTATAAAATTTATTTCGCGATTACATTTAATTTCACTACTCAAAGTATTATTATTGGGCTTAATACTCAGAATAATATCTTTACGCGACAATTCCGACTGTACGTATTTCTCAATATCTTCAATCTCGTAGCTGCCCGTAGGTATTGTTAATATTTCATCTCCAACGTAAAGTTTATTACTTTGAAAGTCGATGTTAGGGATGGAATTGAAGGTTAGCAATTCGATGAGACCGAGGCTATAATTTTTGTGAGGTGAGAGCTCGATCGGTGGAAAGTATTGCGCCTCGAGTATGGACGAAGTTCCCGATATCGTTAATGTGAAACTATCATCCATGATGGTTGATCAACGACTGACCTCTCTGTTTTACCCTTTACGTTTATATGACACGTATTTTTCACCAAAATCCAATTGATTGCAGAGAAACTTCAAGCACAAATGACCGCACTCGATTGTATCATAGTCTTGGTATCTCTCGTAGTTGTAATTCACGCTACCGACAGCGAAATATTTCATGAGTTCGGATGGTGGTCGAAGGTTGCCAAAACTATCGAAATAATCGATCCTTTTTTCAAATTTTTTGTACGCAACCCAATGTGTACCACGACCGATATTCTTATCCAAATTCACAATTGCCGTTTCGTATTTCAGCGGCCCGCTCTTCGGCAGTTTATCCCGCATGTAAACGCCTCGAAAATGTCGAATGTTCATGATTTGAGCGTATTTACGGAGATCTGCATCGGTGAGCGGTCGATGCGGTAGTTTCAATTCACGTTTTTTGGAGCTATATGAAGACCCAATCCCTGCTTGTATGGTTCAAGATGTAAACCTTTGCCTAATGAAATAGCCTCGACGTTCGATTATGTCGTTTGTGCTCATCCAATTCACGTTTAGCCGCCTGAGCAGCGTTAACAGCTTTTGCTATACTCGCCGCACCACCGGCCAATGCCCCGGTAGCGCTGAGCCCCGCGAAAATCGGCACGAGAAACGGCAAGAAACCACCGATATTTTTCGGCACGCGTACAACACGAGGAGCACGCATTTTACATCCTGCTGCTCTTTTGGCCACGCTCCGAGCACCCTTGAGAGCGGATCTTATGATTGCTCTCGAATCACCGCTACGAATCATCGTTGCTCGCGCTGCTGCGACAACTTTTTTCAAACTTGGCTTAACCCCCATACCGAATTTCCTTTTAACCTTCATGATATTACCAATACTCAGGGCACTCGCTTTCTCGCCTAAGCTAGCGTCTCTGGTGAATACTCGTTTCCACGCTTCCTCGGTCAGCACCTTGTCAGCCGCGTGTCGCGCCGTAATATTCTCCCGATTTTTCGAATACGCGATATCGTGTTCTTTGCAAACCGCGTCGAGCGGATTAACGCCAGGATTGCCTCGCGCAAGCCGCTCTGACAATTTTGTGCCAGGCCCGCAATATTGATATCCCGGTATGTGTAACTCGAATGGAAGTTTATTCATCAAATTGTTGACGACTCCTTTTCCACGTTTTTTGTTTTCGCGCCAACGATCATGCTCCTCGTGACAGTTTTCAATGCTCGCGATATCCTTATTTACGCTGTTTCTTCTTATCACCAACTGCACCGTATCATCCCGGGTCAACTTCTCCCGTAAATCGCGTACTTCCTCTAATGTTAGGATTGGAATAGTCACGATAACAATCGGTAAGTTTCTTCGAACTTTCGGTTATAGAATTTTTCGGATCGTCTTGTTTCGGCATTTTTCTCATATGTTCATCAGACGGGAAAACATTCGCAACTGAGATATCAATCGTTATAAGCATACTACTTATACCTATTTCCATCAGTCACGGTCAAGATGAGTTCACAGATGGGACTATTGCCTGTAATAAATTTCGATGAATTTACGCGAGCGGAGAAGAAACAAAAACTCCATGGTGATTTGCTGCCCGATACTATTCGTGCTGTGTTTTGCGGTCCATCAAATTGTGGTAAAACCAACGCTTTGCTCTCGCTCATAATACATCCCAATGGTCTGAGATTTGAGAACATTTATCTCTATTCAAAATCGTTGAAAGAACCAAAGTATAAATTGCTCGACCGATTGCTCGAACCGGTGAACGAGGTCGAAAATCATCCGTTCAACGAGCACGAACAAGTGGTGTCACCTAGCGATGCGCGACCTCACTCGATAATCATCTTTGATGATATTGCATTCGAGAAACAAGACAACATGAGAGCTTTTTTCTCCATGGGAACCCTAGCGGGTTGTGCGATTTTGCAAACTGGTAAAGTCGAAAAAATCGGCTCTAATTTTGATTGGTAGCGATTTTTCATCTAAAGACGCGCGTGATTCAAGAATAGATTGGTTGACCCTACTTACCAGTTATAATTTCGATGGTTATTCGGTTCGTGCGGCCCCGCCCAATTCTCGCTACCAGTTTTATTTTGAATGGTTATTCGCTTCTCGAGGCCCCACTCGATTCTCGCTACCAGTTTTATTTTGAATGGTTATTCGATTCTGACGACCCCACTCGTTGGTCGTTGCCACTGAGTTTCTCGGGTTGTGATTATATTTTATTTACTGTCATTTTTAAATGATGGGATAAATTAGAAAATGGGATGAAAGACAATAGACGGGAAGGGTTTTCGGGATATTGGGAGTAGTATAGCATTATAAGCATCAATATTTATTTTTTCTTACACATTTCTCTAGTACATAGTATGTATCAAACGCTATTTCTAATGATTCTTCTGTGGCCTCCTCCTCTTAGCGCGCATTATTGACCTTCGTCTGTATTCTTGTGCAACACACGATACGTCTCTCTTAATTCTTCGGCAATGTTGTTCTTCTCTTGTGGGCAGTCGAAGAGAGTTGTTAGCCTGATCGTGTTACCGTTTCCTTCCGCCCGTACGGAGGTTTTCGTGTTTTGCTGAAGATTGGAGGAATGTTTGATCGCTTTTAAAAACTTCTACTTTACGGGCACACAATGAAGATATTGGAAAACAATATTTTCATCATCAACACACTCACTCTCCAGGCATTGATGAATAATAATTTTGGTCTTCAGCGACCGACGATAACCGTATTGGTTTAATTACGTATACGTTTATCGGTGAAGTTACGAATAATAAAAAATGTTTGTTCAACTTGGAAATGTATTATAAATTCTCGTTACTAAGTAATCGTGCGTAAACCGGTAAGCCCACCGTTTTTACTCATTACTTCCCGGGGAAAAAAGTATACAATATGACCATATATGCTAATATATGATCTTACATTAACATATATGGAACATACATGCTCATATATGACTTAAAAATGTCAATATATTGATTATGTATATTTATATATGAATTATATATGTTCACACATGAATATAAATTACTTTCAATGCAGTTTCCTCTCTTCTAAATATTTACATTAGGTTCATATATGAGCATATATGTAACATATAATGTTCATTAATGGATTCAAGATTTTCTTTTATCAATGACTAAAACTGTATAATTTTCCAAAGACTAAAAACTAGAAACTAAGAATTGATATTTGGTAGAAATATACCCAAGGATGTGAAAATAAGTTGTAAGATATGTTTTTAAATACATAATTTTAATTTTTGCTAACAATAAATTATATTGAACGTTAATTTATTTAAAGTGTGAATAAATATAGAAACATATGAACGTAAATAATCATATGTAATTACATTTATTCAGACATGACAATATCCTTCAATAAGGTATCATATCCCTATCCATGAGATGATCATATCATCTCAGATATGATCAGATTGCTCTATACATGATCAGGATTTCTCTATATATGGTCATATGAACTCATGTATTATCATGCCTGAACATATATGAGCACATTTGTTCATTCATGTGCATATATGGCCAAAACTCATACATTATCCCACATGGCAGTTCATATACGTTCATATATCTACTTATATGATATTTTCCCCAGTTCGAAAGAATATAATAATAGTTTATTTCAATGGTATAAAATGGCAGAGGTTTAAAAAAAATTTCTTTACTCACGTGTTACCGCATTTGTTTCACGTGAATCTTAGTATTTCGATGCAAATTTTGGGAGGCGGGTGTATTAAAATAAATATTGACGATTTCTTCTTTTTTTTTTACTAAAATGTGGTTTCGCACAGATTGCAACGGTTCTATTTTTCTTTGCGGAGCATTATCCACTATAAAAGTTTCCGTATGGACACTCATTATTTACGATTACGGAAGACGTCTCAATGAAAGTACACATTTTGCATATACTATATGCAGCTACGTATCGTTATGATTGTGTTTTTTTAATAAGTTATTATCATCATGCACATGTTACCAGTACGTTCGAATTTTGGCAACTTTTTGATCGCGGGCATTTCTGTTATTGTTGCTGTCGTTCCCGTTGTCTTTTTCTTCTTCATCGTTATCATTGTCTTCGTCGTTCCTCTCCTCTGCGCTGTCCTCATACACCTCTTCACAGTCATCTGTCTCGTTTGTTGCGTTATCGTTATCGTCAACGTTGGCATGCTCGTCTTCTTCGTTGCTGCTGCCGGCGTCATAATCGCGATCACTTTCATTTTCTTGCAATGCTGCTTCATGAACATGAGTCTGTCTGTTCATTCTCTGCTTCTGATAGCGAATTACGTTATACCGATCATACGCTAATTTTTTCCCTATAGCTTGCATCGTATCTTCCACACTTTTAACATCGTTCAACGGTAATTTTCTATATCTTTGGAGGTTGTAGCATACATCTGTTAATGAAAAATTCGAAAAGAACTTGATAAATTCATATCGTAACGGAATGGCATTTCATTATTTCTTTAACGTTATCCTTACGATATATGCGTGTCGCACGTACACGCTTCAATGACTCTGTAACACTCACTCCTTATTAAATTTGCTTCTTCATTTGACACTCGCTTCTTTCCGGCCTCCCTTTTGCCATCTTTCTTCGTTGTTAATTCCTTCCTCGTTTCCTCGTTCCACAAGCTTCGTACGAGGATACCCAGCCGATTACTCATGGTGTTACTCAGTCCCGCTTTCACAACAGTTTCTCGGGGTAACTTCCAGTTTCGAGCTACTTCGATTTCATCCTCGTTTTCGTCCTCTAGGCCAATTATTTCGAACTGTGACTCGTCACTGCTTTCTACTTCGCACAAGTTTGCAAACCTTTTGGCAAATCTGTTTATTTGCTTGACCAAGATGTTAAATTCGGCAGCCTGTGAATATGGAAACATTATTTAAGAAAATTATTTTTCTACCGATACACGCTCCTATTATCATCGTCGTTTCTTTGCTATTACAATTTCCCGTAACGCTTCATTGGACCTTTGAGAAGACGCGACACCGGTTTCAGTTTCTTCCTTGTTTTTATCATTTTTACTGCCGTTGGTACTTTGGACAATGGTTCGCCTGTTGTTATTTTGCGTTTTTTCTCTTCTCGCCTATGGATAAATTCACATTCGATTGTTCATATAATTCAACTTGCAATTCGGAGTTCATGATAGAATAAAACACGCTCCCCTAGCACTCCAATCATTTTCGATTTCTTTATTAGAGGTTAAAAATACTGACTGTTATGTGTTGTTTTCTTCGGACTGATTTTGTCTTATTTTGTTGGGGAAAGCTTCTTTTTTTCACTTTTTCTTGTACGGGTAACAACTGTATTTTCTGCTTCTTCGTACATTTGAGTACATCTTCCTCACTCTCGTGGATGTCAAAAGGATCCTCGCTTTTCCTCTCATTTCCCTTCGCAGTTGCTGTCGCCTTCCCGACTTCCTGCAATCAATACCATTTTTTCAAGCTACAGTGCGAATTCATGAACACCGCAACATATATATCGTCATGAAATGAAGTGTTTTTGCAACCTGCATGGATGATGTTCCCGGTTCACTGAACGGTGGCATTACTTTCTTCGTCACCGTCTTTATTCCTTTGCTGATAACCTGCAGTAAGCATGAATTAATGACATTGTTCGTGGTTGCAATGAATCGTCACATTACTTTTTAATGCAGTATTCGTACTGGTAACGTTGATTTCAATGGATTACTCGTAGCAACATCGCACGTTTTTTTCGGTTGTTTCGCGTTGCTCCTTTCCGTTGCGGCAGTTTTCTCTTTTTCCCACCGCTCGACGATTTTTGTCTTTTTATTGCCTTCATTTTGAACGGTTTCCGCGCTTTCATTGTCCGTGCACTTGTCGTAACACCGGTTCCCTTTCTTTCCCAACCTCTTTCCTTTTTCTACTCCTTCAATAATGTTGCTCTTCAAATCGGTCACTTTCAAATTTCTGTTAACGTGTGGCTTGCCCTTTCGCAGCGGGGTCTCTTGCGACTGTGAAACGAATACGTCGAAAATGACAATAAACATTTATCGCTTTCAATTCGTCTTTTGTCAACCCATCCCTTTCCTGAACGAAGCACGTCGGTCCGGGTTGAGGTTGATACCGTTTCAAGGGTTCAATGAAGCCAGCATACCACTGCAGTGTTCTCACTGTTGCGTTGTTGCGCGATATTTGCTATTCTGATTGTATCATTTTTTGTGCTTATCCCGGCGTAGGACTCCATTTTGTTTATCACAATTTTCTTATTCGCTTTTGGAATGTTCTTGAGGATCTGGAAATTTTTCTGAAATTAACATAAACATTATTATTTTCTTACGGCTTACAGTACCCATCAATTTGTAATAACAGTATTAAAACTTACACGCTGGCCTTCACGGGTTTCGTTAACAAAAGCTAAGACGCCCCTATTGGATTTTCCAATGTCTGCAGAGGTACGTACGCCGACCACTTTGTCCGATGAAGTTTTGAGCGTCGTCGGATTTTTCAATTTCTCATTATCTCTTTCTCCTTCAAGGTTATGCTCCTTTCTTAGCGACGCCTCGCGACCAGTAACTTTATATCTCTTTGCTGATAGCGTGTCCCTGTATAGCCTTTTCATTCCTGAACTTTCCAGGTTGTCGGCTGTAACTGTACCACTATCGCGGTACGTATTACTGCAAGCATCCTTACAGTTCCCTCCTTCTCCGTTCTCTTTACCGTTCGGCGCCAGTACGTCGATCAAAATGAAATTCTTCTCCGAACGTTTACCTTCCATTTCAAGACCAACTACTCTTTTTTGCTATGGTTTCACATCATTACGAAAGAAGAAAAAGAATAAACAATTCGTATGCCATCGCACTTGGTATTTTTGTTACTCTATCATCTCTCTCGACGTTTCACGCTTACTCTTCACAATGAAAATACTGACAAAATGTTTCTTAACCCCTTCTTACGCTTCCTTGTTTCCTTTTCGTGTGATCTTTTCCCAATTGTCCGTCGTCTTTAGTATTCTCATGAACGGAACTTCGGTCGTCCTCTTGCGTCTGCTTCACAACAACCAATCGAGCCTTCTTCGCGGAGCGAATAGCATCTCCATCACTTTCCTACATTTGAAACAAAAATTATTATTTCATTTACACGGCTTGGAATACTCGCAAAGTTAACCGTGACAATTGCGATTACTTACGTCACAAGCGCCTTCGATGTAACGCAAGTCGTCGTTTTCCTCCGTGTGCAAACCATCCGAGTCACTCGCGGCGACGTCGCTTTCTTCCTGTGGATCATTTTCAATTTTGTCGCAACCTTCAGATTGACAGTTCTTCGTTCCATTTGTCTTCAATTCCGTTAGCATCAACATCTCTTTACCGGTACCTATTACTTCACATCCTGCCACGGTACTGTCGTCGTGTTCTGCGCACTTCATTTCTTCCACCTGCTTCAATATATTTGCGATCATTTAGTAAGCAGTGTTGGACCGACATCCCTCACACTGGCTGCAATTTTTCCATACTGCCTTCACATTTTTATCGTTACTGTTTTCTCGACGCGATTTCCCGTTGCATGCTTCTGCGCTTCCGTCAGTCTCCATTTCACCGTGCAAGTCACTCTTCGGTGACTGGACTTCTTCTTCTTCATCGTTATCATTGTATCCCTTAAATCATAGTCACAGTATGTACATGTCATGTTTTTACAACATTTGAATGAATCAAATTCATTTTTTGTGTACATGGCAGTATCGTCTGATTGTAATAAGAGGGTTTCATACCGGTAGTATTTCATTGCTTTTCAGCTCCAGTTTCTTCAAAGCGTCTTCCCCAGCGGTCCTCTTTGCGTTATTAAGGTCTCTCTATAACATGAAACCTCGTTACGGGCTTTTTACATGTGTATTAGGGTGGCTCGAAAAAATTTTTTTTTCTCCTCCCACCGGCTCAAACTCAAGTTTGAGGCCTCCAAACCACCATGAATTTTTTTAGAACCGGGAAAAAATGTTTGAAGGTCGCGCAATAGAGTTTTTGATTTCTCATTTAAATAACGAGTAAAAAACTGGTCCTATCAGAAAATACATGCATGGTAAGCACAGTTAAGGTACAAACGGGTCCGTATCAATATCCTTTTACGTAGTCGGATATATCTATCGAATTTAAAGTCTATTTTATCACAGTTCCGGGTTACGCCATCAACCTTCCGGTTAAGATTTTGATGAATATATTTTCAGGTTTCAGAGAGGGACCGAGCGTTAGATAGATTTTATATTCTGCCTTAAAAATAAGTTTATAATATTTATGATGATATTTATGATGTATGTCGATGATAAATATTATAAACCTATTATTAAGGCAGAATATAAAATGTATGTAATGCGCGGTCGCTCTCTGAAACGCCAAAATGTAGTTCCGGCCTATTTCATATTAACGAAAAGTTTGGTCCAGATTCGAGCATGCTTGCCTTTGTCCAATCCTCAAATAATGCTTTACCTTAAAACCTTTCAAAAAAGTGTCCACCTGTATCGAAGTGATATTATTTGACAAGTTTCAAATCCGAATGTTTTCTAAATAGAACGCGGTTGACATTAATACATTTTCTACCGCAATAAGCAGAGTTACATTTTCTTACGGTCGCGGTATGATTGCCTCGTCACCTCTAATAACCGGTAACAGTCGCATACGAATAGATTGATATACCGTTCATGTTTTCTTCCTGTCGCATTACACCTCCAATCATCAGTCAACTGTACATTCATTTGAAATACAAATGTACAGTCGTCACAAAGTGCAAAACTTCCGCTACACCATTTCTACTTTCCCTTTAAGCGTAAATTCTTTGACACAACAAAATTGTAAAGGCCGATAACATCTTGGAAAGTGGATTCACTGGTAGGGTACATGTACCGGTACATTTATACAGAAAAGATTTCTTTCTGCATGTCACGCATAATTCTCAATGAAGGAAAATTGTAATTCTAATCGTCTAACAGCTCATCTGAAAATATGAAAATCTTCTTACGCATACCTTTTTCTTCAGCAGCTGCTTTCCCATCATCTTAACGATGTTGCCTTTGCTAGTTATAGGCGCCGCTTTCTCTCTTTCGTAATTCCTTTTCACAACGAGTGTGTCCGGCGTGTTCATGTCTATTTTTTTTTTCACAATTCTTTGCCCACGCCCCAACATCTCGTTCTTCTTCATCTCTGTCTCATCCCTTGATTCTTCATCACCTGCGAATCACAAGTATACCTGTATGAAGATGTTTCCTTTCCTCACGTCGTCCAATTCGTCCTCGCAAATGTTCAAATTCTCTTTTTCGTCAATTATATTCTCCCACAAAACGTTTCAATATTATTATTCTTCTTCATGGCAATCACAAAAATATACTTGCAAAGCATTAATGCAAATAATTAACTTACGTCCATAGCCAACGATGCGAACTCTCTTGAAAGAATCCTCATCATTTTCCTTGTCGTCATCATTACCGGTAACTCGATGACGAATCGTTGTCAGCGCGTTCGGGTTCGTCATATAATCGTCCAAAAAATGTTCCGTACATTCGACAATTCGACCCTTGGTGTTTCGATAGATCAATTCTTGTGGGCCGACCACTTTTTTCACTGTGGGACCACCCGTTTCTTGCCACATTATTTCATACTTTTTCTCCATTGTTCGATCGTTTTCACGCGAGCACATACAACATTTTTCCTTAATCACGGCTACTAATATTTTTCTTGATTCAATTATTTCCCGACACGAACGAAACGATTCACTATTCGTAAGTGAATATAACAACCGCGGTGTTTGTGTTTCACCTGTGAAAATTTTCTATATCGTAACTACACCGACAGATACCATGACGCCTCAGCCATCGTTCTACCGTTCACTTTGTCTCTCGCACGCGCCCTTTTTCTTTGTGAATTACGCCGCGATCGTAGCGCTGCCTGGCAACGATGCTACGCCGGTACTTACAACGCGTTTCTACAACAAACTTTGTTAGAAAATAAAACATGTATCGGCATTTCTACGACCACCAAACGATTAAACGTCGATTCAGTATTCCTTTCAATCAAAATCGAATTTTCATTGGAACAATCCAGTTTTCACTTCAAATGCCGTATACAATTCGTCCTTGTGAAACGTCTTCACAGCATTACCGAAGAAACACCAAACGAATATTATCTTCGTGGAATATTGAAAATGCGCTAACGGCATTAGTGTAAAAACTTTTTTTATACGGTCGGCCGAATTATTGCGTCATATCCGATCGGCTCTACTTTCGTCCGCTGTACATCGAATGTGTGCGCGCGTGTCACACGTGTTTCGTCGTAATACCGGTAATTTTCATTTTGTGAACTACTCGTATACTTCCTTGAAATTCGTCACAACTAATCAACGTTTAAACAATTACATTTTCACGGAGTCGTTCCTTCGTTTCAGTCACACGTGTTAGATCCTTTTCATCTTCATTTAGTCTTTCTTTTCTCGTATTCTTTTTCTCAAGGCGTCGCGGTCCACATAATTTTCATTTGAGTTATTCTAACCAATTTATGGTGGTGCTTGACCCATTTTTGTGCGCGCGTGGTGTTTTTTTTTCTATGCGCCTCTCGTCGCACTTTCAATTCGTTTCAGCTTAATTTTTATTACAACGATCAATACATACTTCGTGTATACATAATCACCGGTATGTTTATGCCGAAAAAGTTGAAAATGTCAGTTTCGCTGCAGTATATGGTTATAAGTGTACTCGTCGCGGCAGTTGTTTAGTGCGTGCGGGGCATCTCTCGATCTAACATAACCTTAAGAAATTGATAGAAATGAATCCCGTACACACGGATCGGTATTTGTTCCGATGTTACATCGCAGAAATAGTGTTTTCACCCACATTTTTGTAACAGTTCTCCATACGAAGGCCGAAACTTGGAAGTAAGAGTATTCTGCCGCCAATTTGAAAGACTGCCGCGTCTTTCGAATTGACGGTCGTACAATTGTTTCTGTGTGAACGCGTGATAACATGTTCCAAGTGTATTAAAGTAAAACATGTAATGTCACGGTTTTAACATGAATTTTTTTCGAATATTATTTCATCGAGGATTGTCGAAAATATTGTAATTAAGAAGGACATCCCAACATATTCAATTTATCTATATACTTTTCTACCGGTATTTGTGTAACTATACATTGTCTTGCGCTGGTCACAACGAATTGTTATTCAGAATATACTCTTTGTGCAGTGTAAGAATAGCCAGCATTATGATTGCTGATTTCTTTGTCGTAATCAGGTGAGAAATTCGAGTTGCCGGGAAGCCTCTGCCTCGGAGAACGTCGTTACAGCTCTTTACCGGGGTTGTGCGTGCACACTGTCCAGCGAAGCGGTGAGAATAAATTTTTTAAGGAAAGAAAAAAGCGGCAAACGGAACTTTTGTAGTTAAAATTTGATTGCGGCGCAATCGGCATTCTTCTCGATAATTTTTTTCATACGTCCACGTTCCAAAAGTTGAGGAAGGAATGGTAACGGTTTTCGTTACTTCCTGGGTTTGTCGACAATTTAATTGTCACAAGGAATGAATGAAGATACTGCCCCGACGACAGTACATGTGGAAAAAAGAAATCTTTTTATCCCCCTTGCTTTAAGGACATTCGAGTAGGAAACGCACGTTCACAGACGTTTCATAAATATTAATCAAACAATGTTTAAAACATTGAACGAAGTATTTTGAAAACGGCGTTATACGATTGTCGCACCATGTATTGAACGACAAAAGTTTTTGTTTCTTTCAGAGTAGTAAAAACTTAAGTGATAGAACGCGGAGTGAAGGGAAAGTAGTACGATTGACGGATATGACCACGATCAGGAGGAAGTAAGGAAAAGCATTAATTGTCTACAGCAACGTTCACTGAGGTAAGTGATGACATGTGCAAAGGTGGAGCTATTGTAGAAGAGAAGTATAAGAACTTTTGACATTTAAGGAAGAAACATTTGTTGCAGAAAGTAAAATTACCCGTCTCGTATTGTCTGGCGATAAGATAGAAGACTGCCGATTAGTTTCAATAATGGCAACATTGTAACGATGAATGCAGGAACACAAAAAAAAAAGTACAAAAACAAGAAATATTTTCGATGGAAAAGAAGAAAATTTACACTGGAATTTCTTTCGGTGTTGAAGCGTCTTCCCGGCTCGAAAGACTTTCCTTTCTTATTGAGAGAACAAGAGGTAAGTGAAGAAGTATATTCATGCAAATTACAAGAAATACCGAACAATGGGTTTTGTTGTCTTATGAAATGCGCCCTTAATGAAATTGCCGGGGCAAGAATTCCGAAGTGGGAAGTGAAAATTGAAATTCCCTTACAGGATTGCACACTTTCTTTTTAAAAGAACAATGCAGCGTCTCTGATAATATTCGATAAGTATAAAATTCATGTCGTGTTATTTAATCATATCGTGAAATAGTATATTGTGAAACAAGTGCGGTAAGTTGTCGATTGCCCACGAGAGCGAAGTTGGGCGCACGAACGAAGTGAATGCGCTCAATCGCTCGAGTAATTGAGCGCGTGATGGTGATGGTTTGGGGGGGAGGGCCCCCCATCAGAATAAAAAACGAAATTAAAAGTAAAATCAACATAACTTTATTTCGAATAATCATAATATGGGCGAAACCAAAAGTAATTAATTAATTAATGAATCAATTATTGTTTTAATTTTCGCTTATATGTATAGAAATATTTGAACTCATCGTCAGCACTTTCTTCAGTTTCGAGAATCAAATGAAGATTAAAACTCATTTTTTAATTTTGTTTATATTTTTATTTGAATTCTGTGATATACCAATATTTATATCTGTCACTTCAACGTCACGTTTTTGATACTGATACTTCGATTCTGTTTTTTTTAGCAGTGTTTTGTCATCGGTTTGCGTACGATAAGTAAAAATTGCGTGCGATAAGTATACTTGTCGCACGCAAATAAGCGTTTGATTGGAAAGTGAGAAAAGAGCTACTTAGTAACCGCAAAAGTGTGCTCTAAGATACTACTTATCCCGCATGTGTGATAAAAAAGAACTTGTCGCATGAATTCATCTTTGTAAGAACGAGTAGACGAAAAGACGTTTTCTTGTCTCTCTCAGTACAGAGAGAAAATAATAATTAAAAATTGCGCATAGATGATTGGGTCTGGGTCCATTACCAACTGGAATGTTAACATGATGTATTGTATGTGACACCATGTATGGTAAAGGCGCACATCGTTAACGTTGCGACAAATGTTTCTTTGATTGCAGTCACGTGAAGATTCCACGGAGAATACTTGCAGCGCTGGAACGTCCAAATTACCGGTATCAAATGCGAAAGGAGCCTGTTCTGCACAGAATGAAGGAAATAACAACGAATGGCATAACATCGACGCTAAAGATGGAGAAGATGCGGAAACTATTATCGCTTCGTCTCATGCTGATGATGATAATACGGATGACATGAATGTAAATACCGCCGATCTGAACGATGTCCGTGTGAGCCAAATTATCAGCGAAGACGACGACGACGACGACGACGTGGTAAATGACGAAGACGACAACAACGACTGCAACGATGATGACAGCGATGACGGTGGCTGGCGTGATGGTGATGAAAGCAGTAACGACGACGACAACGACAACGAGGACGATGACGACGATGGTGGCGGCGGGGGTGGAGGTGATGGTGGTGGTGACGGCGAAAACAATGACGGCATCGACGAACAAGATGATGAAGACATAAGTGCTTTCTCCATTGAGCAAGGACCTCTGATGACTTTAAGACCGGATGTACGTGAAAACCATTTTCTCTGGGTAATGATGGCAGAAGCTAGTCGATACAACTTGAGTATCGAAGCAACTTTAGGGATAATAAGAGGAATAAAGAAATTTGCTAACCACAATACCCTACCGTCAACAAAAAAGACTCTATGGAAAAGAGTTGGGAGGAAAGAAGAAACAACGCAGGAACGTCACATGTACTGTAAGATGTGTAAAGGTCATATAGGAATAGGGAAGGTACCACAAAATGACTGTCCGTGCGGAATTTCGGGGGCAAATAAAGAAACGTCTTTGGTATCGTTCTTTATAAAATTGGACGTGAAAAAGCAATTGCAACGGATTTTCCAGACTCGAAATATAACTCAACTCCTAAATTATCGAAATACGCGGCAAAAAATCAATCCAGAAGGAATAGAAGATGTCTTCGATGGAGAATGCTACAAACAGTTGCAGAAGGATGGTCGTTTCTTAAACTCGAATTGGAATTTTTCATTAACTTTGAATACGGACGGATGTCAAGTAGGGAAATCTTCAAAGCAGACCGCGTGGCCGGTATTACTAATGCTGAACGAACTTCCTCACCATGCGCGAAAACATTTCATTATCATAGCGGGGATTTGGGTCGACGAGGATCAACCGAATTTCGAGGTATACATGGAACCGATAATTTCAGAACTGCAGGATTTATATATTACCGGTATTAGATGGAGTCCTGATGGAAATGGGCAAGTGACCAGTAAATTTGTTACCACGATTTGTACGCTCGATTCACCTGCCAGAGCGAAGTTGCTAAATACTACTAGCTACAATGGTAAATATGGATGTAATTTTTGTTATGCGACCGGAACAAGAATGGAGAATGGTTCCAGGAAATATGCGATGGAAGAAATAGTAGATCGAACGGATCAACAACTTCGTAGGGATATGGATGAAGCACAACGCACTACAATAAGACAGATGGGTTTGATAGGACAATCGACGCTGAGATACTTACCGCAGTTTGATCTGCGACTTGGAGTTGTGGTCGACTCGATGCATTGCGTTGACATTGGCGTTGTTAAGAAATTGACACACATGATCATTTTCGAGCCGCCGCCAGATATGGGACAAACGAGCGCAGGTCTACAACGAATAATTGACGTACGTTTGTCGATGATTCGAACACCGAGCAGTATTTCCAGAAAACCAAAATCTATAAAACTTTTCAAATTGTGGAAGGCCAGCGAGTGGCGCAATTGGCTGCTCTATTATTGTACAGTATGTTTGGATGGGCTGATCCCCGAGAGGTACTTGACTTTATTTACAACTTTGTCGGAAGCTATGCACACGCTGAACGGTGATACATTCACAAGTAAAGAACTCGAAATCGCTACCGTGTTGATAAATGACTTCGTTGCGAAATACGAAGAATTATTTGGAATTGAGTACATGACAACGAATATGCACCTCCTGCGACATCTGCCACGTTCCGTGAAATGTTGGGGACCGGTATGGGCGCACAATTGTTACGCATTTGAAAGTTTCAACAGCCGCATATTGAAGTCACTGAACAGCAGTACCGGGAGACAAGTGCAAATAGCGAATAGATATTTAATGACGGATTTCGTAAGAAATGTCCGCAGTGATCCGATAGCGAACGTTTTCACGAAAAGAATAGTAAACGAAATTACAAATTCCGCTAAAAAAGTGCAAAACCGCAATGTCAACGATTACGAAGACTTTTATAAATTCAGAGGTTACGGGAAAAGTACAACGCGAGACTTGTTCGGGTATGAACGAAATATATTGGCCGAGGCAAGACTGAGGTGCTGTCGGAGAATAACTGTGTTCGGAAAAGCTATTTTTAAAGGAACAATGTACACGAGCAGAGATAGCGATAAAGAGTATACGCGCAGTTGCGACAAGTTCATTTTTACGAAAAAGGGCGAATTCGCTGAAATAATAAGAATTGTCACGTTTATAACAAACGAAGGAGATGAAATCAATGGATTTTTCGTATCGTGGTTTGAAAATATCGATGATGAACCTCCGAGCCGACACATGCACAGCTTACGCATTTCAAGAAGAGGATTTGTCAATGTGCAAGACGTACGGCTACCAGCGATAATAATCAAAACGAATACGGTGATATACGGGATAAAAATTGCTAATACTTGGGAAACCGATTAGGACGGCGTACTCTTCAAGACAAAGAACGCAGAAAATACGATTGAAAATACTCTCTATATGTATATGAAAAAAAAATGTATGACGGAAAGAAAAATATATAAAAGCTTCTGATACCATTTCATTAAAGATCCCAAAATTTCTTCCGTTTGTTTAGTGTCATTCCATTTTTTATGTATATTATGTATGGTCTCTGAGATATTAAAAAGGAATGACAGATAATCACGATCGGAGCAACTCAATTATAGCAACTACCGTGCGGGGCTGCGGCAATGAAAATACCGGTAAAAATTAGACGTAACGATAATGAAAATACTGGTGGAAATTCGACTGATAGTGAGAATCGAGCGGGGCCGCGAGAACTGAATAACCATCCAAATTAAAACTGGTAGCGAGAACCGAGCAGTGCCGCAGAAACCGAATGTCCATTCTAAATGAAAGTGGTAGCGAGAATCGAACGGGGCCACGAAAACCGAATAACCATCGTAAATATTACTGGTGGCGAGAATCAAATGACCATCCCAAATATTACTAGTGGCGAGAATCGAGCGGGGCCACGAGAACCGAGTAACCATCCAAAATAAAACTGGTAGCGATAAATGAGCGAAGCTACGAAAAACATAACCATCCAAAATATTAATGGTAGTAACTTACCAGTCCAACCAAAATCGCTTCCGTTCGATTCTGGAAAAATTGGTTACTAGTCAATATTTGAGACGAATTTTTCGACTTTACCAGTTTAGAATTACCAATCAAATTTTGGCTCACATAACACGCTAGGGAAGACACGAAATTGTCGACTGCTTCTATCTTTGTCAGACGTATGCTCGCATTCCTAAGCATCTCGTACGAGATAATACGAACTTTCTTGTTCTATTCAAGCAGGATGATATGAATTTGAAACATGTGCATAACGATCATGTTAACACAGATATGACTTATTCGCAATTCAAGAGCATTTGTTCGGAATGTTGGAATTCTGATAAATACGGATTTATCACGATTGACAAGGATAGCGAAGTGGACAAGGGTAGATACCGACGGGGTTTTGATACTTTTCTCACCATTAAATGACTTTGTTGTATCCAACAAACAGCAGTACCATCAGCGTCGCTATAGCGACAACATGGAACATAAAAAAGAGCGAGATGTGTTGCATCAGCTTGTTCGAGCGAGCGAAGCGATTAGAAAAAAACATCGTATGATGAAAAGCAGCAAGGATGATGTCGAACTCATGACGCGGGAAGTTTTTAAACCTATAGTCACACCGCTGGAAACGTTAATACGGAATGTGGATCATCCAGTCAAGAAGGAAGTAAAAGAAGAAGAAAAAGTTAAGGAAGAACACGATGATTCGTTTGGAAAGGAGGATGTTAAAAAAACTGACACGTCTTATGATGATGATGATGTCTCCTTCAAATCAACATATGATACGAGTATGGATGAGAGTGATAATGATGACACATCGACCCGCAACGTTGACCAATTGATCAACGAATATATCGTGTTATTACAAACAAATCGAAAAACGAATTTCGATGTTTTTTACGGTGTTCGACTTCTCGCCAATAATGAACTAAAAATTGGCGATTCATCGATAAACTTTGATTCACCGAAGATTCGCGTGGGAGATCGAGAGTATGCAAAAACTGTCGGATTAATCGAGCTATTGTTCAAAAAAGTTCCCGATGTCGAGACTATCACGGAGGATGATGTAAAAAATTATGAAGATATCGTAATTACAACGAACGCTCATAAAAAGTTTTACAAAGCCGGTGAAGCGACGCGAAGGCCCAATACTTATAAATGCGAAATATATATTGCAAAAATCGCATCGTAAAAACATATTGGCGGAGGTTTCCATAAAGTGGCTGAAAAAAATACCAAATTTTATTATGTTTACTGGGATGATCCTAATGAATTGATCGATCGTTTACGTTTACTCGTAGCATCTCAAGCAGCCGGAAACTTGTCTCATTCCAACTAAATTGTATCAATCATTGAAGAATTACGCGTGGCTGGAATTATTCATTAAAACGATTCTCGTCAAGATCTCGTTGCACATTCGCAAGATGAGCGTTGACGTGTTTGGACGTCAATTGCAGCCGAAAAATAGAAGTGAAAATGTTCGCGGACCTCGAGGCAAAGGATTCAAGATTACTCGCGATGGACAATACGATATTGATAAAAAACGTTTGTGTAATTTGGCTGATCCGATAAACGAGAATGATGCGATTTCAATGAGAGTGATGCGAAGCGCAATGCAACAAGAAGTACATCAGATATATCACGTTACATCTTCTCTACGGGAGGATATTGATAATCATGACATAATGATCAGTGCACTCGAGTCCCAACTCGCGGAGCATATAAGACATCAAAAAATCAATCATGAAAATCTTGAAAATCGGACGAAACGCAATTCCGAGCTCATTGTGTATTTGGAAAACGAGCTGAAAACATTGGAGCAAAGTAGTAGCAGTAGCGGTGATTATATGTTAATGATCGATAGTGTCAAGAGCCACTTGAGCCAGTTTAAAGCGGACCAAGAAGCTGTACACGCGTTATCAGAGAAAAATTCTGAAGTGCTCGCGCTACTGGACAACCGCTTGCACGCGCTCGAACATGAGCGAGAAAGAGACCGTGGCGAGAGAGCTACATAAGCCGGCGCGAAGAAATTACATCCGTCGACGTGTTGACATACGCGGTCTCGATGAGACGTGGCAAGCCGACCTCGTCGATATGTCATCTTACGCTCACCGTAACTCTAAGCAAAAGTTCCTCCTCACCGTTATCGATGTATTCTCAATGTATGCCTGGGCTGTACCGATCAAGAGTAAGACGGGGAGAGATACGACATGCTCCCCATCGTCCACGCCATTCCGTCACAAGCCTCACTTCTTTATGCTTTCGAACATTTTCCATGGTTTTCCCGAATACGGCATTATTCATTAATTTGTAAACAATTTTTTCAAACTCGTTGTTCGATTTTTTTCTCAACTCCGTATTCACGTCGATGTATTTTTTGAGCCAGGGCATCTGTCGAAATTTCAGCCCGCGATGGATGTGTGTTACACGAAGACCTAATTTTGTACACTGTTTCAAATTTCTGCAGTGAATAACGTATTTCTCTTTTGCAAACAATGTTGTCATTAATTTTTTCAAACCTCGAGCCTCAGAAGCAAAGTGTTGGGGACACAACGGCAGGTCTTTGTTATTTTCATGTAACGTGAGGATACTCGAGATCGACTTCGAAAATATAACCGACCGGAGAATCATCTGGAATATTTTCAATGTCCTCTTGGAAATTTTCCATCCAAGCGAAAGAGCCGTAGGGTAATGCCTCGCTCATAGCCGCACCATAGAGATTATTGACGTCGAAATACATCAAATATGAATCTTCTTTTTTTGAATCATATTCATCTTTCATGTAGCGATTGTTAGCTTCCGCGTATCTGTTCGAACACTTTAGCATCGCGTCAAACGAGAGACCCAGTGCTGTATAATAATGCAGAGGATCGAGAGCGTAGGTTTCGATGCAATTTCGTCGAAAATTTTCGAAAATGTCCGTCAAAAGCAATACATCTGTTCTCAAGTACAAATCCGAATATTCACCCAATGTTCGTACATTAAACATTGTCCACACGTTGCGAGCATGCGCATAATCATCGTCCGAGATGTTTGAATTTTGAAGTTTTGAAAAAAAGTATTTTTTCTCCGGTAATTCGGTTTCATCGAGTCTCCTCCAATCATCAACGTAATCATATGGAAAAACACCTTTTTGCATTAGTAATTGAAATTTTGCATCATTATCGCAAAATTGTCGTGTTATCGCTTTTTGCTCGTGTTTCAGATACGATGCTAATTTGTCGATGCTACTTGCCATGAATCTGAACGAATCGATAAATCGATATTGTACACGTGTTCCTTTGACGGTTTTGATGAACGAAATATATTTTTCCTTATTCACCGGCAAAAGCTTCACCGATCCTTCAAAGTTTTTCGCCAAAGCTTTTATCAAAAAATGTGAATCATAGCCTGACAAATTGTAAAATACGATGGGAACAACGTGGGAATTTTTATAATTTAAATTACAGCTCTGATGAGCAGCACCTCGATATTTTCCCGTGAAATGACAATGATCTCGTACTTTTGTCTCGCTGATGACGAACGATTTTTCACAGATGTGATACTTTTTAGCTGAACGAAAATTGTCACTTTCATGCGAGTTCAACGGATTCATCGGCACTATAGTCTGGAAAAGCGTGTTGAAAGACACCGCCATTTCTTGCAATTTACGCATAAACCACTCCACGCAATCTTTCCCTCGATGAAATTCATACTTCGATTTCGAATCGTCGAAACTGCAGTGTACGTAATAGGCGATGCTGTGAGGTGTATGCTTTTGATAATTCATCGTATCCCTTTGCGGGTTTGTTACCGGTTCGAGGAGACATTCTAAATCTGCATAGATCGGAAACAGCACAGCTTCTTTGTATTTATAGTTTTTGAATTTTAAAACGGTTGCCTCATCTTTCGGGAAAACAACACAACAATGATTAACGTTTGCACAGTCTATTTGATGTTTATTCAGAGTATCTTGTATTTTAAAGTGACACAAACATCGGTCGCATAACCACGCTTGATGATCTCTCTTTGATATTTGCGTGCTCACCAATCTTGAGATGTTTTTTATCCACGCGAAATGATGATACACTTTCTCGATATCATCATCATCGTCGATCGAATCAATCGCTTCTATCATAAGCAAATATATCGTAGATCTGTTCGATATCTGCTTATTAAGATGTACTGGCACAATTTCACTCCGTCCATTTACACGTTCTCTACCGTACACATGAATCGATAATCCATTAGTTTTTTCAAATTTTTCAACATTCGATAGACGCATCGGAAAATCAAAACCTTGATAGTTAAGCACTTCGCTAAAGTGTGGATAAGAAGTCATCCTCTCGGTATGTGAATTTGGTGAGGGTGACAAGGCTGCAGTTATAGCCCATAAAAAGCAATACACATCCGCGTTCACAATGTTGACAACCACCCGCTTCAGTTGAATATCTCGAGGCATAGGCGTGTATGTGGATGAGCCACCGAGCAGCGGTGTGTACGAATTGATGCTAACAAGGAGATGATCGATTTCATGCAAAGACCAGCCCGATTCTTTTTCCTGAAAATCTTCGATTTTTACGAGCAGTTTTGATTGCATGTATTCCACAAACCATTCATCAATATCCGTTGATAACAAAATGCTCGCATTCCTTGTTTGGAATGTTTTTTGCTCCGCAACGATCTCGTCTATCTTCGAAAGGTGAAATTTGCATACGAGCGTAACGTTGACCTTGATGTTATTTTCTTCTCTCACGACTATTTTTTATTTTGGCACCATCACTTTCTTCGCATCTTCGAGGAAATTTGACGCATCTTTGTGGCTCAAATTGATTATAGCACCCGTCTTTATTCGACCTTGAAATGCTGATTCTATATCAACCCATTTCACCGCACCGCTCGCGACACTCAAACTAGCACCACTTTTTCGTGGGTTGATACGCGCAATTTTTTCTTTCAACGATAGCAACTTGGCTACACTAGCCTGAATTCGTAATTTTTCACCCGTCTTGAGATGAAACGTTCGAAAATTTATCGTTAGTTCTTTCATCAGCGGCCATCGTGAATGCAAGCTATTCGCTCAATAGATCAATCGCAAGTGTGGCAATTTTCGGCATAGCAGCATCTTAAAAGAGCGCTTATCGCTTCACCGCTCTCCTCCTCCTCTTCGCATAAACAAAAGGGTGATGTAATTTTTACGCATGAAATTCGTTGTTGCTATCACCTTTAGAGAGTGTACATTTTTATAAAAATAAAGATTGTACATTAACCTCGAAAAAAGCATATTTATTGCATGCCATAAACTTTATTACAGTCAATGCACATTTCAATCGCTCAAGAAAATACTCTTGTACGTTTTGAAAATTCATACAAGCTGTTCGGCACATGTCGTTGCTTAGCCACGAATGTCTCAAAGTATAGACGATCGGAGAGGAGGCAGGGTAAAACGTCTATAACATATTTAGAGAAGCTAGCATAAACCAGCCAACGTAAACCATTTCTCTATATCCCTTTTTTTATCTTAGACGTTCTCGAACCTTTGTATATATTTTTCTACCAATACGCCATGCGTCCAGCCAACCTTTGACTGCATCATATGTTGAAGTGTTTTCACGCTTTGTGAAGCAGCTTCTTTTAGTCTGTCGCTACAGAGCACAGAATTTTCCTCAGTTGTTTTCAGCACCCCGAGCGAGCACAATCACGCGCGTCAAAATGTATCCGCGATTCAATAATCTTTTGGAGGTGCATCAGTTTTATCGCATCGTGAATGTTTTGAGTGGGTGCGCCATTTTTCTACGCACAACGGCCGTGGAGGCTGCCTATCAGGCTCTCCAGGACCTGATAAGGACGCATTATGAGGGGGAGCTGACGGGTCAGTTTTCGCAGCGAGAAGCCGCTATCGCCGGTGCGTCGTGCGTGGTGTACCGCCATGGTGCGGTTATGCGCGGCGAAATCATTAGCTGCGACGATAGCGCTGATTATTTCGAGGTCTATTTAGTGGATACCGGTGATAGTGATTTTTTTTGGCTAAACGATTTGAGGAGCCCACCGCCTCTGGCCACCGTGGTACCGGCTTTAGGCATCGAGGTCGTAATTCGCGGCCTCTGGTATCGCGAAAATCACCAAACGGAGGAGGCGTTGTGGGCCCTTTCTCGCGAAAAGGTCGCGTGCCGAAAAATCGTTCACCGGCCGGCCGTCGCCGCCGTCGATTTCCCTCCAGTCGTTGAGCTCGCTACAACGGCACGGGCCGAGAGTGCTGTTACGTGGGTGCGTCGGTGGTTGGAAATCGACGAAGATTGGGACGCGAATGACGATAATTGGGAATAGGGTTTTTGTGCGCGAAGTGTGTGTGCGTAAAACGAACGTTTTTACAACGTCGTTTGCATGTGTGTGTTTAAAACGATATAAACAAACGTTCTTACAACGACGTTTGTTGGTGTGAGTTTGTGCATAAAACGAACGTTTTTGCAACGACGTTTTGTATGTGCGCGTGTGGAAAACGAACGTTTTTACGTCGTTTTTTCAGCTCCACCTCACGAGTCAACAGGATGCGTCAACAGGTCGTTGAAGGTAAAAATAATAATTATTAATAACACCCCTGCGTATGAATATCTCTCTCTTTCTCGCTCTTTTCGCGCGCCCTCGCGAGTAACGTCGTAACCCCGCATACTTGTACACCGCGGATACGCCCTTTTTACTTCGAGCGCGAAATATCGCGATATCTCGAGAACGGTGCGAGATACGCGGAAACGGCTGAAATTTTGGGGGTTTTCTCAAGGGGGGCTGTGCTCGACGAGACAAGTTCAAGCCCATTGTAAGAAAAAAAAAGAAAAAAAAATTTTAATCCCAGTACGGACCGCTTTTCAGAGGTCTCTTACGTTGGGCATCTCTCTCACGTTTGACATTGACGTTAGTTTGACCTTTCATCGGGAAATTCTTTCGTAGTGGTCGGTCGGTCCGTCAGCGTTCGTTTTCTCTCTTCCTCCTGCACTCGCATGCTTCGGCTCTTTCGTTGACGGTTTGGTCGATCGGTTTCTCCTTGGAAAATCGAAACTAGGCATTCGTTTTCTCTCTCTCTCTCTCTTCCTTCATGTCTCGGCATGGTCGACTCTTCGGAGGTCTCAAATGTTCGGCGCTCGCATTTTTTGTCGCTCCCTCTCTCTCTCTCTCTTGTGCCTGGTACTTCAGTCTTTCATCGAGAAATACGATGCGCTCGGATTGTTTGTCTCTTTTTCTCTTGCGCTTGGATATGTAGAACGTTCGACGGAATCGGGCGACACGCGCCGTGAAATTTCCAACACCCCCTCCCCCACCACCCCACCTCCCACTCTACCTTCTCGAGAGCTCACATCCAGGCCAAAATACCCCCCCCCTCCCTCCGGGGGGTTCGTGTCCGGGCTAAATCGGGGTTCGTGTCTCGACTAAGTGTCGGTAAATGTCGGTGCAGGGACGTTGGATTAGAACCGGCCCCATATATCTACTTTCAACAGAAGAGTGAAGAACCAGTTACAGAATTTCATAAAAGAATAATCAGATATTTAACGAAATTCAGACAAGCAATCGACAGTTCGTCCCTTAAAAGTCAAACTGGAGCAATAGAACTTGCGGAAGAGCTAGCAGCTGATCAATTCAGAAAAGGTATTAAGCCGATAAATCGCGCTCACATCACATTGAGAAAATGAAACCGAAAAAACGTGTTTACCCATAACACGATCAAATAATTTTCGCAATAACACAAGCGTAAAATCAAGTAAATTCTGTACACATTGCAAGAAAACGAACCACACGATTAATGAATGTTTTGCACTAAACAAATCAAATAAGAAAACGAAATTAGACACCAATGCGGACGCTGCATTATGCAATTATTGTAAACAAAAGGGTCACTGGATAAAAGACTGTCGTAAACGAATTTTTAACGAAAGCAAAAAGGCCGAACAGGAGAATTCAAGCAATGTGCAGGGAAACAGGAAAACGACCCCTCGACAGGGCGCCGCGACGGGGCAACACTCGCAAGAGCGCCGGAACGAATAAGCACAGATGCTTCACGAAAAATTCTTCCAGCAAATTGTAATCTCAGTTTCACTTCTATGAGTTACAATTCTCCGACAATATTTTTATGCTCGAAAGATCTTATTAAATCAAAAACTTTGTTTTTGGCAGATTCCGGTTCTCAATTAAATTTGATCAAAATTAATAATCTGAAAAATCCAAATACAATCAATAGTTCAATAATTTACGAATTGCAAGGAATCTCAAATACTGACAAACTCGTAACCGTGGGTGAAATCAACCTTGAAATCAATAATATATTAGAGACATTCCACGCAGTTTCAAAAGATTTCCCGATAGAATTTGACGCAATACTTGGTAACGAGACATTAGAAGAAAACAAGGGTAAAATCGATTGGTTAGCGAAATACGTACGGCTGAACGATACAGATTATCCATTCACGAACACAGAATCGTTTCTTCTGCGGGCCAGGCAGAAAACGATTATGTTTGTTCGGGTAAATAACGCGTTAAAGACGGGATACGTACCACGCATACCCTTGGGCGATGACATCTTTGCAGGCGAAGCCTTGGTTACTAACACCAACGGCAAAGCTTATATGTATGCCATTGTGACGTCCGTCGAAACTCCGTATTTCTTTTTTTTCTCTTTTCGAGAAATTCTTTAGATATCGTTACAAGAGCACATAGAACATTTAGACTCTAATAAATATTTTCTATATATAACCTTCCCACGAGTCTTCAAAATAAACACACGTGTTCAAAAAAATACCAACGGACCGAAAAGGGAAACGCATGGGGACTAGAAAATGCATTCCCACGAAAGGGAGTGATATGAGATGCCGCAACCTTTCGAGAACCGCTTATCTCGCGACTAGTAGACGCCATAAGTAGATAGAGAACATGAATATTTTTAAGTACCAACATTCCAAGAAAAACAAAAATCTTAAATATTTCCACGATCATAAAACTTTATGCAGCTGCTCTTCAAACAAACGAAACACTTTTCAAATACTCTCAACATTGAAATATTTCTCTTTTTAACAGTAAGACATTTTAATCAGACAAATGAAATCTCAATGTTAAAGTAAATAAATTAATAATTGATAAATAATGATGAGGAAACAAAATAACAATGAAAATAATAGATAATTCATTTGGAATAATTATAACGATTAAAACGGACGACACGAAAAGAAAAGATATGTAACGCTATTAAATAAGTTTGTCATTAAAAGACATATGAGGTAAACCACCAAGCAAATGCTAATACGTTCAAAGTAACGATATATAATTTGACAAACATTGAATAATATTATAAATAAAATATTGTATTCGATAATACGCATAAGACGTAAGTTGTGGAGGGAAGATGGGCCTTCCCAAAGCAACATCTTTGTCCGTCAGGGAGGGGCGAAACCCACCTACGCGACAAAGATAGGATAACCTATGTGGAGGGGAGTGTGCGCTCCCGAAGCATCAGGCCCTTTAGTTTAAGAAAAGGGAAAATCAAGATAAAAATGGACCATCATTGGTTGAACTTTTCTACGACTTAAAATTTCGGAACGCCTATAAACCGAAATCATAAAAAGACGCGCAGAAGGAAAATCAAGGCAGAGTAAGAGAAGAGAGTCAGAAAAGCAGAAGTGAATCAGAAAGCAGAAGTCAGTTAAGAGCAGAGAAGAGTTTTCAAACAGTGAATAGTAAAATCAGAAAGTTGCAGAGTCAAAAAAAAAGTACCGAGTCTAAATAATAAAGAAGAGACCGAAAATAAATAAACTCAAAGAAATAAGAAAAGATTAAAGTAATAGAAAAATTGAAATTAATAGAGAAAATATTCAAAGTTTAAGGTTGAAACTGAAAAGTATTAAGTCAAAGAAGAATTAAGAGTTATTGAAGCTATTTCAAGGAACTGCAAGGTCAACGAAGATTTACACCCTTTCGACTGACCGATTTCGTTCTGCCGTCTTCATCGTTATCGAACGGTAAGTCCATTATTTGTTTTATTTGTATATCTGTAATTTGTTTTCTAAAATACAGACTCTTTGAGTCAGATTAAATCCAACACGACGTTTCCACATTTGTTTGCACTCCTCAATTAAAGACTCCCATCCAGTCTATTGGCCGAGAGGCTAGGGCAAAAAGGGAACGACCATTTTTTCAAGGTTTCTTAACCTTGAGTGCATCTTGACGTCACATTTCATTGTGGACTCGTCAAACCGACGTCACACCATCAACACCTCAGACAAAGACGTTGAGATAAATGCTCCCGTAATTTCTCTATATCCTTTTGATATGAGCATAGACGAGGACGATCAAACGGAAAATAATTCCACAAAAGACCAGACCTTAGAGCACAAAATTAGTACTCGGACACGGGGAAACCGTGTTAGTGAGGTAATGAATCTTTTAAATCTTGATCATCTTAACGACGAAGAGCGTAATGCAACTTCCACTCTTGTAGAGGAACCTCTTTCATTTGCCAGGTGAATTTCTCAGATCGACCAATGTATGTACACACAAAATTCCTACCGTGGATGATATTCCGATTAACACAAGACAATACAGACACTCACCATTCCAAAAACCAGAAATAGACAAGCAAATAAATAGTTTATTGGAATTAAACATTATCAAACCGTCAGAATCTCCATACAATTCACCATTGTGGATTGTTCCGAAAAAGGCTAACTCGAAAGGAAACAAATGATGGAGACTTGTGATAGACTTTCGAAAATTAAACGATAAAACAATCGGCGATGCATATCCTTTTCCATTAATAAACGACATATTAGATCAGTTAGGAGGAGCAAAGTATTTCTCGATATTCGATCTAGCTTCTGGATTCCATCAAATTGAAATGAATGAGGAAGATAAACATAAAATGGCATTTACAACTCCTCATGGTCACTACGAATTAAACCGAATGCCGTTTGGTCTGAAAAATGCACCAGCTACTTTTCAGCGACTTTTTTATTTACCTTTTTTCGTTTTACCTTTTTCGTTTACCTGGACGACATCGTAATATACGCACGGTCAATAGACAAACATCAGACTAAATTTAAAAAACTCGCTGAAAGATTACGTAAAGCAAATTCAACTTTACAAACAGATAAATGTGAATTTTTAAGAACAGAAGTACGATATTTGGGACATTTAATTTCTGCAGACGGTGTTAAACCAGATCCAAAAAATATAGAAGCTGTAGAAAAATTAAATACACCGAAAACTCCGAAAAACGTAAGAGAATTTTTGGGTCTTCCCGGATATTAGTGACGATTCATTAAAAAATTTTCGGACATTGCAAAGCCATTATTAAATCTTACAAGTAAAAACGTGAAATTTAATTGGACATCCGAACACCAGTTAGCATTCGAAACATTGAGAGATAAATTATGCACAACTCCAATTTTACAATATCCAGATTTTTCGACACCTTTTATCGTAACGACCGACGCATCAAATATTGCAGTCGGCGCAGTTGTATCACAAGGCAAAGTCGGAGAAGATCCCATAGTAGCAGCAGCATCTAGAGTCTTAAATAAGGCAGAGAAAAATTATTCCACTCTAGAAAAAGAAATGGTCGCGGTCGTTTTCGCTTTAAAGACCTTTAGACTGTACCTTTATGGCCGGCAATTTACACTACTGACCGACCATCGACCACTTGTTTGGGTAAACTCGATGAATGACCCAACGTCTCGTGTACTGAGATGATGAGAACGTCTAAATGAATTCGATTTCAAAATCCGGTACAAATCAGGGAGAGTTAATACTAACGCAGATGCCCTCTCCCGCAATCCGATCGTTTTACCGATCAAATTCAAATGGCGTGTCAACGTGTCCCCACACGATGAACGTACATTGAATCTCAACCCGGGAATCACGAGGACATACGTGTCCTCATCAGACTCTTATTCCCAGGGTAAACACAAAATTCAGAAAATCACACAATCTGATTCGGAGGAAGATATTCCGGAAACTTCCATCAGAAATCAGTATGTACAAATTCCCCATATGACCAAACCCGCAAATGTGGCAATTTCTAGAGAAACACACACGGACACGGTTATTGAAGGAATTTCTACAAATTTAAATCAAATCGAGCGGCTTGACCACCCGCTATCTCAGAACCTCAGTGATGATAATTCACAAACTCTCGAAAGAATTCAAAACCTTAGTCTAGATAATCTAGAAGATTTCGAAGGAAATAAAAATAAAAATCAGAGCATCGAGACAAACGTATCTCAAAACATAAGTCAAAATCTTGAAAATAGAGATTTTAATCAAAGCATCGCGATTAATAAATCCCAAAATGTAAATCAAAATTCAAATCAAAGCATCAGGACAAATGAATCCCGAAGCAAAATTCAAAATATAAATCAGAGCATCGGGATAAGTAAATCTCAAAGCAAAAATTACGATTCCGATACAAAATCGAAACAAACTTTAGTGGAATTAGTGATAAAACGTAAATCTTGCATGAAGCAAAAGAATCGAGCTAGTCGACATCTTTCTTTTAAAAATCTTTGAATCCGTGATAAATCTTCTTCTTCCGACGAAGATGAAGATAATACAGTGGCAGTTCCTTTGAACACAAATAATTTAGATAAAACTCATATATCTTCAAATGCAGAATCCAGCGACGATAACGCGCAGCAAAGTGTAATCATAATAGGAGAAAAATTAACTTCGCTAAATCCAATAGAGAAATCAAAATAAAAGGGTGAATTAATTTTGCCTGAAACCTCCATATCCGAAATTAAAAAACCATTTTGCGAACTTTCCCATACGTCAACACCAATTGACTCGAAAATCGCTCGTAATAAAGGAATTGAAACTCGTAACAATTTTCAACGCAAACTTGCTGAAAAACTTTTGAAAAAGCGCACGTTTAAATCCGCAAATTATACTCCCTCACCCACAAGACGGGTTAGGAAAAAATTTAACGAATCTCTCAGAGGCGAAAACATGGAAATAGAAACCACAGAAAATAGGCTCTCTCCGGAAGACATGTCTCTCACAGAAGAAGCAATTATGCAACAAGGCATACAAAACATAACAATGCAGGAAAATCCGACCAATCGAAACCGACGAAGCTCGAATATTAGAATTGTGCGAAACTATTCCAAAAATAAACGACTTTTTACCTACGAACATACCCGAACACACTCTTCAGGTAGATAACGACTCAATCGACGACCAACGACAAATAGGAAACTCGAACAGTAATAATATTACACCTCTTTTAAAATCCGTACCTCAAAAGTCATGAGAAAGCGAAAGCGACTCAAACACTGATACAATGAACGTTATCGAATCTAGAGATAATTTAGGAATGACAAAAGATCATTACATTTGTTTTATATCCGCTGATGGAACACTTTCAAGTGAGATCGGAAAAAGATTAATCGAAATAGGATTTGTTCAGGAATTACGAGGTTTTCGTGATTCCTGAATTATTCGTAATTATCGCGGGAAATAGACGAGCGAGTCACGCCGGGCAATTACTCATGGCAGCCGCTGACGGCGCCACTTTTCGGGGCATTTCCTCTCATCGATCGCGTGATCGCTCGGCTTTTCCCTTCCTCTTCCTCATTCTTTCCTCATCGATTACACGGACCACACGCATTGTCTCACGTGGATTTTGCATACGGGACATTTCTCTGGGAATTGGGAATTCTCTGTGCGGGCTAATCATTCGAAAACGGGAACTAATCTCACGCAAGTATTCGGGATAGTTTTCCTCACTCGTCGGGCGGGATAAAGTAACGCTCATCGGGCGGATCGCCGAAATCTCGGTCGATTCGACCACGCGTCGGGCCGCGTCGCGTTACCGGCGTCGGCCATTGTCGGGTAATACGCGGGCACGTCTCACACGGGTGACAATTCTCACCGGTTTTCGGGCTACCGTCTCACTTTTACAACTACGCCTTTTTTACTGTATCGTTGAGCTTAGAGAATATATATTTTTGTCATCATAATTTAAATCGTTGAAGTTGGGCCCTCTCCTCTCCACCTACACCAGATCCCTTCACAAACATTTTTGGTCCTTCGAGCCGGATCTGGTGGGGGGGTTTTTCTCAACTTCAAGTTTTTCTCAAGTTAAACGTGCAGTGAACAGTGTGTGGAAAGTTCGGGATCAACGCTCACGCTCATTTCTGGACGAATCGGGACTTGGTGCAATTTTCGGGTGAGTTACGGGTTTTTCAGTACGGACGCTACGACGCATTTTCTCATGTCGAAAACGCTCAACGGCTTTGTCTCACAAGAATAGTGCGCGCTCTCTCACTCTCATTCGGGGGGTTTCATTGTTCTCGGACATTCTCGTTCGTCTCTCGGGCAGTGAACATAGTGCGCGCTCTCTCACTCACAGTTAACGCTGCGAAGCGTCTCTCACGCAGTGAACGCGACTAGTGCGCGCTCTCTCGCTCTCAGCCGGGGACGCGCTCATTGGCTCTCGGTCATTTTCTCTCGGGACTCGGACAGTGCGGATCGTGCGTTCTCTCTCAGATACATTTGACAGGCTCAGCGTATCTCGGGTCAAGCGCAGGCGAGTGTCGTGCGCGTTCGCGCTCTCGCTCGTACTACGAATAATCACGCGCAAATTCGGGACTCATTTTTCGTGCGGTTTTTCTCAAACTATTCGGGTTTTCGGGAATTATCTCACGGGATTGACGGGTCAAATTTCGCGAGTGCTTCACGAAATTTAACGGGAAGTTCCTTTTCGTGCGAACATTAACATCAGTGATTTTTGATCGGGACTCATCGGTGTGAACTCATCGGATTTTCGGACATTTTTCGGGTTTCTCATTCGATCATTTTTCGATTTATTGCTCACATATATTTTTGGTGATTTTCACGTTCGGGCTTATCTCGGTTTTTCCTCTTTCGGACATTTTCTCGGTTCCTCACGTGAACATCTCTCCGTGCTTCTCTCGTTCGGCTTTTCGGTGCTTCGCAATCGGGTTTCGGGATTTGTCTCGCGAGTGATTGCACGCCGAGATGGCGGACGGCGATGACGACGCGGCCGCTCCGGTCAAACCGATCGAACCGGAGAGTTTGGCCGTTCCGGAATCACGGGCGAGCGTGAAACCAAAGCGCGAAGCCGTGGTCGCGGATTCGGCACGGGAACCGACGAAATCGGACTCACGTCGGGACAAGTCTCCATCGGGAACGGGCGCAATTCCGCGGGTTCGGTCTCCTGCCACTCGGGACACCACCTCCTCATCTCACGGGCGCAGTGCGGGTTCTGCTCGTCTCAAGGTGGCCACTCAGGAGGCTCGGATTTCTCTCATGCGGGATTTGCTCAACGACCTCACGCGGGAAACTTCGGCAGCACTCTCACGGGAAGAAATCGATGAAGCGAAGCAATCTGCCTTGGATGTGTGGCAGATGTTCGCTTCGGTTCACGATACGCTCATCGAACATCTCTCGGACGATACTCTCGTCCAAGAATACGCGGAGGATGACCAGTACTCAAAGGCCTTTTCTCTGCGAATGGCAATTTGCCAACGGGTGGGCAAACTTCGGGCTACTCTCAACACCGCTCTCTCAACCACGGGATCGGCTCAATCGGGTAGTTCGGACACCACGGGACTTCGGCATCCGCTTCCGGAAATCTCATTGCCGAAATTCACGGGAGAATATTCTCAATGGGTGCCATTCCGGGACATGTTCACCGCTCTCGTTCGGGAAAATTCTCAGATCACCGACGTTGAGAAGATGCACTATCTTCTCACCGCGGTTACGGGAGAGGCATCGAAGCTCATTTCGAGCTTGCCTATCAGCGGGGATTCTCTCACCACGGGATGGAATACGCTCCTCGAGCGTTACAATAACAAACGGGCTCTCGTATCATCTCATCTCGACACTTTGTTGAGTACGGAAACGGTCTCACCACGCTCATCGAAGGATTTACATTCTCTCCTTCACTCACTCAAGGCGGCGTACAACGCACTCGAGGCACTGGGAGCCCCGGTGCGCCAGTGGGACTGGGTCATCGTCCACGTCGTCTCGAGAAGGCTCGACTCTCACCTGCGGGAAGCTTGGGAACTCAAGGCGGGTCGATCTGACGAACCTCCGTCACTCTCGGATCTTCGGGTTTTCCTCACCAGTCGAGCACGGGCTCTCGAGAACGTCGAGGCAACACGGTCCCAAGCCAAGGCAACGGGAAAAGACTCATCATCCGGGACTTACGCCTCTCGGGTACACGCAGTCTCATCGGGGCCGTCTCACGCGGGACCTTCAACATCGGGATCATCCTCAGTCACCACCGGGTATGCGTGTTCCTATTGCAAGGGCGCTCACTACATTGTGGCGTGCCCAAGCTTTAGGCAGCTCACCAGCGAGGCACGACGGGACGAAGTCATACGTCAACGTCTGTGCTTCAATTGCCTTGGGAAGCACAGCGTGGCGGCATGCCAGGGGACGACGCGGTGCAAGGAGTGTGATCGCAAGCATCACACGATGATACACACCGGGTGGTCGAAATACGGGGACCAATCATCTTCGGGGCCGACTCCACGCACCAACGCGCCGTCCTCTGCGGGAACAGCGAGCTCATCGGCTACTCCTCGACCATCGGGCTCTACTCAATGAGACACGGGGGCATTAGCTTGTTCGGGTTCTAGCTCATCCTCACTTTCGGGATTCTCAACGCTGCTGGCTACGGGATTGGCAGATCTCAAATTAGCATTCGGGGCAACTCATCGGGTACGCATGCTAATCGACAACGGGTCGGAACTCAGCTTCATCTCGGAGAAGCTGGCGAGACAGCTCAGACTGCAGCGGGACAACACGGTCATTCCAATCATCGGGATCGGCGGGACTCACTCTGGGATGACTCGGGGCGCAGTGAGCTGCGCTCTTCAGCCAATAAACTCTCACTCAATAATAAATGTCAATGTGTTCGTTTTACCTAAGCTAATGCCTATCCTCCCTTCCTTCTCACTAACTGGGTTACATTGGGCTCACTTGGACGGACTGCAGCTAGCAGATCCAGATTTTCTCTCACCACGGGCAATTGATTTCATTTTGGGAGCAGATTCATACGCTCAATTCATTCGTCCAGAAATTCGGAAAGGAGTAAACGGGACTCCTATGGCTCAAAACTCAATTTTCGGGTGGTTAGTACTCGGTCCAATTGGGAATCGGGCATCATTCTCGGGTTTAATACAGCATGCTTCGGTCGATCACGATTTCGAAGACGTTCAGGCGCTTCTCACTCGGTTTTGGGAACAAGAAGAGGCTCCAAGTCCTCCTGCGCTTCAATTTACGCCTGAGGAGCAGGATTGTGAGGCTCATTTTGTCCGGACTCACGCGCGGGACTCAACGGGACGGTACATCGTTCGATTACCGATAATGTCGTCTACGAATCAACTCGGGGATTCGTACGGGAGGGCAGCCCAGGGCCTGCAAAGGCTTTTGCGACGACTATCACGGGATGCCTCATATCAGAAGCTGTATTCGGAGTTTCTGCGGGAATATGAGGAACATTCTCACATGGAACGGGTCTCACACGCGCTTACTCACGACTCACGGGTTTATTATTTGCGTCACCACGGGGTGTTGAAAGAATCGAGCACTACAACGAAATTGAGAGTTGTTTTTAACGGATCAAGCGCTACGGGAACGGGAGTATCACTCAATGACATTTTGCATACTGGTGCAAAACTGCAACGGGACATTTCAGACGTTCTCTTATGGGTACGGCGACATCGTTACGTCTTCGCAACGGATATCACGAAGATGTTTCGTCAAATTCGGGTTCATCGGGATGACTGGGACTTACAACGTATATTGTGGATCGATCAACATGGGAACATCATCGCATTTCGGCTCACAACCGTAACTTACGGCACGAGGCCGGCTCCGTTCCTCGCGGTTCGCGTTTTGTTGCAGCTTGTCGAGGACGAGGGCAGTAAATTCCCTGAAGCGGTCGCTCCTCTTACAATGGGGTGATACGTGGATGATATTTACGGGGGAGCGGACGATCTCACGGATCTCGTCTCTCAGGCGCACCAACTCACCGGGATTTGCATGGCGGGCGGGTTTCCACTCGCGAAGTGGCAAAGTAATCATCCGGAGCTTCTCACCTCCATTGGGGCTAGCATCAGCTCGGAATCGTCTCACTCATTTCATGATTGCGAGACAAAGGTACTCGGGCTCACATGGGTCCCCGCCACGGACGTGTTCAAATTCACGACGCTTCCATTCTCATCGGGGGATACGATCACGAAGCGAGTCATTCTGTCAGAGATTGCTCAGCTTTACGATCCATTGGGTTTTCTCGCACCTGTCGTGATTCGGGCGAAAATTCTCCTGCAAAATCTGTGGCTGGAGAAACTCGGCTGGGATGATGAAGTCTCAGCGCGCATACGCGACACTTGGATCGCATTTCGTCGGGAATTAACGAATCTTGGGAACATTTCCGTCCCAAGATGGATCAATCTCACTCCCTCCGCGACAGTGGAGCTACACGGGTTCGCGGACGCTTCACAACTCGCTATGGGTGCTGTTGTTTATCTCCGGGTAACGGAACCGGGATTAGCAACACGGGTTACAATGGTTTGCTCAAAAACAAAAGTTGCGCCTATTAAACGTCTCACTATTCCACGTCTGGAACTATCAGCGGCTCTTCTCTTGGTAAAGCTCGTTCGGTATGTACAAGATACTCTCAATCTCACTGACTCAAAGGTTTTTCTCTGGACGGATTCATCCGTCACGCTCACTTGGGTAACGAGTCATCCATCTCGGTGGAAAGATTTCGTTCGGAATCGGGTCTCATCGGCTCAAGAGCTCCTTCCTAGTGGACAATGGAAACTCATCCCCGGGCGGGACAATCCTGCGGATTGTGCATCACGAGGGTTAACCGTTTCTCAGCTCGAGCGACATTCACTTTGGGGGGACGGGCCTCACTGGTTAACGAAATCTCACTTCCATTGGCCTTCTCACATCATCGGTGCGGATCTCACTGCGTCGCTAGAGGAGCGACCAGGTCTTACACTCACTGTCTCAACAGGCTCAACCTCACAGGTCCTATGGGACATCATTCATCGCTACTCATCTCTCACTCGGCTGTTGAGAATAACCTCACTCTGCTTCAAAGTATTTACGACACTTCGAAGACAAAACCAAGGGAGACCGGGCTCACAAATCTCCCCGGGTGACCTGGAACACTCACGGCTTTTTTGGGCTAAAGCCACACAGGGTACACATTTCTCAAGGGAGCTCACACTTCTCTCATCGGGACAGGCTCTTCCAAAATCGCATCCATTCACGCGATTGACGGGATATATTGATGCACACGGGGTTCTGAGAGTGGGAGGGCGACTTAAGCACTCAGCCTTACAACCTGAGAGCAAACACGCCGTCATTCTACCTCGGGATTCGGCTCTCACGCGACTTCTCATCGCAGATGCTCACCAGCGGACATTACACGGCGGGACTCAATCTACATTGGCATATCTGCGCTCTCATTATTGGATTATCGGCGGGCGGGCACCAGTACGTTCATTCATTCTCAGGTGCGTGAAATGCGCACGTCAACGCGGGATAACGGCTCAACAACTCATGGGACAGTTACCACTCACACGGGCAACACCTTCACGAGCATTTCTCTACACGGGAGTAGATTACGCCGGGCCAATCTCTCTCAAGATCGGGCGGGCCGGGGCTCACGATCTCACAAGGGCTGGTTATGCATCTTTGTATGCTTCTCAACCTCAGCAGTACACCTCGAAGTTGTTTCAGATTTAACTTCTGAGGCATTCATCGCAGCATTCCGACGTCTCATCGGGAGACGGGGCATTTGTCACACTCTCTATAGTGACAACGGGACGAACTTTCAAGGGGCCGCAGCGGAACTGCGCAGACTCTTCACGGGCGGGACTCGGGAATCGGAAGCTGCTGCTCAGATATTGGCTAACGACGGCACGCGTTGGGTTTTCAACCCTCCGGGAGCTCCTCACATGGGCGGGAAATGGGAAGCGGCCGTCAAGTCGGTCAAATATCACCTTCGGCGAACAATCGGGGAGACGGCTCTCACGTTCGAAGAATTTACGACTCTTCTTACGCAAATAGAGGCCGTCCTCAACTCTCGGCCGTTGGAACCACTCACGGATGATCCGGAGGATCTCTCAGCGCTCACACCAGGACACTTTCTCATTGGGGAAGCACTCACTGCAGTTCCAGAGCCATCTCTACGGGAAATCAACACGAATCGGCTCTCACGGTGGCAGCTCATACAGGAGAGACTACAATACTTCTGGGATCACTGGTCAACGGGCTATCTACAGCGGCAACAAGCCATCTCAAAGTGGCATCATCCTTCTCATCAGGTTCGGGTGGGCTCACTCGCCCTGTTGGTTGATGCGAAAACCTCACCTACTAAATGGCCTTTGGTACGGGTCTTGGCACTGCACCCGGGACAGGACGGACTCACTCGGGTGGTCACCATCAAGACCGCAACCTCAACACTCACGCGACCGATTGCTAAATTAGCAATCCTTCCAATCTCACCGGGGACTCAGAATATCGACAGCACTGCTGCCGATGGCGGGCGGAATGTTCAGGAATTACGAGGTTTTCGTGATTCCTGAATTATTCGTAATTATCGCGGGAAATAGACGAGCGAGTCACGCCGGGCAATTACTCATGGCAGCCGCTGACGGCGCCACTTTTCGGGGCATTTCCTCTCACCGATCGCGTGATCGCTCGGCTTTTCCCTTCCTCTTCCTCATTCTTTCCTCATCGATTACACGGACCACACGCATTGTCTCACGTGGATTTTGCATACGGGACATTTCTCTGGGAATTGGGAATTCTCTGTGCGGGCTAATCATTCGAAAACGGGAACTAATCTCACGCAAGTATTCGGGATAGTTTTCCTCACTCGTCGGGCGGGATAAAGTAACGCTCATCGGGCGGATCGCCGAAATCTCGGTCGATTCGACCACGCGTCGGGCCGCGTCGCGTTACCGGCGTCGGCCATTGTCGGGTAATACGCGGGCACGTCTCACACGGGTGACAATTCTCACCGGTTTTCGGGCTACCGTCTCACTTTTACAACTACGCCTTTTTTACTGTATCGTTGAGCTTAGAGAATATATATTTTTGTCATCATAATTTAAATCGTTGAAGTTGGGCCCTCTCCTCTCCACCTACACCAGATCCCTTCACAAACAGGATTATTAAAAAATTTGAGCCCACATAACAATTTCAAAATCGGGCAAGTTTTCATTTCAGGCACACCGAAAAAGAAAGTTTTTGCTTTAGTAATTCAAGATCATGGCACAGCTCCATTATTTCAAGAAAATGTTATGAAAGCTTTTGTAAATTCAAAAATTGAAATGACAAATTTGAACATCGAATCAGCAGCAATTTCTCACAAACGCAGCAACATGAACGACACAATTTGGCCCAAAATTTAAAATATTATCAAGTCAGACTTCAACAAGAGCAATATACAAATAAAAATCTGTAAAGACGAAATTATCAGTCGCCTAGTTGGAGACAGAAACGATATAATCGATGAATGCCACGAATCTCCAATAGCAGGTCATAAAGGCGTCACAAAAACATACAACAGAATACGACAAAAATATTTTTGGGACAATTTAAAGAAACAAGTAGAAGATTTTGTGAGGCAATGCGAGAGCTGTCAACGAAGAAAATTAGTGAGGATAAAAACGAAACAACCAATGGTTATTACAGACACTCCGTTAAACGTCCCGTGAAAAATTGCACAATCGGGCCAACTTCGTGCCAGCGTTGTGCCAACCATGCTCAACCGTTGGCCGGAGTTCGGCATCACTACCGGCCCAGAGTCGCGCCACGGTTGGAGTGATCTGAACGGGCCAACACTGGGATCGACTGTTGGCCCGGTAACGAGCCAAACGCTGGCTGACAACTGGGACAACATAGGCTAACGGTTGGCAAATCGTTGGCTGATAGTTGACCTAACGTGGGCTGACGATCGAGCCACCGCCGGGCCAACCATCGGGCGGCAATTGGCTCAGTGAATGCCATTCACACCAGCCAACGTTCAGCCATCGATTAGCCGACCTATAGGATGGAATGAATAGAATGAATGCTGACGATAAAAATTAGATTTAAATATTTTTTAAATTTTATTCATAATCTTATTATGTATCGGATCACAGTCTTTTTTTGTTATTAATAAAATTAAAATAAATAGAGAAATCACGCTATTCTCGTACGCGTGGCCCGGCCGCCCCCGCGAACCAACGGCTGAACAGAGTTTTCAGCATGGCTATGTTTACCTCCTCTCCGAAACGTTCGAGTAAAACATCTGAAAAATGAAAAGGGATTAACAAATAGGAAAATGCACAAATCATGAGAAAAAATGACACAGAATTATAAGAAATTAGAAACAATGAGTGAGAGTAAGAAAGAACGACGGTGAAGCAGATAAGGAGGGGATGGATGAGGTGAAATGAGAAAGAATTGGAAAGAATAAGAGAAACTTCGGAAAATTGAAGGTAATAACTGGAAAAAAGAGCGAATGGATTAGATTAGTGAGAATAAGGGTAAGCAAAAAAAACGAAAGAGAATTAGACGAAATGGGAGATAATAGCAATGAATAAGAATATTGAAGAATGAAGGAAAACGACATAGAATGATACAGAACAGGGTGGAATGAAAAAGCGTGAGGAAAAAGAAGAGAAAATATTAGGAAATGAGAAAATGACGTTACATCAAAGAGAATAACGAAAAATGAGAAATAATGAGAGAAAGTAAGCAAAAATGGAAGAATGGAGATGAAAATAAAGAAAAAAAAGGATAATTACCACGGAGTACAGAAAACGTTGCTGTCGCAATGAAGGCTCGTTTTCCTGCATTACTTTTTGTTTGGCGACCGGTGCCACTGTACTCGAGTTGAACCGTTCGATTCATAATCGTCGGCATTACTCGATTGATTGCGCTCCTGACCGAGTCGCTTCCCCCAATGGACAGCGCGACGAACGTTTTCTGGAAGAAATTTGAAAAATGTTCATTAACGAGGTACAGCAACAAAACAGTTAACAGAAGTCACTGGAAAATAAGTAAAAGGTAAGTAAGTATGAAGTAAAAGGGTAAGTGAAAAGGTAGGTAAGGTAACGTATGAAATTAATAATATATGCTCAGTACAATATAAGTAAAGGTATATGCAAAAAGAATAATATAAGGTAAGTAAGGTAAAGGTAAGTATACATAACCTCATATTATACTTTTCTCTGTCACTTATTTTCGACTGATTTTCCAAATTTTTTCATCGTTCGCTCGTTATACTTTTCGCATATACATACAATAATGTAAAAGTATATGCGATAAGTATAACCAGCGAAAGAGGGAAAACTGTGGAAAAATCAGACGGAACAAACGATGACAGATAAATGAAAGTTAAGTAAAAGTTACGTAAAGAATAAATAAGATAAGCATGAAGAGAAAAAGGGATAGAGTGAAAGAAAGCAGAAATTCAAATACATACCATATTAGCGAATGTCTCTGGATTAGTTTTTAATCCTGCGTCAAAATCCAAAAATGTCTCTGTGCTCAAGCACGGCAGATTGTCAAAAAGTGATGACGCTATCTCGTTGACTTCAGGTGCATTGTGCAACACTGCAATTTTGAGGTCCTTCATTTTATTGGCAAAATCGTAGAGAAGCGACCGCTTCATGGAGGAAATTTGTCGCGTCAAGTCGTCGAATTTTCTGTTCATTTTTGTTTCAATTGCTTGAAATTTTTCATCCATATATTGATATAGGTCTGCATTTGCTTTAAAAAAATTTTTTAATTAAAACATTGGTGAGACGTAACTTTTCAACATAATTTTCAAAAAATGATAAAAAACCTATTTCACCTTATAATAATATCCGTACAAAATTTACATACCGACATTGACTTCATGCTGACCAGCAGCTTCTGCTAACAGCGGCTCCGATACTTCGTTCGCGTTCGGATCAATCGTTACAGCGATTTCCTCTCCGCGATCTAAAACATATGTACATGTTAAAATAAAATAATTATATTCAGTGTGTCTTCAGGAGCAATTTGACTGCATCGTAATTGTTGATTTTGGTTTCTCGCATCTCATTATGTCTTTAACAAATGAACAATTTTACGTCTACTCACCATTGAAATGCAGATTACACACGTCATTATCAAAATCTGGTAGCGGATGATGTTGCGCCAGGATTTGCTCTAATTCATCTTGCGTCATTTGTATTGATTGCAGATGTAGGCTACCTCCAGTGGTACTTGGTTCTGCCTCGAGTGAAAACATCGCCCGCTTCACTCGCCGCAAACCCTGCTCGTAATTGTCTGTAATAAAAGAATTATCAATATATTTATATGATGTGACAGTTTCTCCAACTTAAAGTAAGGCATGTATCTTACTGCTTTCTCCTATAATTCGCTCGATCGCGTATTGTGGCCAATTGTCATTTGCGGGCATGCCTTTTTTGATTGATTTTGAAAGTTTTTTTGCCGACATTTCCGCTGGATAAGATGCCCGGCGCGCAAGACAATCAACCCACGATCGTGGCAGTAATTCTATCATCGGTTTGCCGGAAGAATCCTTTTCGGCAAACTCGACAATTACGTAGCTCGTTGATTCACGTAGCGTCAGCATCTTGCTAAACCTGTAGGTGTAAAAATATTGAGGTTATAACGAATGAAATCTCACGGTTGAGGATTTTTCGCACTGTTTCGAAAAGAACAGAAAATGTTTATTTTCTGAGCTCCACTGAAACTATTCACTCACAGATTTCACAGCCGGAAACTTTCTTTGGCTACTTTTTTTCGAAGAAAACGCGAGCACGCACGACGAAACACGTTAACGCTTGACGCTCGATTTAGCCGTTATATGCGTCAAAGCATGTATAGAGGCGGTCCACTTGTGGAGACAAATGATCCGGAATGATCGAATTTGCACAAGTATAACATAGAAAAAAGGGGCATCGGAAGTGTTTGAAGCGATAATGGAGCGCAACCAAAGTACGTCGCATGGGCGCACGTTGGCATATCACATTCGACCAACGATCCGCCAACCGTACGAAATTCAGTGTAAGTATAAATAAATACAGTTAACAATGAAGCTCAATAATGAAGTTTTATTCATTCACGAGAATGCAAAAGAGTAGAAATATATGAACAATTGTCGATAGAAAAATATATGCATTTGCATTCAACATATTCGAGAGGAATGGAAATTATTTCATTGTTACTGTTTGCAATAACTTCACATATGCCGAATCTCACAGATACGTCAGGCTCTGCAAAAATTGAGTGAGTTTCTCCGATGATGAATCCTGTTAAAAAAAAATCCTCTTCGCAACAGTTTCGCACATCTTCGCTTTTATTCTTTGTCGAAATTTTGTTTACTGTCATAAACGTGTTATCCTTCTATTTCAAAATATTGTTCGGTGGATTTGGTTTGATGATCATCCCCCTGAGGCTCACTTGTGTTATCGCTCCATTCTTGATTTTTAATTCTGTAATTTTCTTTCTCCGCTGGATGATAGATGTGGAGAGTGAATCGAGCTCCGACAGCCGGTTTGCCACTTGGACCAAAGGATTTTTCGGTGACCGCACAAGTTTTTTCAATCTGCCTATGTAGCTTTCTGCCCAAAATGCTGAGATCTCTGTTATCGGTGAGCCAAAATTTTTTACATCATCGGTCACATAGATCAGATTGTGAATATTTAGAACTTGTGAATCCGGTCCATACATCATCGGCATGAGTAATACGAATTTACGCAAGAAGGCATTTGCGTAATCAATGTGGTCGTTTTTTAGATTTTTTTGGCAGATCATCCTGGAAGCCACCGCAAACAAGAGGAAATGTTTGTATTGCACATCGGAAAGTATGCCCCGCAGAACAATAGGTCCAGCATAGAGCAGCATGAACCGGTATTGTGTCGCTTTCCAGCGAAGGATGTCCTTGACGTCATATTTTTTTCGCTGAAACTCAGCAAGAATCATCGGCTCCAATGAAGCCATCCGCTGAGTAAGGAGATTAACCTTTGATTTTTGAACATAAGATGAATTACCCGGCAACATCCATTTTTCCAACAAAAATTTCATCACTCCCAGGTATAAAAGGTGCATAGAATCAAGAGGAACCGATGTTACAATGTCGAATTGGGGCAAATCCAACAGCGGTGATACCACATTTGGTAAGTGATGTTTTTTATCACTTTGCAGTATGAACGATTGCTTGGTTCGCTCGCTGCAGTTTACTTCTGCGTATACACGTTTTCTATTAACAGTCACACCTTTGACGGTGCATCGTTCACACGCATGAAACCCACCATGGCCTTTTACAGACTTTACAAATGCCCGGGCAGGCGAGTCACAAATCAGTGCATCAATTTTGAAGATGTATTTTTTATCACCAATGCATACACCATTAGATATCAATTCCTTCGCTTCGGTGACAAAGTCTTTCAAGAACTCAACGATGTTCATTGGCTTTGAATCACCGAAGTAAAGAGCGATAACGATCGGAGGACACTCATATTCATCACCACGCACTTTCATTAAAATTGGCCAAAATTGTTTGCTTGAGCTTGCATGCACCTGGACTCCATCTATGTTGATAAGAACATTTATTTTTTCTTCTGTATAAATGTCTGGCTTTATTTGTTTTTTCAATTGCTTTTCTATGCCGATGTAAATAAAACTGCCCAAAGTGCCTCTTTTGCTTGTCATCTCACTAATCTCATACTTTTTACAGGTTCCGAGAAGACCTTGCGCAGTTCTTGGCAAGTTACAGAATCCTTCGGAACGTAGGAGAAGCAGTAAATCAGTCAGTACGTTGTGTTGCACACTGTTAGCATGCGTCAGAGCGAATGTCTTCAACTTATTTCTCAAACTGAATGCATCGACAGTTGCTTCAGGATGGATGGACTCATCGCTTGCTTCATCTGTACCTGATGATGATTCAGAAGGATGAGATAATGACTCCGATTCACAAAAAGATAACTGCATATCTTCGTTGGACATATTTTCTTCTGTTACATCTTCGCTAACTTTTCTTTTTTTTCCTTCGACGCTTATCACTCGTTCGGGCTGAGTATTGATTTGCAGAATAGCTTCCAAATGTTCAGCTCGTTTTAAGGCACGTCGTTTTTTCAGACTATAATACGGACGCGACATTTTTTCGCACAAATACTTTCTACGTATTAGTTATTAATTCCTAGGTATTAATTTATGTACGAACAGATATTCACGATATTAACTTAACATTTACTCACATTTATTTACATTTATTTTTTAGAAAAAGTGGAATAAATCGCGTTGGTACGAATATATGGATGACAGCTCTGTTATTTACGTATAATCTGAAAACATAAAAAGGACGCATATTGAATGCCGATATCGGCCCAACGTTGGCACGCCCCTCGTTTGCCATGCTTGAACCATGATTAAACGATCGGCTCGCACTTGGCGCCGACGTTTATCCCGACCATTGGCCGACGGTAAACAACCAACGTTGGGCTAACCTTGGCATTCTACTGGCTGGCCATTGTTCTAATGGTGACTGGCGAAGCCTTGGCTGATCGGTTAGCACAAGTGTGGGCCAACCGTGGGCGCCGACGGTTGGCGTTGAACACCGTGCCAATCCCTGGCCATATTGTCAACACCGGCAAATTTTTCACGGGGTATTGGAGAAAACATCAATGGATATAGTTGGTCCAATAACTCCAGAATCTAATTTCGGTCATCGATTCATCTTGACAATTCAAGATACTTTGTCAAAGTCCTCATTCGCTATTCCTTTGGTAACTGCAACCGCTAACGAAATCGCTTACGCTTTAGTGACAGAATTTATATGCCTCTTCGGTTGTTCTAAAGTTATATTAACCGACCAAGGAGCAGCATTCATTGGTAAAATAATGGAACAGTTGACGAAAGTATTGAAAATCAAACAAATTAAGACAACTGCATTTCATCCACAATCTAACGGATCGCTCGAAAGAAGTCACCAAGTCTTAACAGATTATCTCAAACATTACACCAACAAAAAAGACTGGCATAAATGGTTACGATTAGCAACATTCGCATCTAATACAAGTGTACATGAAGGTACAAAACTCACCCCATATCAAATTGTTCTAGGCAGAGAAGCTCGTTTACCATCACAATTCAATCACCTCGATAATATATTAACATACGACGATCACGTAAAAAATTTAGCCACCCAATTACAAGAAACACGAAAATTAGCTCGCAAAAATTAAAAAAATGCGAAACAAAAATCGAATGTCGTATATGATAAGAAAATTAACCCAGTTAAATTTCAAACGGAAGACAGAATATATTTAGTAAAAAATCAAAAAGTTGGAAAATTCGACGACAATTACAAAGGTCCATAGTTGGTAACTCAGGCGTTCTCGGATCAAAATAATATCGAAATAGAGCTCGAAAGAGAGAAACGTAAAATCATTTATTGTGACCGAGCTAAAATAGCACATTAATAAGGCAGCACGAACATTAAATCTCATACCCACCGGTACCTTTTCAGGTATGCCGCAGGAAATCAAGATGCTCACCTTCGCGGCAGTTCTCGTCTACTTGCTCCAACTTGGCAGCGCGCTGATCGCGTATGATTGCGGCGCTCCGTCAATGAACATCACAACAATGTCGTTATTAGATATTCAAGAATGCGAAATCCCAATACCAAAGCCAGAGGTTAAAGAAACTAAAATACAATTACTCCAAAGAGTAGAGTTTTCGCACATTAAGGTTTTACAATGCAAATTAGAGATCCACAGAATAGTTAAATACAGAAAAGTTAAAAACGGCTGTTCAGAATATTTACAGGAATTATCCGCAAATGTGTGCAAATCCACACATCTTACTAGATCATACGAACTTTATAGTACTATGCTTACCGATTTTCACGTTAACGTGTAACGGCCCTATCCTATAACCATCCCTTTCCCACACAACACCTTACACCTACAGCAACCCTGTTATCACTTCGTTCCCATACACATCAGCACCTCCAATTTCGCCACACAGCATCCCTGGGCCACGGTCCCACGGTCCAGAACAATGCAACTTGACCATCCCCTCCACTTCACACTTCCTCCACTTCATTAGCGCTAGTCCTAATCCTTAGTTCATCTCCACCCGTTCAACCGTAAAGACCAATCAATAAACGCTCAACTCTTACTCTCATTTCCGATTATCACTCATTTATTCATTCCGCATTCGACCATCACAACTGGCGTCAGAAGTGAGATCGATCCGCGCAACAACGAAAGTCACATAAATTAACGAAGCCTTTCGCTCAGCGAAAAAAAAGGGAAAAGAAGGAAACTTGTGTGAAAAGTGTGGTGTGAGTAAGTGAGGTGCGTGCGTGTGGTCAACCGACGCTGATAGCAAGGGAAGAAAAGAAGGGAAATCGCAACAGGAAGGAAACAATAATAGAAACAGCACGAAAATGGGATTACTCGCGATTATCTTGGCGCTTATGTAAGTACCACCCAAAATTTTCTTTAACATTCGTGCATGCATCTTTGTGCTTCGTATCACCAGCGTGCGTCGGTCTGTAACCCCACGTACTCCACACAAACGCATACACCCATTCATGCCTCTATAGCCATTGTTCGCTCGAGCGACTCGCGTCGTTCCCTCTCACTCGCACGCGCGCGACAAAAATCACGTCACCCAAATTCCGATCTCGTATTACACTGACCGGCGACAAAGTCGCTGGCGGACTCGCTGCTACAGCACGCACGAAAAATAATTTTCATACGTAGAAAACCCATTTATACAGCTGTCCCCAAAATTAACGTGTATATATACACATATACATCGGCTCTCGTACAAAAATCACAAACACAAATTTTAACGTAGTAAACTAAACTATTTAAAAAAAAACCGTAGCAAAATAATAATACCAATAATAATAGAGAACGAAACAAACTACAAGGAAAAACCAAAAAGTGTGCAAATAAAACTATATTATATATATATATATATACAATAAACTTACAACAGAAACAATCTTGCTCGCAACTTCCACTTTTCATCAACGAAACATAATTTTCATAAAACAATAACGGTAATAGAAATTACAGGGAAAAACGAACAAATAAAATAACAGAACATAGAAAAATTTTTTTTTTATTCCTCCTTTTCTCCTCTTTATCCATTTTCGACAGAACAAAATAACAATCACCGAGAAATAAACCTCCGCGGCGAAAATAGACATTAACGCTCTGTTCCAAATTTAATAAAATTCATTTAGACGGACCGATACACGATTAGGCCAATACGCCCACCTAGGCGCTGAATAGGACGCCAAAACACCTCCAATACATTTTACCGACACGTACTGGCAGACCAAGACAGCGAAAGCGACGAGACCGAAATGGCAAACCCCGCACCTCAGAACCCCGCGACATATAACGACCTAACAAAGGTAATTCCACAATTCGGCGATGGAAATATAACGATCGAAAACTTTATTAGCAAGTGTAAACGCGTACAGCAAACCGCCCCCGACCCAAATCACCGATATTTAATAAATGCAGTAATATTCAGACTAACTGGCAGAGCGTACGACCTGACAGAGGGAAAAACATACAACACGCTTGACGCGCTTCTCGCAGACCTGAAAAGGGCATACAAAAAACCGTTAGAATTATCAGATTTAGGACTCGAACTAAAATCAACGTCACAAAAATTCAACGAATCAGTCCTCGATTACGGGCTCCGAGTAAAAGTTCTGCAGAACCAAATTACCGAAAGATTATCAGAAGTATACTCAGCGGCAGACGACAGGGCGTACTTAGAAAAAAGAACGGCAGAAGAGAAAAAAGCTGTAATCCAAGCTTTCGTACGAGGCCTCTTAGATAGAATCGCGAACCTCTTACTTCACCGAAACATAGAAACGCTAGACAACGCTATAGACGAGGCAACAAATATCGAATTGGAATTGCAAAGGCGCACAACAGTGAACCAAAATCGATCACGCGTAGCCGAACCAGAGGAAACGATTACAGAAATAGCTAGAGTCCGATTCGCGGAAACAAATAGGAGTATAAATGAAAAATATTGCGAATTTCACCAACAGGGAGGCCATGTAACATCGGAATGCATAACGTTAGCGAAAATGAGAGAGAAATGGAGACAAACCGGCCAAGAACCACGACAATTCGGAAACCCCAGCAAAAATCAATTTGGTCAAAGAACACAAAACTATAACAATTACACCCCGCAAAATTATAACAAGTACAATCCGCAAAATTATAACAATTATAACTCACGAAACCAATACAACAACCACCGCGACAACCAACACAGAAATTCACAAAACGGATATAGAAATAACTCTCGCGACCGATATCGCAACTCCTACAGCCAATATCCCGATAATTCCCGTGACGACCCTCGCAATAACCCTCGCGACCAATATCGTCACAATTCTCGCGACCGATACCGCGACAACTCTCGCGACCGCTATCGCACGAACTCGCAAGATAGAAACGGTCACACGAGCCGCCGAGACAACTCAGGCACAAGGTCGGAAAACCGCGACAACCTTAACGATCTCGCGCCAAAAAACGGGAGTGCAGCTCCGCGGAACAGCGCGACGCGGAGCCCCTCGAGAGAACGCGCATCAACGTCGACCCAGTAAAATCAAGTAACCCGGAAATCAGAAAAGCGACAGTATGCCTAGGGCTCACCAAACGGCGAAAACCACCCACAGTCGCCATTAATTCAACCGATACAAACAAACAGAACTCCCGATTTCTAGTAGACACAGGTTCACAGATAAATTTGGTTAAAACATCCATCATACGGCGTAAAAATAAAATCGACCCGCAGATAATCTACGAACTTTCAGGAATTACCGAAGGTATATTATACACAACCGGCAAATATACCATCCGAATCGAAAACATTAACGTCGAATTCCATGTCGTCGAGGACACTATCCCTATCCCATACGATGCAATTCTCGGAGACGCATTTTTCAAGGATACACCCGCCGATATATTATACACAAAATCCTGCATCACATTTCACGACTCCATAATACCATTCGAGACCCAGGAAGAAATTAACATCCCTGCCAGATCAAAAACTCTGATATCAATCCGAATAAAAGACACCGATTTATCCGAGGGTTTCATACCAAAAATCGAAACGAACGAAGGTCTCTTTCTCGGCAACGCTATCGTAACGAACCGTGGCGGAATAGCGTATATAGGGGCGATTAACACAACCAGCCATGACATCTCTTTCGCAATCCCAATTGTTGAACTGCAGCCGATCGAGCAGGTATCAAAAACACCTGTCGACATTGAAAGCGATTCTCGCGATACTCAGGACGAGCACCGCGCAGCAATTTGCTTAGCAGTTACAGACGGAAACAAGGAAAGGTCCGAAACGGTAAAGTCACTCTTGCACCTAGATCATCTAGATGACACAGAGAAAGACAGTGTATACCAGCTTGTTTCGGAACATCCTCCTCTGTTTAACCTGCCTAATGAACGACTTGGATACACGACTGTAGTGAAACACGAAATTAATACCACCGACGATAGACCCATTAACACCAAACAATATCGATTCCCCCAAGTACACAAATCCGAAATAAACGAACAAGTACAGGACCTATTGAAAAAAAAAATTATACAACCATCCCTGTCTCCATATAACTCTCCGGTTTGGATAGTCCCCAAAAAATCAGACGATTCAGGCAAAAAAAGGTGGCGCATGGTTATCGACTTTCGGAAACTCAACGGAAAAACCAACCCCGACGCGTACCCGTTGCCAAACATCATAGATATTCTCGACCAATTGGGCAAATCGCGATACTTCTCGGTTTTTGATCTCGCATCCGGCTTCCACCAAATTGAGATGCACCCTCGAGACAAACCGAAAACAGCATTCTCCACACCGGGTGGACATTACGAATTCAATCGAATGCCATTCGGATTGCGAAACGCACCAGCTACATTTCAGAGAGCAATGGATTCGATACTATCCGGACTACAGGGTGCAGATCTGTTCGTTTACGTGGACGATATCGTTATTTACGCAACCGATCTCGAACAACACGAGAAAAAATTTAGGCGACTCGCGAAACGATTGACTGACGCAGGTCTGACGCTGCAGACAAACAAATGTAAATTTCTCTGTAAAGAGGTAGCATATTTGGGTCACGTCATTAGCGAAAAAGGGGTACAACCAAAACCAGATTTAGTCGAGGCAATCAAAAATTTTCCAACCCCAACGGACAAAAAGACGATCATACAATTCCACGCGCTAGCCAATTATTACCGAAGGTTCATTCAAAATTTCGCAAAAATATCCACTCCTTTGACGAAACAATTAAAACAATCCGAAAAATTCAATTGGACAACCGAATGTCAGGAAGCTTTCGAAACAATAAAAAATAAAATTATCAGCCAACCCATTTTACGATACCCAGATCATAACGAGCGATTCACATTAACAACCGACGCTTCTAACTATGCTATCGGTGCAGTTTTGAGCCAAAAACACGAAAATTTCGATCACCCGGTAGCATTTTACTCTCGAGCCCTCACGAACGCCGAAATTAAGTACGACACCACACATAAAGAACTGTTAGCAGTGGTAAAAGCGGTCGAACATTTCAGACACTATCTTTACGGGAAACATTTCACAATAG